>CM014733.1:32565334-32883323 GCA_004329165.1 Spatholobus suberectus
TGATTGTTTCACTGACAATCCCTAAAATTCATAATGTTTTACCAACCACTTATCTTGATTCTATATGAGTTATTTTCTTAGGTATTGCATTAACTCACTTTGTCATACCTCAATTTTTGAACCTTGATCTCTAGAAAATTCTTCTTATGCTTTAACGCATCATTTGAACAATCATAGTTCTTTCCTTAAGATAAAGGATTTGCTAGATTTCTTGTTATGACAAATTTCTGACTATTGAACAGAATTCCTTGACTATGCCTTGTCTATTACTGGTGACTTTAATGTAATTATGAGTTTGGCCAGCTCAAAACTACATTGAGCACTAAAATAGAAGGTGATACTAATTGATAAACTTATGGATTGAGATAAATATGAATTATCCTCCATTTGTTTACAATAATATATTTTGTTTATCATGAAGCTGCAATAGACAAAGAAAGTATTTGGAGACAGCCTTGGAATTAACTAAGATCTGACAAAGATAAAAAATCAAGAGAAGATTTTTATAGCGCATTTTGTTTTAGTCTTGACTTTGAAAGAGTTGTATTCCAACTCTTTACACAACTAGTGAATTTCGAGGATGAAATTTCTAAAAGGAAGGAGTAATGTAACAGACTTATTTTTGTATATCAAATTATTTTCTAATTATTCTGTATTTATTTTTGAAGAACCAAATGGGAATATCAAAAATTTGATCCCTATGGTTATGCTCGTATTAGTGAATAGTACTTAATTAATATTTTAATAATTTTTGGAACAGAGTCTGGAAAAGGATAAAATGACTATTTTGCCCCTAAAAGAACTAAATAATTGAGAAAATAGATAAAAATAGTTAGAAGTGTCTAAAGTTTATTTTAAGTCCTTTATGTGCTTAGAATAATTAATAATAATTTAGAAATTTTTTGAAATTTATTAAGACAATTTTTTTGAATTGACCAAAATACCCCTAGTTGACTTTTGACTTCAACGTATTTTGAAAATTTTATACTAGGTGTATTTTAATTATAAAAATTTTATTTTGAAAGAAAAATAGTGAAAAATGTAGCACTCTCATTTTAATTTCTCAACTATTTTTCTAATATTTGACTATTTAATTTTGAAAAATCAGGAGAAAATTTCAAAATTATGTTCCCACCATATGCTTGGAAATTCAAGATCTATCTAATCTTGATTTTTAATAATTTTTCCAATCCAAAGCCTGAAGAAATTAGAAAATGATGATTTTGTCCCTATTACTCAATATTAAAGGCTAACATAAGAAAAAGATTCAATTGACATTAGAATGTCAGTTTGAGTTTGGAATCATGTCATATATATTAAAATATAAGTTTGAAAATTTTCTGGGAATTTTCTAGAATTCTTGTGTAAAATGACCAAAATGCCCCTAGGTGTCTAATAAGCCAGCCAGTATTGGTTTAATATCCAAAAATGGTGAAAATGGTAATTTCAGTTTATTTATAGGTGAAATATTTAATTTTATAATTTTCATAAAAATTTTGGTATATATTGAATTAAAATGGATTTATTATGAATTTTTTAGCTTAAAAATACAAAATAAATAGATAAATTTTGAAATAAATTAATAAAAATTAAAATTAATTATTGGAAATTTATTTTTGATGAAAAAAAATGTATTTTTACATTTTTAAATTTATTTTCATTTTTTTGATATTAAAAGTCAATTTTTTCAAGTTTAAGCGATTTTATCAGTACCAGTTAATTTACCTGCAGATAAATTGACATCTAGAAGTTGGACAGCTAAGGGAGTACATCCACAACCTAGGAATAGCTGATTCATCAATCTAATTTTGATATGTGTCCTTAAATTAATTAAAATAAGTCAAAAATGGGATTTATGACATAATGGCTTATGTCATCAAAGTGGACACCTAAGCTTGTTCCTCCTCTATAAATACCTCCCATTCTTGGTCATTTTTCACACATCCTCCACTCTTTCAAGCTAGAAAAATTCTTAGAGAGCTTCTTCTCTAGAAATTTTTTTTCTTTTATTTTGTTTTAATGCTAAAATTTTACTAGTTTTCCAACAACTAGTAAAGTTCTCTTCCTAAGAGTTTGCATCAACAATTCCATCCTTTTCATCAACCTCCTTAGAGGTAATGGGGGGAGTGGGGTTGGTTCTAAATTATTGTTACTTGCATGTTGGTAGGAAGGGTTTTCCCCTAAACCCGTTTAAGCTTAAGTTTTATTATTATTATTATTATTGTTATTGTTATATTGTTTGATGTTAAAATTTAATTTTTGCTACGCTGTTACTCTGCTTAAATTAGATTATTAAATTATAATTACTAAGTTGTTACTTTACTCAAATTTAAATTATTAAATTATATTTGCTAAGTGTTACTCTGCTCAAATTTAAATTATTAAATTATACTTCTAAGTTGTTATTATGCTCAAATTTAATTATTAAATTGTACTTGCCATGTTGTTACTCTGCTTACATTTAGAAAATTAAAATGTATTTATTTAGTTGTTATTCTGCCAAAATTTTAGTACTTAAATTATAATTACTATGTCGTTATTATGCTAAAATTTATGTGATTATGCTATTATGTAATTTCTGCAATATAAGACAGAAATATTGATTTTACTGGTGCTCAAATTAAATGAGACCAGGAAAACCTTTGTTTGAGAAGTTAAGAAGTGATAAATTAGTGAGTAATGTAAAACAAGTGACATGTAGTGGCGTGGCACCCTACTAGGGAAGACACAGTTTGGTACACTACGGGATAAAAGGCAGGGACCCCTAGTTAGGTCTAGAGGGTATGGTATCGAGTGATGAGCATCCTGATAGCCAAGGTTGCGCTCTGAGCCGGGACAATCATTTAACCAACTTTATAACCTGACAATGCTCAGCATCACCAGGATTGGTGAGAGTATACTCTATAAATATATATCCTAAATTATTATTTTATTCCTCAATGATGATGAGGACTGTACCATGAGACGATGTTGAGAGAGGTATATGTACTCCCAATCATTTCCTAGATTCTGTTAAGAACTATTACCCACTAATGGAAAGTATAGATCCATACCGAGTCAATGATAGTATAACATAGAATAAACTTTAGGTTCCTCTTTTATTATCAATTGTGTTTTATCCGTATTATGTGGTAGAAATCCTACCATACATATAAAAGTGATATTAGAACCCTCACTCCATTATTTTCATTTATGCATGATTGATCGTGATTAATGAAGACCCGGCTGTTGATAAGGACCTATAGGGCTAGTCTGATAGTGTGTTATTTCTGGGATAGGGTAGATGGACATTGCTCTGACTAAGATCTTTTTGATGTACTGGGAATATGTAGTAACTATTTGATGTATATTTGATCTCCCTGTATTTTAGTAATTTTTCTAATTATGAAATCATGATGTACAGTTTTACGATGAATACATAAAGATTTTAATTTTTTTTTACTATTGTTTCAAATTCTGTTAAATTTACAAATTTTCTATTATAAAAACGGAGAAAAATTTTACTCACATTTTTACATAAGTAAATAAGTATAAGCTATGTTTAATGTGAATGGGTGTCACAGCAAGATCTGGATGATCGCCCAAAATGTATTAAGTCTCTTGAGAGTCGTGTCATTCATGCATTGACATGTTGGAGTTGAAAGCATGGTGGGTGGTGTAGTGATTTGGTGGAAACTCATTATGCTGTAAATTTGATTTCATGTTGTATGTTGAGGGTTTTTGTGAAATGAACCTTGTCTATTATATGTTTGTTTTGTTACGTAAGCTTACCCTTGCCTTACTGTTTGTTTTGTTGTGGTTACCATTGTTGCTGGTTGTTGTTGTATGTTGTTGTGACTGTGATGATCACATCTTTTGGCGAGGGAGCAAATGGTGGAGCTTCAATAGATCCAACTTCCTACAGTTGATGAAGGAGGTCTCTATTGGAGAAGATAGAAGGCCCTTTTATAGGTGGATCTTTTGGACGTTCTTGATTTCTTTTGTGGTTTAATGTATAGTTGACTAGCTATAGGGAATCTCTTTTTTGTATTTTCCTCCCTTTGAATTGTATTTTTGGTGGCGTGTAGCCATTTGTTTTTATAAATATATATATATATATATATGTATATATATATGTATGTATGTATATATGTATGTATGTATGTATATATGTATGTATGTATGTATATATATATGTATGTATCTATATATATGTATATATATATATATATATATATATATATATATATATATTTGTATATACTGTACATGGTGAAAATAAGGAGGATTAAATGTTGTTTATGATGTATGGTTATAAATGATATACTAAGAAAGTTGTAAAGTAGTACTATAGCGACAATGGGTCGTTACAGCTTAACATATGTTATTTATAATAATACACTTTGTTGACAAATGCATATGTTTTCTACCAAGGTTAAGGACCCACATGCAAGATTGAGGAGGTTACTTTGAGATAGCATAGGAGACTTGTGTAGTTCTTAGGATGCAATAAATAATATGCTAATATTGCAACCACTGAAATAAAGGCATCATTTCAGAAAAGTATCAATGTATTGGAACACATGATTAATAACAGATTTTACCAAAAGTTACAAGGCTTTGTATTAACACAAGCATAGAACCTGATGTTTAATGAGTATAAACGTGTTGGTGTTGACAATTATGCTTATGGATGCACACTTAGAACTACTTATGGACTACCTTATGCATGCAAACTTACTAGATACAGCAATATATTCGATTTCATTCCATTGCGATCCATCCATATGCATTGGAGGAGGTTATCACTTTTTGTAGATGAAATGACTTATTGTTGGGGTGACTTATTGCTTACACATGAGGTTGATGCATTGTTAAAGCAATTTTCTGAACTTGACGTGTCTGAAAAAATGACATTGAAGACTAAAGTTCGTTAACTACCATTTTTGGATATCACTTCAAATGTGTCCTCCTATAGAGAAGGTAAAAATGAAAGGAGCACCAAAGTCTGAAAAATTCACTAAACGTCTTCCTTCGATGTAGGAGCGAGATGATGTAATACACACAGTTGTAGATAGTTTGTCGACTCCTAGTGTGCCTTGCAAAGTTGTCCATGACACTAAACGCAAAAGAAGTGTGCCATTTATAAATGAATTTCCTAATGAGTTGCATGAATCTATTGTCCGTATTGTTGATGTAAGATTAGATAGAAATTGAAGTTCTCGGGCAATTGCAGCTTTGTTAGGTAAGGGTGGAGAGTCTTGGTCTCTAATTTGTGATGCTTTGATTCATAAACTTTAGTGATGGTTAACTCTTTGGCACAAAACAATGAGTGCTTGAACTAAAGACCTTTCTGTATGTCGACAAGGGCATAATAGCAAGTCATGATAAGTGGATGTCCATTCTCAACATTGGTTATGTTATTACTGGTCGGTATAATGTTGTGTTGGTCTACTTATCAAGGCTACAAAGTTGGACATTTTTTTCTTAGGAGTTGACCATCATCCCCTGCACATCACCGACTTATTGTTATTGGCTTTGTCCACGGTTGTCACTTTGTACAAGTATATATTTCCAATTATTCTATTATTTAACATTGTACATATGTCAGTTTGTTTAGTAACTTTATTTAATTTTGTCCTTTTATAAGTTTATTTAAAGGATGGAGCTCCCTACCTCTATTGTACCACAATGGCATAAATACTACAATGACAATGCTCATTCATGGCAAATTCCATACTTGATTGCATACAACAATTCAATTATTTATTTCTAATTATAGGAGATAAATATGTAATAGATATTACTAGAGACTCATTATAATCATATGCTCATTTATTTTTACTTTTTCATATCACTTGGACTAATTATTATTAGACTAATTTATTTTATGATGATCAACGTACTAGTATTGATTCTATTTTATATTATGGATACTAGTTTTGGTCCTGGTTCTTTCATATGAAGTTGGTGTGTTGTTTATCAAAATTGTAGTTTTTGTCTGATGCATATGTATGTTGTCCATCAAAATAGATAACGAAAACATATTTTCTTTATGTATTAAATTTCAATATACAACAGAAACACAATTTTGTTGTGTGACTTAGAACAATACACATCAAAAATGTAATTTCGTTGTGTATCGAACTTCCATACATAATGGAAACACATTTCGTTGTGTATTGTTTGCAATAGAAATGTGTTTTTGTCGTGTTAGGGGTGTGCCCTCCATGCACAATAGAAACATGTTTCCATTGTGCATAATACATAACAGAAACATGTTTCGTTGTGCATGGAGGGCGCACCGCTAACATAATAAAAACACATTTTCATTATGTGTATTGCACAACGAAACGTGTTTTCGTTAGGGGTTATTTTTGGGGAAAAAATAACAAAAAAATATGGGGTGAAAATAGCAAAAAATTGGGTGGGAATAACAGAGCCCTAACTGAAATCAACGTTTAATGCATGAAATAATGCATTGACAAGGGGTTCATCTTCGATCCAAAATAAATAAAACAGACAAAAAAAAAAGAAAAAAGGATTCATCATATATAATACACAAAATTTCAAAACTAACAAGACATACTTTAAGCAGTGTTTGAATAAAGAGATTTCAAATTTTTAAGAAATTTAAAAAGTATGAAAATTTAATTACTGGTTCAATTTAATTCCTTTCATTTTTTAAATTCTTTATTTAAATAAAGCAATTCAAATTTCTTTTGTTTCAAATTTTTGGTTTAGATAAAATAATTTAATTTTCATTATATGAAAATTTCATTTTAGGTGTTATTTGAATTCTTTTATTTTGCTCGAAAAAAAAGTACCCTATAAAATTTTCATCATCATAGTTTTGAAAGTCAAACCAGATAGAACCTGTTTAAAAGTGGAAAAAGCTGGTGCAGAAAATATGTTTGAACCGGTGGTTTTCTAATTTTTTATTTTTATTTTTAAATTTTTAAAATTTAATCTAAAACATTTTTAAGATAAATAAAAACACATATTTAATAAGAATTATAAATAGATATAAAATGATGTTTTATTTTAGTTTTTAGTATTGTAAAGTTATAATATTTTATTTATTTAATATTATTTATATATTATTTAATTATTGTTATCATTTTATTAATACCGGTTCGACCACGATCGAGCCATGAAATCTTAAACAAGTGCCTTGACTAGTTCGATGACCAATCTAGTTTTAAAAACAATGTTCATCATTTTAAAAATTCTTTGGATTTGATATCCAACAAACTATTTTGATATATAGTATTTTAAATTCATTACAGAACTGAATTCCTTTCTCAAAATTTCCCATCCAAAACATTTTAATTTTTATATCATAGTTTTGAGACAAATTTGATATATATATATAAAAAAGGCAAGGTGTTAAATGACTAAATTTTGATTTACAATGCTCATCGACTACCCCAGATGTTACCATTACTTACGTATGAAATTACGCAAGTGAGTATATTTTAAAAGTAGATTTCGTTTTTGGTATTACATATTATTGATTATTTCATGTTAATGGGCCAATTTAAATTATTGGTGAGAGCACATGGTATTTTCACAATTCCTTTTCTTTACGTTTTCATTTCTTATACTTATATGAGCCTTTATATTTGGTACTTTTTCTTAGAGCCTAATTGCTATGGATACAGATTTTATGAAGGGTCATCTTAGGTTTTAGAAGTTTGAAAATCACATTGAAGGTCTATAACGTTAACATTTTACTCAAAAACAGTCAATTGATTCTTGGAAAAAAAAAAGGTAGAGAGGAGCCCTAAAGTCTCTTCTGCTAATGTAGGTTATGGAGCTCTCTAGTGGATAAGCAGTAGCACCTAATGCTAATATACAAGGGCATAATTCAAGTTGCAAAATTAAATAGGAGTTTCAAATTTAGGGTGTGTGAGGATGGAGATATTAGCCGAGAAAGAAATGAAAGAGAGATGTTTAATTATGGTAAAGTTTCCCCTTATTTTGAAGTTTTATGAAATGAAGATTTTCTTATTAATCCTTAAAAACCTCTTCACTTTATTTTTGTTTAAGAAAATAGTTGAAAGTTTCACCATATCAATTAAGGGGTGTGTTAGTAGTAACTTAATTTACCAATACATAATGGTATATGTTTCTACGATACCGTGTTACTAATTTTGTTAATTTATAAAGAATAAATCAAATAAAAATGTATTTAATATATTAAAAATATATAAAAAACGTTTAATATTTTCTTCATCTAATAAGTAAAAAATATTGTGGAAGGACTTTGTAGGAGAATTTGAAATTATTCTAGACCCTATTAGGTTCACCTTAGCCCACACAAGTAAAGCAAAGTAAACGTGTTGGTCCAATGCTATCAGGCCTAGTTACCCATTATCTAACCATAGCCTAATGCCTTTCGTGACTCAATGTTAGGACAAGGGATGAATTAGAACCCTCAATTGTTTTGATTATATCAAACAAACTAATAAGTTTTTCAAAGCTAATAAAATATGCGCATCAAACTAAAACAGACAAAGACTAAGTCTTATCAATAGATGAATATCTATTTGCTTTGAACCTCATGTCATTGGTTGTCTATTAGTTTGTAAAGCTTTCGGGTCTTAACAAGCCAATTTTCTCGAGAAAAGCTTCAAAAAGTATGTTAATGTACCTACTTGCTGAAAAGACACATTGCTTGCCAAAAAGGAGTACATCAATGTACTTGTTTGAGTAAAAAGAAAACATGCTCACTATCACAATATATGATACAACAAGAGGA
The DNA here is from genome assembly GCA_004329165.1 of Spatholobus suberectus. Classification (NCBI taxonomy): domain Eukaryota; kingdom Viridiplantae; phylum Streptophyta; class Magnoliopsida; order Fabales; family Fabaceae; genus Spatholobus; species Spatholobus suberectus. The sequence goes on from CM014733.1 coordinate 32,574,078, forward strand.
AAATAAGTAGGATGTTTTATCTTATCAAAGTGACTAGTTGGTGAAAGGCATTTAATGCATCATTTAATGCTCCAACAGACACTTTTTCTCACAAAGAAGAACATATGAACAAAGCATTAGTGTATCTCTCAACGAATACTTTTGAAGAAGTTCTATAAATACCAATGAAGGCTTGTTCAAGACAGAGAACCAAATTACTGAAGCATAAGAGTCCTAACTTATTTTCTATAAGCACTTTGCTTTGAACCATGTTAAGCCTTCTTATACAAAGTTGTTGTAAATTCATTGTGTGTTAAGACTAGAACCTTAACTTGTACATCTATCTGATAAGACAAAGACTAGTTAGTCAACCTTACCCTTACCAAATTCTAATTGAACTTTATGGAAGTCTAAAGAGGCTTTGTAGCAAAGAATACTTGGGTTAATTGCTTGGAGAGACACCACTTGGGTTGAGCCTGAAGAGGCTTGTTGAAAGAATACTTATACTTAGGAAAAGTTATAGTGAAACTTGGTGGTGTGCCAAGAATTGGATATAGTCTCAGGTTAGAGACGAACCAGTATAAAAATCCTTGTGTTTTTATCTCCCTGCTTTTATCTTGGCTCACTAATTGACATTGTGTTTCAAATTTTGTTTCACCTTGTCTATACAAAATGCTTTGATAAAAGTTTTCTTTTAAAACAAAAGTCTTTTAAACAAGTTTTTACATCATCTTATTAGCAGACAAAACTAAGTCTTTCGAAAAGATTTCCAAAATTGTTTGAAACACAATTCAACACCCCTTCTTGTGTTTCCTTATGTTTTACACTCAAGAATCTTCCTAACTTGCATCAAAGATCTTACATATGCAAAACACTGTGCACAAAATCGTAATTACAATCCATCAATAGTAGACACCATGAATCAATGGATTCGACTTAGGGGCACTACTCATGTATCATCACACAGAAAACACCATCTTAGCTTAAGAAAAGCCTTATTAATAAGCCTAACTAGTCTTAGGCACACACTCTCTAATTGAATATACTTCAACATCACATGCATACATTGACTTAAGCACCAGAGTCCTTGCAAGTGACCATATCAGATCTTGATTCAAAAGAGATAATTAAAGATTCTAGATTCTATCACAAATATCCTTCCTTTTAGGCTAGAACTGAACAAAAATTATTCATTCACATTAAAATTTTTCCTTTTGATTAGATTTTCATGTGCTTTTCAAATATGATGTTTTTCTTTTGTTACATATATTGAATATGACAACTTTCTAGGCATGACAATGGTGTAAGCTGGGGACAATTTTGGCTCTTCCTATCTTTGTTGCCATTAAGAACAAGCAGGTTTGGGGGTGGGTTTACGATAGATAGGGATGAAAAATTTAAACCTAAACCGATCATCATTAGGTTCAAGAAAATTTGAAGAGAACTTGTCATACCTTTTTTTTAAATTTAATTTACTTATATTTTTAAGTAAATAATATATTAACTACATTTTAATTCAAATAATATTAAAAGTTAATAAACAATAAGAATCTTAAAAATAAGAAACTTAAGAACTAAATTATATTTTTGGTAAAATGTGTAATTTTAACTTTATTATTTAGCTATTATTACTATAATTTATATTATTTAACAATTATAATAACTAATTTGTATTTTCAATAATTATAAAAAAAATGAGAGTATGAGAGTAAAATCATAACTCTAATATATATGTGTGTACAAATATACATGTATAAAATAAAAAAAATTTAATCCTATCTTTCAAGATTTTCTGATATTAACAATGATAATTAATAAATGGATATCACAAAAAATAACTAACTTAGACTATACAAAGAAAAAAAAATTGAATGTGAGTTGGGGAAGAAAAATGAATGCATTTTTGTGTGTAGCTAACAATATATACTCTTCATTTTCACCATTTATAGTGCATACTCTTAACTTAAGAGACATTAGAAATGTTTACTTGGTGTAATGACAATTTTTGAATTTTGTTTCAATGCGTTGGATGCAAATTAACATTAATACCACATTTCTATGCGATAAAGCTATTTTGAATTGCTAAAAGGTAGGACTATAGAGGTGACAACTTACTTTACATAAAATTTTATTTTCTTGACTTAAGCAAATAGTACTTCCAAAAAAAGTTCTTGTCATATCTCTTTATTAAGTGTTAGGGCTTCAACTCGATAAAGTAGATATAAAGAAGTTGACTTGATCCTTGAGTAAGTAAACACAAGCTTAAGAAGCATTGTCTTTCACACAATATATAGATGAAGGGTCTTTAAACTATCTAAATCATATAGAGTTTAGACAGTACTAGGTTCCCACTTGGGTTGGAGGCATAAAGTTTAAGGTCACTCATACTCTATTTTTTGAAAAGATTGTTGTTGACTTATATGCAAGCAATTTTGTTCATGCAACTTTTGGGGATTAATAGGCATACCTTGTAGACATGTAGTGGTGGCCATTAGTTTCAAAAAGGATAATCCCAAACTGTATGTCAATCAATATTATAGGAGGGAATCATATGTTATGTGTTATGGGCATATAATCTCACCAATTAATGGTGTGAAAATGTGGCCACGTAATGACTATGTTAAAATCCTACCACCTAACTATACAAGGGTCCCAAACAACCAAAGAAGTTAGGGAAAATGGTCACAATACTAGAACATGTCCATAGCCACCTGTTAATGCTGGGAACACACTTCATGTAATTAGTCAAAACACATCAAATGTTGGTCACACAATTGATGCAATAGTAGATCATGCAAATGTAAAGCAACATAATAGACCAAATGTTCAAGCTAGTAAGCAAGCAAATGTAGAGTAGGCAAACATTATGAATACCCTTAGAGGAAACAAATCTACATCCATAAAGAACAAGGTGAAATGGATACCCCTAACTTTGTAATGTTTTTGTTCATAACAAAAACCACTAACTTTGTAAGTTAATGAGTAGGGAAAATGAAAACTCACAAAAACATCCACAAAGAGAAAAACAATTGATAATACTGATATTATTGAGGAGAAACCTACTGTATGTAGACAAACCAATGTAAACACTGACATTAAAATTGTTTTTGAATCGATTTAACTGTTATGTTTAACCTATGTGAGACTTAGTCTATTTGAGGGCAACAAGAAAAGAAATTGATGACATAGTTGCCAAAGACAAAGTTGGTTCAACATCTAAAAATAGAAAAGGCACAAATATTGACCATGGAAATGTTGGACCCTAGTTTGGAGCCAAATTTGCTTTCAAAAATATGCATGGCGAAGGAGGAGATTTGGATGTTTTTTCTTCTTCTTCTTTCCTTTTTTTTTTTTTTCCAAATCTACTAAATCATGGTTTGTATCTTATTATAGAGGCAACTGATTAGACTTGACATTACATCTAACCTGTTGCCTGTGTTCCTAGCCCACTTCCTAAGCCTAAACCTCACCACAATATTGCAAGGAAGACTACATCCCAACCTAACCTTATTATTCTAAGGATATCAAACTTGATGGTAACTAAGGTGAAGCTTACAGTAAGCAATTATGCAACAACAAACACCTTCAATTTATGGCTAGTCCCATTTGTCCTATTTTATGCCTAATTTCTTTTCTTTTTCAAAGAGGCAATGAAGAAGTACTTTCAACAAGGAAAAGTGGAGACCATTCATATTGTTCTCAACAATATAAAAAAAATATGAGATTGATATCAGCGTATTTATTGGAACTTAAACAAGTGAGACTGACAAATGAGTTGTGTAGCAAACACATAAGAATCTTTTTTGGGGATATTTTCCTTTGGTTTTACTATGTATTGGACACCACATTTTATAATATTTTGGACACACTTTAGGGAATCTTTTATTGTTGTGTCCATAATATTTTGGGAAATGCTATGTAATGTTAACAAACTTTGTTTTCATATTATTAATCAATGTTATTAATCTATATTTTTTTTTTATGTTGTTGTTGTTGTTGTTATTAAACATATGTAGTATAGTATCTGTTACATGTTACAAGGCTTATTTCATAGAAAGTACAACTGATAAACGTTTAATTTTATGAAGATTAAAGTCAAAATAATAGTTTTTTGTAGGGATGAAAATCAAAATTGGTTATATTTTAAAGGGTCTAAAAGCAAAACTTTCAATTAAGTACAAAATTAAAAAGGGCCAATTCTTACAAGTACTTAATACACTACTTTTAATTTATAGGAATCAATTACAAAACACCGTTTAGGACATTAAAGAATAATGCTACATGCAGTTTCATTTCATTAAAATAATTGTTACGACCGTGGGCCATAACTCATGATCTTCTCGACCGCAATGGCGGGGATATTTCAACTTGGCCATTGGGGAGTTTTTGCCCTCCCCTAAGTTCAAGTGGTACTCAGGATCGCCTCGACTTCATCCAGTCTTGCGCTCGATCCTGGGGGAGGGCAAAAACTCCCCAGTTGCCAGGTTGAAATATCCTTGCCACTACAGTCGAGAAGATCATGAGTTATGGCCCACGGTCGTAACAATAACCAAACCAAAATGTCATACATCATCCATGAAATAATGGTTCTTTTTATTTGGTCAAACTGACAACCTACAGTCCATTCTTATCCTACCAAAATTTACATCTCAACATACCAAATTTAACAACACAACCTATCATTCTTAATAACATAACTTAACAAATTTAAGAGCACAACCTAACCCCTAAATCCCTGCTTTGGTCCACTAACATTCATTACAATTACAATGCTTAACACAGTAATGAAAACCCATAAAGCAACAACTACAAAGGTTAACATCTTCACCTTATTTGCTTCAACATCAAGCTTCATGTGTTGTTTTGTAACTTTCATTTTCAGCTTCAAAACTTGTTCATGATATGCACAACATTCTTCCTCTTCTTTTGCAATTTTCTTTCTTAGATCTTCTATTTTTTCTACATAGGTCTGGGCTTCGTCCATTGCTATAAAAAATTTGTAGAACATACCCATAAACATCATCCTCTTATGCAAGTGGGTTTTTTTTTTGTCATTCACAAGCAAATTTTGAAAATCCTACACAAGAGCAACACAACACAAACCAACATTAAAGAATGGCTAGTGTGAGCAGCTCCAAAACTCTTTCCCCATGTTTTTCTCATTGTGCGAGATTAACAAAATAGCTTCATCTCCACACTTACACACAATTGTAAGGGAAATCGATGAGGATGATGAAGACCCACCCCTCACACTACTTTTTTCTGCCATCAAAGCTTGCCCAAAAATGGGAACTTGTAACTTTTAGTTTTCTCTTTATTCTTGTTAGGGCACGATGCAAATAGAGACTCCTTTTTCAAACATGTTTTTATTTCATTTTTTTTTCTTTTTAAACCACTTACTTAATTGCTTAATTGGGATAACACGTGGCTACTAACTCAACATCTTGTTGCAGATGTGGAATGGATTACATGGACATTCATTAACCATATCATTACTTAATATTTTCCTATTAATGACAAGAATTCTTTTTAAAAAAATATATAATAATAATAAACACCCCTATTTTATAGGGGAAGAAAGCTTACAATTAATTAAGGATAAATTATGTTTTTAATCTTTCCAAAATTTTTCAAATTCAGTTTTAATCCTTCAAAAAAAAATTGTCTTATTTTTGACCTTCAAATTTGAAAATACTCCGTTTTCAATCCTCAAAGTGATTATTATTACCATTTAATAGTAGTTATAAACTACTATAAAATACATTTTGAGGGCCAAAAGTGATATATTTCTAAATTAGAGAAAAAATAGAACAATTTTTTTTAAAGGACTAAAGTCAAATTTAGAAAATTTTAGAGACAGCAACAACATACTTTACGCATTAATTAATTATTCTTGGAGATCCATCTCAAGGCGACAGCTGTTGGACTAAGAAGACCAAATATTCCCAACCTACGCCACCACAAAGATTCTCCACCCACGCTAACTCCTGATTTCCGTTTAAAACAAGATTCCGATGTTGCTTCTCACTTCCTCTCCCGTAACGGTCACTCTCTCTCCTGCAAAAACATTTCCTCAAACGCTCTTGTCCTGCGCCACCGTTTCCCACGCCCACTGCCACCTTCTTCTCCGTCGTGCCTCTCCGCGAAACCCGTTTCCGTAAACTCCTTCACTTCACCCAGCCACAAGCACGTGTACCCTGACCCAATTCCCGAATTTGCAGAATCCGTAAGTACATGCACGCATTTTGCTTTGAAAATTTGCATAATCTGCCTTTTATGGATTCTGTTATGCGAGGGATATTGCAGGAGACCCAGAAGTTCAAAACCGAACTCTTTCAGAAGCTTTCGGAGGACGTGGACGGGTTCGGGGATGACCTTGATGAGGTTGTAGCCGTTTGCGCTCAGGTGAATGTCGTTTTCCTTTTCAAAAACATAACTTTAATGCAAAACGTTCGTGGGTGTCGTTTTGCTCTTGTTTTCTTCCGAAGTTTCATCAGTTATCTTGGGGTAAAAAAAGAAAGAAACAAATAAATAAAGAACTCATTGGAATGCTTGAAAGTAATTGCTAGTGTTCGGTTGAGTTCAAATAATGCGATGGTTTACTTAGTCAAGATTGAGATTTGTTGATTGTTCTTGAGTGCAAGGTGTTCGGGAAAACGATTGAACCGTTATACGATTTATTGAAATGTAACAAAAAAGTTATAATATTACGTAGGAGTGGGACATTTTCTGCAACTTTGTATGTTTGTTTTTGTCCATTCTAGCTATCAGTTATATGGTTAACTTGTACAGTCAATGATTGACTCTTCAGATTTTGGTATGATTTGATGGTGAGAGTTATAAATAACCTGGCTTACAGCTTATTAAGTGCTGGAATTTATCTAGTCTTGCATCTTCAGACTTCATTGTAGTTGTGATGTCAATTTGAAAAGCAATGTATGTTTAAGTACCTTGTGATGTCCTTATTGCTCCCCAATTTTTTAAATCAAGTCTTGTACTCATTCATATATGCATCAATTGCACATAATGGATATGCACGCCCGTGTGTGTAGAGATACACATCAATCAGTTTCTCTTCTCTCTCTTCTTCTGTTTTCTTTTAGTTTTCTCTATATGATGTGAAAGTTGTTTTCCTGTTCCCAAATTAGATTTTATTGCATATTGATCACTGTACATTTCTTTTGTTAATCAAAAGCAAAGCAAGGAATGGTTATATAGTATTATATATATATATATATATATTCTTAGATAATATTAGACTGTCTTTGTTCATATAGATTTCTGTTGAAAATTAGTTGGCAATTTGAGTTAGGATGTATATGCTTTTTCTCGTGTGCCACCTCACCTTTCTCTATAGTTTTATGCTGGTATTATTAGTAAAAGAAAATAATTCTACATCTCATGTTTTAAGCATTTGAACAGGGGGTATACTTGCAGGAAGTGTTGTTAATGTGTTTTTTTTTGTCCCCCTTGATTGCATATTAAGTACAAAAACTACTTTTGATTAAAAAGATAAATTACCGCAGGGTTACTGTAATGGATTTAGTAAAAGATAAGACTGAGTTTCCCCGGGAGAATCTAAGAATGCTTTTGCAAAAATAAATAAATACATAAATAAACAAATTCTATGCTGCATTTATCTTTTCCAGCACAGAATTGCACTTTGTTTGTCACTGGTTATCTTATTATGAAGTTGAAACTTGAAAGACATGCATTAAATTCTTTGATAATACCTTATTAATTGCCATACCTAAACTTAAAGAACCTTCTTCTTTCATAATTTTGTGGTCACTATTCACACATCTAAAGGAATTTGTTCACCAATGTTTGTTTCAATATTCTTTTCCTAGAAGAAATCGTGTCAGATAAATAAGAATATCACAAATTTTAATGATATGCGCCAATTTGGTCCAAATTACATGGGACTTCATTTATATGAACCTCTTCTTTTTGCCTTTTTGAGTCATTGAGTCCTAAGTCGACCGGATTTTATAAATTAAATATTCCTCAATGATTTTTCCAAAAAATCTTAAGTGAGGTTTACCTGTTTATTTGCAATCACCATTTCATTAATCTGGTTTAAATCCCTCCAAGTTTGTGTATCTGCATATGAATCCCTGAAGTCATTTGATATTTATTGTATCACATATTGCATCCAAATGTTGGTCGATTGCACTTCCTGACTGTTTCTGGGCCTCAATCAGTAATTACTGTCTGATTAATTGTAGATATGTGGTTGGATATAGTTTTTTGGAATGTTGGGATAATGGAAGTACTACACATTGTTGATCATTTGAAAGGATAAGATCTGGAAAGTTGTGAATTAAATTATATGGCTTTATTTCTTTATTTATCCAGTGTCTGATGGGATACAATATCACAAAGGACAAAACATAGATCAAGTTCTGTATATCTTTGCCCATCAAGTTCTCCAATTATATGATGACACATGGATTATCTTTCTAATACTAAATAACCTTCATTAAACGTGTGCTGCAGAATTCTAAAAAAATTATCCACATGACATCATTTCATTGGAGGATTTAATCGCAAGGATATAAGAAATTGGATCTAAACTTTGTCCTATGACAAAATACAGTAAATACCTTGTAAATAAAACAATACTAGAATGGTAACAGCACTAACATTATGAGTTTTGTAAGGGTTCAGTTGCAGGTTTATAACAACGGCATTCTTAGGGGTTAATTTAATTATTGATATATCAGGCCCGTGCTAATTCTAATTGGCTACTTGTAGTTATGACCCCTACTTATAGTGATGGAAGTTGCTGGAGATTTTTCCTGTCATTTGGCATCTTAATCACGATAAGGGTCAGGATTCCAAAGGCAGAAGATCAACTTTTATATTATACTATTATAGTATAATTCATTTGGATTAACATCAGATTTGGTGTCTCTTAGCAAACATTGTACAGAATCATAGGGTAGGTGTGGAGAAAACAAGGGGTGTGTGTGTGTTTAGCATTGGATATTGAAGGCTGACTAAGTTAATGGGGCACTTGCTTCAAGTTACCTGGTGCATAAATGAGAAAAGGTTGTTTTTATGTTTTGATTCCATTTTGAACTTAGTGAGTTATAATAATAATAAACAACCTTTGTTGGAAAACAGATATTTAGTGAGTTTTTGCACAAGGAGTATGGAGGTCCTGGGACATTGTTGGTGGAGCCATTCACGGATATGATGGTTGCTCTAAAGAAGAGGAAATTACCAGGAGCAGCTTTGGCTGCAAGGGTGTCACTGTTATGGGCACAAAATTATGTTGACAAGGATTGGGAAGTTTGGAACTCAAAACTAAAATGACTTCCACTTTACAGCTTTTCATCTTTTACAATGTAAAGATTTCTTATTTGCTTGTAATATGTGGACACTTAAACAAAGAAAGAAAAAATGACTTGTAGTAGATTTTGACATTCACTATTTATTTATTTTTCTTCTTCTTGGTGCTATACAATCATGTTGTCCCTGGAACATGGTTATTTAGTTGAGGGTGTGATTGGTGATGGAAGAGAAGTCTGTAGTTCAAACCTTTGTTGAACTTCTTTGCCCATATATCAGGTATTCAACTAGGAGGAGCATCAAACATGAAAGAGGCAATCAAGCAATGTTCTATGAGACACCTTACATGTCCCAACCTAGCACTACTCAACTGCCAGACTCTGAGATGCTCTGCAAAGAGGGACGCCACGATTTCAACTTCAGTGCAGCATGTGTGGAACTCATTAGCCTGTATCTGTCTGCCCTCATTGCCTGAAACTCATTATGCAGTAACAGCATCAGTACTCATTGATGCGATGAAGACACAAACACTCAAAATGAAGACAAGAGTTGCATAGAACTATAATATCCTGCATATGGTTTCTCTCCCTCTCTTAGTGTTCTTTGTTTCTGAAGAACTGCATATTATTATAACATACTTCCAATGTTTGTGTCATACCAGTAGCAACTTAAGAAGATATAGCACTTAGTGCAGAGTGAATTAGTACATCTAAGCACGTGTTTGGTTCTATGTCCATGATCAACGTTTGCTTATATATTCATGTCAAAATCCTCAATTTAACACAAAAGCAAGTATTATAAGCTTCAGGTTGACGCATGTTTTAGCTATCCAACACTCAACCAAACACAGGGTAAATCTTTAATGGAATCACTTTGGATAGATTGAAACATTTCCTAATATAATATCATTCATGAATAGTATTTACTACTTAACCAAAACAGCATAGAGAAAGAAGACTTGCTGATGAGTAACAAAAGCACACCTGATATATATTTCCTGTGTCCAACATTCCTCCAGTCTCACCATCTGAACTTGTCTTTTCCAGGTGCACCATTTGCATACCCTCCACTGTCTTCACCTGTGGCTTCCTCATCTTTGCATGTTTCTTTGCTTTCACTGCCCTCACAACGTCTAAAACCCAGAAACAGAAAAGCTATTTACAACATGAAACGAAGCAAACAAACACATACCCTTCATAAACATTGACTGAACTACCTTGAGTAGTGACCAGCCTGTAAGCGTGGCCAAGAGTGAGAGTCTCATTCGGCCGGAGCAGCTTCACACGTGTGAAAAGCACTGTCTTCTGCTCCTGCTTCTGCCCTTCAGGCACAGCCAATGGTATGATCAAAGAGACATAATGGCCAGGATTAGTCCTCATGACCTCTCTCGCACTCACTGGCCAGTACAACCTCTCTATCTTCCCAGATGGGTGTTGGATCACTAGAGCTGCAGCATCCACAGCTTGGCAATTCCCCATCTCACTCACACTCTCAACAAAAAAATGAAAGGTGAGGAATGGCAAATATGATGAAGAATGAATGAAGAGGGGGAAGAAGGATGGGCACTAATGAAAAGGTCTTTTTCTGCACAGCTCTTACCTTGCACCCCACAGCAATAGTATAACACAGTCTTTCTCTCCAAAATGGCCTTCCCAACTAACTTGTGCTTGCCAGGCAAGTCAATTTAAAGGCAAGTTGATATTAATGGCAGGAGCATGGGGAAATTATTGTGGACTTTGGTATTAATAATTGTCAATGTAGTAAAATAATGTGACATATAGTATTTTATTTTATTTTATATTTGGAAATGACTGATCGGCACCGGCACGGGCCTCAGGAGCGGGTGGGAGTGCCACGTGGAGAGAGGAGAAAGCTAAGGATCTGTTGGCCGATGTTGAGAGGGTCAAGGATTTGATTTAAGGTATGACATTTGGGTTTTGGTGTAATCTTTGGACTAAAAATGTATTTAATCACCAAAGCGTGCGGGTTAATAAGATTCTTTTTGGCGGACACGAGACAAGGACACTGACTTATCTTTGTTGCAGAAATCGCATGACTCGGTTAGAATCTTGCTAGCTAGTATACTATTTGGTTTGCCTATAATTGTGAGGGGAGAAAAAAAGTCTTTTAATGTGTTTGCTATTTGCGCTTCTTATTGGAATACTACGCGTTTCTGGAACAATAGCTCGTTTTTGCTAAAATGAGAATTGTAAGGGATGGATGTAAATGACATGTTCAAATAATGAAGGGCAAAATTAGGAATTTGGTTCTTTGATTTATTTAAAAGATTCAATTGGGTTTCTTAATTAATAAAAAGTTTAATTAAGTCCTTTAATTTTCAAAAACACACCAGTGTTACTCTTTTTTGTCCAATCGTGAAAAATGATGTTAATTATGTTGCATACGTGGCATAAGAAGTCTGTATCACATATGTGACATGGTTAATGCCATTTTTTGCAATTGGACCAAAAAGGTAACATTAACATGTTTTTAAAATTTAAAAGACCTAATTGAACCTTTTAATAATAGAGAGATTAAATTAGTAATTTAGCCAACAAATTATAATATCTTCTCATTAATCTTTTTATTTCCTTTGTATGGATTAATACATTTTATATTTTCAAAACATTAAATATATTTTTTTATTTAATATATTTTTACTAAATAGTTGTAAGGAGAACTGTCAAAGAATTTAAGAATGTCTTCAATCCAATATCAAGAATTCAATTTGAATTCTTAACTCTTTTTTAGTGGGTTCTTCTTTGTCACATCAAATTTAAAAATACTCATTAATTTTCATTCCCAGTATAAAACTTAATTTAAGTTTTTAACTTATTATAGTAGGCCTCATTTTATCTCTCCACTCACAAAATTTTTCATTTTGACTTAAAAAAATATTTTTTAATAGTTAAGCAACTTTACTTGTAGTTACTTATATAAACAACTTCTATTAGAAAACTATAAAAACTCCCTTGCTCTAATGATACTATGAAGTTGTTTAACTTTAACAACCAACATAAACAACTATACTAGAGATTATATTGCTCCCAGAAAAAAATTACTGTACATACTTAAAATGCAAAAAAAGCCGAATGACATGTTTTTAGATTGACAATTAATGCATGATTCATGAAGACATTTAATATTATGTTAGACTCACTCAAATTAATTTAGGAACGCTAATATTAAAATCAGTTGTATTTTTTTTTACCAAATATACATTAATTGTTTTAGATTAGTACTGTACCATTATTTTCCGTAGAGAATATAATATCCGAGCACATAGACAAACTTTTCTTGAATGGTTCCAAGTACAATCACTACAATGCCGTGGCTGGCATAGGAAAAGAAAAAAAAATCAATTTCTCCCATCCTTTATCTATCTATTTACAATATTGAAGTTCTATAGAACTTCACAGTGGGACTGTGTTGCCACTGTTTTGTTAATGTACCTCTTTTATTTTATTTTTTTCATTTGTATTTCTCATTTGATTTGATTTAAAGCAAAATATTAAAGATAGACTAATTCTAAAAAAATATTACATTTTTATAGCCAAAACCATAGCTACACTCCTAAAAAATTTTAAAGTTAATATTTTTTATTCTGTAATTATTGAATATAAAATATTAACATTACAATTTTTTGATGAATCGAGAAATCATGTTAAATTTATATCAAAAGTAAAATAATTAAAAGTTTAATGACTAAGTTTTTTAGACAATATTCGTACATAATACGAGTAATGATGCTACTATATAACAATGATTTAGATGCAGTTTTTTTTTTTTAATAAGAATGACATGTAAACGTTTAAATCGGAAGATTACATTCCCTCTTCTATTTGTCTAATATTTTTCAAGTACTTATGTTAGGAGTATTTTCTTAGATTATCAAAATTTTTAAATTACTTTTTTTTTTTTCCATTATGAATCCATTTCTAGCTTGATATAATCGATTATTGGCTGAAAAACATGTTTCTAGCTTGCTGCGAAGAGCTTGGTAATTGATTAAAGGATCTGGTAATCAATTACTTGATATATGCTATTATGAGTAATGGATTAGTCATGCATGTTAATCAATTACTAGCTGAATAAAGGTTTGCTAACATATTAACATGGACTATATAATACTCGATTAGCACTATCGATTTCCAAATAAAACAAATTAAGGGAATGGTAAATGGACACCACGAGCAGTAACAAATTATCTGCTCTTTGATTTTCAAAATGTGATGAAACCAAACCGTGGTTATCATGAATGTATTGGTGATAACAAAATGTTTATCAAATCAAATCTAAGTTTCAAGGCAATAAATTTTATATGACTTAGATTATTGGTATAAAAAGCTACTAGAAAATTGTTTTCTTACCTGGCTTACATCTCGCCTTTTCAAAATTGATAGTTATTCTCTTGAAAGTTTTGGGTTATACTCAAATTTTAAAATAAGAGACATAGTAATTCTATTATTTCGTGGTAATCGATTACCATCCCTTCAAGGTATTATCTCTTGAAAAACTCAAGAGCTAATAATAGATTATTAATTGTGTTTTTTCAGCTAACTTATAACATATTTGATTAATTTATAAATTTATTTAATTAAAATAAAAGTGTTTGGTAAATGAGTTTACTTTACTAGCATATCAATTTATTTTTTTCATTTTTATCCTCAATGTTTTAATAAAATTTATCATTTATTGACTAATTTATTATTGCACTATTTATTTTATTAAAATTCTTCTTTTAATATGATATTATTTATTTTAATAAAATTATTCTTTATTATTAAATTATTTATTTTAATTTTGTGATAAAATATTTGATCTTAGAAAAAATTATAGAAGTTCAAAATTAAATATAAAACTTAAAATTATAATTACCTAAAAGTATATTTTTTATCTATAAATAAAAAAAAGGTATATAAACATGTAATTTTATATCATTTTACATTTATCAATTGCTATAAACCAATTTTATCAAAAATTCTTTAAGTCAATGAGTTAGCAAGCTTAACGATTCTCAGCAAATAATTTACTTTCAAATAAAAATTAATGATTTAAATATATTTTTAGTTCTTATAAAATGGTTTAAATATATCTTAACAGAAGGTCAAGTGATTATTCTAAGTAACACTTCTAGTGTCTACAATACCATGTTAGCATGTGATACCTTTAAAAAAAAAATTAGATCCATAAAATAAATGTTATTTATCTATCTTAAAATGAATGTTAGGGACTTAAAATAGTGATTTTAGATTTTGGAGAAATGAAAATCAAAGAAAAATATTTTGTAGGGACCAAGACCAAAATTTGTTCATTTTATAAGGATCAAAAGTAGTGATTTCAAATTTTAGAAGATAAAAAATAAAGAAATTTTTTTACAGGAACTAAAATTAAAACTCACTCATCTTATAGGGATTAATAACATATTTAAACCAAAATTAATTTTTAACTTTCAACTTAGTCTTAAACTTTCTGCTAGTTTATTATCTATTTTTGTCTAACACAACCAAGATATAAATAGTTACCAATTAAGCTTCGGCCAAATTAGTAATCAATTAACCATCATGGGTAATTGATTACCACGATACTAAATGGTTTGTTTTGAGAACATTATTGTGGTTATTTGTTCATGGCTACAGTAATCTATTACAATTTTCCCAAATGAAAGTAATCAAATGGTAATCTAATAATTATAACTTTGATAATCTGGACAACCAAATAAATACTTGGTTTTAATGCTTAATCGAGTTGATTTCTATGTCGTGCTAATGACTACTCTGCACGAGGCCACTTCGATTAACTTCTTATTTTCATTTTTTTTTAACTTAAAATGTTTAAGATTGAGATAAAATGACCATTGACTAAAGGCGCTTTTAGTCAAATTTACTCATATTGTGCTTAGTTAAATTTATGTATATATATGTGTAGAGCCATTTTAAAATACAAGAGAGGTATGTATATATCTTCTGAAAAAAAAAAAAAGTGGAAAACAGGGAAATAGAGGGTGGTTAGATCATTCTACTCTAAAATATATTTATCAAGTCTCACATGCGCACTTTATTAGAATATGCTTTCGTTAGTGTGTGAAAGTGGTTTGAATCAAATCATGGAAACTATTTATCATTATTGTAGTATTAGCATTGAGATAATAAATCCTTAGAGACGGTTGCGATAGTATGTGTGCACAGAGCAAATAGAATGAATATATCAAGAAGAATGCTAATATCACATATTTTATACTTTCTTTTTAATACAATTTTATTATTAGACGAAATCTCATTCAGGTCCAACGAAATAACCTAAGTTCACTTTTTATTAAGAAACCTTAACTGTGTAGTATAGCGCGTTGAAAGAAAAAAGAAAAAAGTATTTGAGCGTGTGGAGAAATTATTAGGTAGCCTATGACTACCAGGTATTTATGGTCCGAATCAACATATATATGATTACATGTCAAGTGAAGATTAATAAAGACTATAATAGTCTAGAACTACCTAATAATTTCGCAAGTGTGTGTATACAAAATTGACTTGGGCATCCTCATTGATTTATGGAGTACAGTATATTTACGTACCTCTTAGATGTTAATTGTGATCCTGGATAGGTAGTCCGAAAAGTATTCGGAGAATTAAATCATTTTGTCGTTTTATTCAATCTTCGGATGAATCATTGCCCTCGTTAAGACAAAAGAGGTAATCTTGCTGAAGATCTTTGATTCATGTAAATCTAATATGACTAGATCTATCATATGCGGCTTGAAATTGTTTTCTTTGATTCGCATCTAAACATCTCAGCCACGTGAGGTATTGCGAGACTTTGGCTCAAATATTAAATGAGGAATGGGAAATTGTTCAAGCATGACTCGCATGTAGGAGTCCACATACTGTAATATCATAGTAAGTGTTTAACATTTTATGGCCAATTGGTCATCAATATGACAGCCATGAACTAATTCTTGTGGATCCGAAAGGTTTGAAAATTGAAAAATTCTAATACTAGGACACGTTCAAAGTATAGTAGTTGATATAATTCAAACGCAGTGATGGTTCATATTTGCATCTTGTTGGGGTGCCAAATTTAGATTTTGCATCTCTTGTAAGTTGGCTTTTAAATATTCTCCCCCTTTAATTTCAAAGATTGCTACCTAACATTGGACTCCAAGTGTCTTCTTGGTGGCGACTATTGGTTATTTTGCTGTTTGTGTAGATCGAGATCTCAGACTTGCTTCATCCATATGATTTCCCTGTAATACAAAACCATCTATACGGTCAAAGAAATTAACTTATCATGTTTCATTCACTTATTGTGTGAATCTGGCACTTCTAACCATTTCATATATATTTTTGTACATTAAATTTGTGTGTAATCAAATCTCAATTCAGATAGGCATAATCAAATGCCTATTTTCTTTTTTTAAAAATAAATAAATACTTTTCATTGCAACTTATCATGTCATGAGATCTAAGTAAAAGAAAATATCTAAACCATAGGGAATATAGATTGAAGAAGAACGAGAGAAATCAATGAATTGATTCTACTATCTGCAAAAACTGATTACAATGCTATTTATACTGCTTATACATTTGTAACATCTCACTAACTGCCTACAGCTGATAACTACCACTCATCTTCACACTCCAATTCTATTTTAACGGCTGATGCCCCCCACGAGCTGGAAGGTGGAGTATGTCCACCATTCCAAGCTTGAGAAGAAGATCCTGAAGTAGAACTGACTTTGGTGAACAAGTCTGCCACTTAACGGTGAGAAGTTATGGGAAAGAGACACATGAAATCATCATGTGCCTTTTCAATAACAAGGTGATAATTAATATCCAAGTGTTTTGTTCGTTCATGAAACACTAGATTTGTTGTAATGTGGAGGGCACTTTGATTATCACAGTAAAAGATTGAAGTACGATAGGAGTATCAGATCTATATAATAAAGTGAAAAGAGAGTGAAGGAGCCAAAAGAAGTATTCTTATTCCTTATTCTAAAAATGAACAACACAATTGATATTTATAGTTCGGGTTAAGGGGGGGATAGTTTAATAACTCCCACTAACAAACCCTTAACAACCTCTAACTAACAACTTTAATCATGGTTCTATACATTTGATACCCCCCCCCCCCCCCCTTGCAAGTTGAGGGGTGGAAGATATCAACCAAACTCAGCTTGGAAAAGAGGTGAGCAAACAGTTTGGGAAGTAATCCTTTAGTAAACAAGTCTACAAGTTGATCAGAAGAAGCAATAGGCAAAAGTTTGAGGAGTTTAAAGTTAATGCGTTCTCATACAACAAGACAGTCAATGTCCAAGTGTTTCATTCTCTCGTGAAACACAAGATTAGCTACTATGTGTAGGGCACTCTTGTTGTCATAGTAAAGAACAACAAGCTTGGAGCACTGAATATGAAGGTCTCGTAGTAGGAAGCTCAACCATTGTTATTCACAAGAAGTAGAAGCAAAGGTGCGATACTCAGCTTCGAAAGTGGATTGAGCAACGGTAACCTATTTCTTGGATTCCTAGCTAACCAATGAATTTCCAATGATGAAACAAAAGCCGCTGGTTGATCTGCAAGTGTCTGGACAGCCCCCCAATCAGCATCACTAAAGCTGAGTAATTGTAGGGGAGAGTGTCTTGGAAAGACTAGGCCCTTTCCTTAGGAACCCTTCAAATATTTGAGTACGCGATGAGTAGCCTTGAAATGAGTCTAAGTTGGTTGAGAGAGAAATTGGCTCAATTGTTGGGTTGCGAAGCATATATCTAGCCTTGTGGTGTTGAGGTAGAGGAGGCGACCTACAAATCTTCTATAAACTAGCACATCAGGACATGGGCCACTGTCATCTTGATAGAGATGAGTGCCAGGCTCCAAAGGTGTGGTAACTAGTTGCCAGCCTAGTGAACCGGCATCAATGAGTAAGTCAAGGCAATATAGCCTTTTACATAAAGTGATGCCTTGTAAAGAATGGGCTCTTTCCAGTCCCAAAAAGAATTTGAAAGTGCCAAGGTCCTTAATACCAAATGCAATGTGGAGTGTGGAATTGAGAGAGGTGAATTTTGCCAATGAATTGCTTGCTAACATAATGTCATCAACATACATTATAAGGATAGTACAAGCAAAATCAATATGTTCAATGAAGGAGTGATCGGATGGAGCTTGGGAATAACCACATGCTATAAGTAGGCTTGAAAGTTTCTCAAACCAAGAATGACTAGCTTGGTTCAACCCATACAAGGACTTAAGAAGTTTACAGACCTTGTTGGGTTTAGGGTTGGGAAAGCCCTATGGAATCATCATATAAATTGTCTCTTGCAGCTCACCATGTAGAAATGCATTATTCACATCCAATTGATGAACATACCAATAATGGATGGAGGCCAAAGCTAATACAAGTCGAACTGTTGTGATCTTAGCTACAGACGAGAATGTATCAAAATAATCTAGGCCTTCTGTTTGAGTGTAGCCCTTGGCAATTAGCAAGGCTTTGAAACGCTCTATAGACCCATCACAGCTTTGCTTTATTTTATAAACCCATTTGTTACCAATGGGTATGACTCTTTTAGGTAGATCCACTATTTGCCAAGTGTGATTAGCTTCCAAAGCTTGAATTTTGGCATTCATTGCCTCGATCCAGCATGCATGCTTGCTAGCTTTAAAGAAATAAGTCGGTTCACTCATGGCATGTAAGGACAAGTGTAAGTTTTATGAGATGGGGACAAATGGTCATCAGATAGGTAGCGAGAAAGAAGGTGAGCAATGCTAAAGGAATTGATGGAGTTACAATGATAGTCTTTAAGGTAGGATGGAGGTTTGGTAATTTGAGTGGATTTTTTGGTTGGTGGAATAGTAGGTGAAAGGGGGGAACTTGGATTTGAGCTATCAACCATGGTGGGGTTTTCAGCTAGAACAAGTTCAAGTGGTACTGTTGTTGAAATAGGTTCAAGATACTACATTAAGAAGAATGTCCATAGTTATGGTGAGCTTCATATGGGAACACCAATTCATGGAATTGAGCATCACGGGTAACAATAATTTCATGAGTTACCAAGTCAAGAACTACATAAACCTTGACACTTGCCTTGTACCCAATGAAAATACACTTCATGCTCCTCTGATCAAACTTGGACTTGTAGATAGAATGCGTTGAAACGAAGCATAAGGACTCGAAAGTCCTAAGGTCTGTCAATTCAAGGGTCCTACTATGTATCAATTCATAGGGAGTCTTGTAATCAAGTAGTTTGGAAGGCACTCTGTTGATTACAAAGACTACATGTTGAATAGCATAATTCCAATACTTCTTGGGTAGTTTGGATTGGAACAATAAGGCTCAAGCCATATTCAAGATGTGCTAGTGCTTCTTCTCAACTATTCTGTTGAGGGGTTACAACACAGCTGGTTTGGTGATGGATCCCTTTGGATACATAAAAGCGAGGCAACATAAATTTTGGACCATTATCAATCCTTATTTATTTAATAGTAGCACCAAACTGATTTTCTATCAACAAAATAAAATTCTGAACCTGTGCTTGCACTTTAAATTTACCTTTCAACATTACAATCCAAGTGTATCTACTAAAGTCATCTACAACTATTAAAAAATAACGATGATTATGTATTGATGGAACATAATATGACCACTATATATCCATATGCTAAAGATCAAAAACATGCAATGCTCTACTCTTGCTCACAGAGAAATTACTTCTTCTTTACTTAGCAAAATAACGTATATCACAAACACCAATTTTATTAATGTGAACATAAGGAATCTGATTTGACAACTTTTTTATCAAAGGCAAAGAAGCATGCCCCAATCTAAACTGCCATATTGCAGAATCTGGAACTAAAACTGAGTTACAAACAATACTACTACTAACAGAATCCAAAACTTGTGAAGTCCTTCCATGAACTTGCAGCAGTTCCATGTGATAAAGGCCATCAACCAATCTAGCCAAACTAATCATCTTCTTGTGTGCATCCTGAATGGTGCATGTATCACCACATAATGAAAAGGAGCAATTCATTGTCTTCGTAAGCTTGGAAATGGATATTAAATTGAATGCAAACATAAGCAAAAATAGCACATCTTGTAACGCTATGGAATCACTTATACAAACTTCTCCAGCCACCTCAGGTTTTGTAAAGGAACCATTCGACAATTGAACAGAAATGGGAACAATTTTCTTACATCAAGTGAACCAATTCAAAGAGTAATAGATATGATCTGAGGCTCTAGAATTCACAATCCATGTGACAGCCATTACCCCCAAACTAATTATTAAATAAATATTATGGAAAATATGTAGTGCACTTTTTATTTATGAAATAAAACGATAATTTAAAATCTTTTTCTTCACATAGTAAAGGACATCACATGCACAAATCACATTTACTAGAACTCCATAAGATACTTCACTAATTAACCAAAAGATGGTGGCCCACAGTTGGCCATACAAGTCTTTGGAAAATAAACTAATTTAAAGAAATAAAATTATTAATCTAAAGTTCAAAAGTTGAAACAATAAATAACTAAGACCTCGATGTCACATTACTATCAGAGTTGACAAAACCTAAAGATACTGTAAAACAAACTACAAAGAGGCCAATGCCTCTACTCTAAGACTCCTCGTCAAGGTCCTGTTGGACATCACTTGTGTATCACAGACATAGACAGAAAACACCAGAAAATAAGAGAGTGAGATACATCTCACATTATGCTCAAAGTATAACAATAGAGATAGGTAGAATACATCATATACATAATCAAAATAACATCAATTTGCAAGGATCAAAGCACACAAGCATAGGTAATGCAACATCTAGCTTCTACTTATCATGCACATGTGGTACCAATCTAATTTCATCTCAAAAGTAAACTAGGAGTAAGTGCTCGGCCATAAGAAGCATCATCAGTATCGATGCCTTCGGCTTTTGCACCTTCAACTAATATGATATTTTCCAGTGACTAGTCAGGGTTACCCAGCTTTACTAGTACGCTCCAGCTTCAAGGGATTAGCATAGGCTATTGGAGTTTCCACATTAGGTACCACCCCCAAGGCTAGGGTTAGACAACCCATCCTGGCCTCCATCAGCTGAATTCCTACATACTTTCTTTCTCCACATGATTCAATGTCTTGATGCATGGTCACATACAATGCTTACAACTTTTCATAGGCTTTTATCATGGAACATTGACACAAGTTCATATTACACTCAGTTTTCTCAAGGTAAATAACAATCACAACATATAAACTAAATAAGGCATCCAAGCAATGGAAATCATACAACAAATAGACATAGAAGATCAACAACATCAACTTAGGGTCTTAGTAGATCACACTTAATGCTAAGGAATTGGCACTTAGCGCCATTCATACAAGGCATTCACTGTCACTTTCACACTCAAAGCTAGCTTTCTGGTGCTCGGTGTCAAACCTCTAAAGGACCAGGGTTGCTCCCTGCCTCTCCCACTCCCAGCGCCAAACCTCCAAAGACTCTCTGTCTTTCTAGCTCTCAGCTACAAATCGTGATTCTATAGACTGTGAGGGTTTGCAAAACTTGCAACCCACAACTTTCTTTGGCTTCTAAATGTTTCAAAACAAATAATTAAATTCTTAATCACTTCTTCTACCTTGATAATTGGTTAATCTAATCTATAAACTCCTCACTCATTCACAATCCCCTCAAAACATGTTAAATCTTTAACTTAGGCATAAAGGGAAAAGCAAAAGCAATCCATGACAGTCCATAATAAATTAAACATAAAATTTCCACAAAGCACGTCCACGATTTGGGGAAAATCACATCCCCTTTTGCACACACAATCATACAATTCACAAATAATTAAGGTCTAGGGCCAACCCTTCTACCCACAACCAAAGTCATACCCATGAGCGAGATAACTCACTCCTCCTTACCTTGAAAGAGACGATCTCCAGCAAGAGGATGCGAACGGTGCAGTGCTGCACGTCTTCCTAAGGTTCCTCACTTCTTAACTACAACAGCTCTGATGGCACGGTATCTCCAAAGAGACACAAGAGAGTGAATGAGGAAAAAAGGTTAGGTTTTCAAGAAACCTAAGGGACTCTTAAAACTAACTTTGGGCTTATGAAAACTAAGCCTAACGCATATTAATTAAATAAAAACATTGGAGTGTTACAATCCACACTACTTTGTCTCTGCTAACTGAAGCACAAAGACTAGGATTAATACTTGCAGTAAAATTCTAGCAAGAATTGTTGAACCTCTACATAGATCAAGCATTTTTCACCGCATGCACACTCTACAACTCGTCAGCACTATTCAACGTAGTGGACTTCAACAAAGACATAAGTGCTTTGTATTCTTCTTATGTTAGAATTGCCATAGGCTTCTCCTTGCACCCTACAATTTCATCTGCCTTGGTCTCAAGATCTTCACAATTATTTGCTACATTAATAGTGGCACTATTATTCTTAAACTTGAATCCTAGTGGGAAACCATGTTTTCTATAACATGTTTCCACCATGTGGCCAATCCTACCACAATATGTGCACACTTTTGCACCATAGCCTCCTCTTCCTTTGCCATAACTTTGAGATTTTTTTCCATCTATAGCATTAATCATGCATGACCTGAGTTTCTTCTTCAATCGAGATCAAACCATTTTGTCTCTCAAATTGTACAACCATCAAGAAAGCTCGATTAAGAGATGGCAGTGGTTCCATCAAAAGAATTTGAGAACGCACCATAGCAAAAGTATCATTTAAACCAATCACAAATTAAATCACACAATCATCCCCCTTATACTTCTTTACATTTCGCATAGCCTCACAAGTGCACCTCACCAGACAGCAACATTGAGATGTTGGCCTGCATTATCCAATACTTTCTAAATAACCTTCAATTGTGTAAAGAAATTAGTGACAGAGAGTGAACCTTGCTTCAATTGATAGAGTTCTTGGAGCAGTTCTGCCACGCGAAACTGAATCACCTTGTGCGAACCTCTCCCTAAGCTCTTCCAAACATTACAAGCGCTCTCCACATATATGATGCTTTGAGCGACCGACGAAGTCAATGAGTTCAAGATCCAAGAATGAACAAGATTATTGCATCTCTCAAAAGCCTTGTAACTGGGATCAAATCTATCTAGATTAGGCAATGATCCATCTATGAATCACACCTTGTTCTCTGTAATAAAAGCCTTCCTCATCAATCTGGCCCAAGAATGATAGTTCCTAGTTCAAACCAAATGTGGATTCACCAAAGCATTCATTGTATTTTCCCTAGGGTGGATGTAATACACCGACGATGGATTTTGCGAAGGATCTATATAATGCAATGGGTTGTTCGTTCATTGTCGAATTACTATTCAAAGTAGAATGATTGTTTTTCGGCATCATCACACCGAAGATAAAAAAAAGGAAACGAACAAAGATAATAGATCAACAAGAACGAAGTAGACTCAAACAATTCAGAGCATCACAACAGAGCTCATCCGAGAGAAGCTCTGATACCATATCAGATCTGCATAATAAAGTGTAAAGAGAGCGAAGGAGCCAAAGGAAGTATTCTCTTTCTTTATTCTGAAAATGAATAGTACAATCGATATTTATAGTTCGGGTTAAAGGAGCAAAAAATAGTTTAATAACTCCACTAATAAACCCTTAACAACATATAACTAATAGCTCTAATAATGGTCCTATTTGTTTGATAAGGAGATCTTAAGTAAATCCTATAAAAGAAACAAGATCCATTGTAGCTCACGGGTGGCAGTAGTTAAAGCTCTATATTTAGCCTCAGCAAAAAAACATGAAACATTATGTTGTTGCTTGGATTTCCAAGTAACCAAAGAGTGACCAATGAAAAAGCAGTATCCTAAGATCGAAAGGTGGGTATCTAAGCACCCACCCCAGTCGACATCACTAAAACTAAGAACAAGAACCTCAAATTGACGAGGAAAGAATAAATCTTATCTAAGTGCCCGCTTAAGGTAACAAAGAACCCTCAAAGTTGCTTTACGATGTGCTTCTATGGGACTAGCCATGAATTGGCTTATTTGTTAAGTATCAAAAGCTATATCAAGCCTTGATGTAGTCAAATAGAGCAATCGACCAACTAGACATCTATAAGAGGCTACATAAAAAAAGGGGAACTTGTATCTTGGTGTAAGTGAACTGTTGGGTTTAGTGGAATGGTTGTTAGCTTACAACTAGTTAAGCTAGAGTTAGCAAGCAAATCCAGACAGTATTTGTGCTAGCATGCAGAATTGCCACAGGAAGAATGCACAACCTCAAGTCCTAAAAAATAACTTGAGTGGTCTAAGATTCTTAATCTAGAATGCATTGTGAAGGGTTGCTTTAAGCTCATCAAATTCTGTGAGTGAATTCTCAGCCAAGATTATGTCATCTACATATATTAAAAGAGCTGTGAAAGATAAAGAAATAAACTTGATAAAAATAGTATGGCCATCTTGAGCTTGTTGGAACCATAAGCAATCAAGAAACTAGTAAGTTTTTCAAACCATTGTCTACTTGAGGCCACACAAAGACTTAAGCAACCTACAAACTTGACTAGCTTTAAGAGCCTGAACCTCTACAGGAACTCACATATAAACTGCCTCATGAAGATCTCCGTGCAAAAATGCATTATTGACATCTAGCTTATGTAAATGCCAATGATGTATAGATGCCAATGTGAGAAGAATGTGAACTATAGAAAGCTTAGCTGTAACGCTCGGCCGCTTTCAAGATGAGTGACTGTCCCCACAAACCAATACAAGACTTTTCAACGTGCTTTGTCCTCACTCACACGCTTCCCGGGAAACTTCCTAATAGGTCACCCATCCCTAAATTGCTCCAAGTAAAGCACACTTAACTATGGAGTTCTTAAGTGATGGGCTACCGAAAAGTAGATGTATCTTGTTGGTATAGGTAGCACTTATTAATTCCTTTAAGTTATCCTCAACTGTACAGTCCCATACCCGCATAGCCTCTAGATCCCTCTCGTTCGGGTGTGTATTCGATTCATTCATGTACCCCTCTCGCTGGAAGCCTGCCAAGAGCCGCTCATTGTCCGTGCCTCATCTCTTTTGCACCGGCGATCACTCCCCGGCCTCGTTAGCGCCCGGGATGTTACATTAGCCACAGGAGAAAAGGTCTTAAAGAAGTCTAGGCCCTTAGTTTGGTTAAATCCTTGTGCCACCAATCTGGCTTTGAAGCATTCAATTGATCCATTAGCTTTCTGTTTAATTTTGTAAACCCATTTATTCCCAATAGGTACCACTCTAGCAAGAAGATCAACAAATTCCCAGGTTTTATTTAAATTCAGGGCATTGATCTCAAGTTTCATAGCTTCCACCCAATGTGGATCTTTGTTGGTGCATATTGGTGGTGATGACTCTGCAACAATGAAGAAATATCACACAAGAAATCATTGATGGAAATTGTCCTACAAGAAAGAAGAA
The DNA here is from genome assembly GCA_004329165.1 of Spatholobus suberectus. NCBI lineage: Eukaryota > Viridiplantae > Streptophyta > Magnoliopsida > Fabales > Fabaceae > Spatholobus > Spatholobus suberectus. The sequence goes on from CM014733.1 coordinate 32,599,794, forward strand.
ACAACAAAGAAAAAGCACAAGTCTCCAAGGAGTGTGTAAAACACTAACCTTTAGGTTCGATTTGCCTCCACCAACTTCTATAGAAATTAGACACAATAGGGTGTCTCGACGAATCCCTTTCAGGATACAATAAAGTTCCTTGATATGGTTTGCACACCAACGTCAAGCGTATCGCCAATGATAGTTTACAAAATAATAGTTTCCTTAATTCTCTCTATGTACAAGGGAAGAAAGGAAATGATTTGAATGCAAAGAATCTGATGAATTCTATGTTTTGTTGTTTTTTTCCTGCATGTAGATTGGTTTTATTTATAAACCATCTCATGTCTTTTAGTGAAGAGATTTAACATTTCAAAGAGACATATCTCATGACTCTTGGTAAAGAGTCATATCTCATACTTACACCTTTACGTTAATAGAAACATAATTTCATGAAAAGATACAACCTTTTATTTATTTCGAAAATATCTCACAATCTTTACTGGCAGCACTATATGAAGTTGGTTCAATATCGGAGGTGAGACTCAAACTGTAGGTTCAATGTTGTATATGTGTATGATATGTAGGAAGATAAATGGTGTGAAATGGTTGAGATAGTATTACAAACATAATCGTTTAGATAAGACAGTTGGTGGGATACTCAGGTAGACTTGCGAAGGATGGAATCAGATTTTATGGAAGGCTGTGTGGATGAAGAGTTAGGTATGTGAGTGTCAATTTCAAATGCTGCAAAGGTTATGGAAAGACAAAATCAATAGAAAACTGGTTTGGGTAATCACACACACACACACACATATATATATATGAGATTTGCTAAAGTACACATATTTATTTTTTAGTTGGAGTATGTTAGTAAGTTACACCGTAGGTGTATTTTAAAATACATTGTAGTTATAGTTTGTTAGCGTACTCCAACTAAAAAAGAAGTGTGTGTACATTAACAAACTCCACAAGTATTTGTTAATGTACACACATTTGTTTTTTTTAGTTGGAGCACGTTTAAAAGCTACACCATGGTGTATTTTAAGATACATTATAATTATAACTTACTAACATACTCTAACTAAAAAACAAGTGTATATATGTTAGCAAATCCATATATATATATATATAACTCAAGATCATAGAAGGTCACATCTATGGAAATTGTAATATTTTTCATAGCAACATGAAGTGCAACATACCCTTTCATACTCGATTTATAGGCCAAAAAAGCACACTTTCTTACACGAGTAGCAAATTTATGCCTATGTGATGCAAGTGTAGAAGCATAACATAGACACCCAAACACTTTGAGACTGCTGAGTGCTGAGATCAGGTGGCTCACCATGAAGTGTCTCATAAGGTGAAATGTTCCAGGTACTCGGGTAGGAATTCTGATAATCAAGAAAATTGAATGTTGCACTGCATATTTCCAATACAGCTTTGGTAACTGCGATTGAAACATGAGTGCTCTACTATTATTCAATATATGTTGATGTCTTCTCTCAATTCTTCTATTTTCTTGTGGAGTTGCGAGGCAACTGGTTTGATGCATAATCTCTTTTGATTCAAAAAATTCTGACATCATAAATTTGGCACCATTATCGCTCCTTATTACTTTACTTTCTTTAACATGCTTCTGTACTTCAGATTTCAATTTCAACATAATATGACATAATACTTTATAAATAAATTAAGTACATAAACATTTGACAAATTTAAGTCTCGATCATAGACATGAAGCTACCCCAAATATTTCCAAAATAATTGGGTCTCGTTATTAAATTTAAAGCTATTCCAAAATTTCAAAAATGTTTTCTTATTTCTCGTCTCAAATAAATACAAAAATTTTGATATTTCTATTTTACCTCCTCATTTCCATTTTCTTCCACTCTATTTACTTAGAAAAAGATAAAAGGTTAGGAAAATGACTAAAATAGGACCAAATATTATCATCATTTGTTAATTTTCCTCAGTTTATCCAAAATATCTTGAAGTTGAAGACTTGAAGCCCTATGAAAACAGACAAAACAGTATGAAATTCTTAACTATCAAGGGAAAATAAATATTGCAGACATTTGGTTCACGTTTTAAGTGCATTCTTTACGAGTTAGCAGTGGTTGAAGAAAAGGCGCAAAAAGCTATTAAAAAGGGTATTTTGCTACAAAAAAAAAAAAAAATCTTTGCTAGGATAATATTATGAGATAACAAAAGTTAACAGGACTATAACAAACGAGTATATTTTCATGTCTAGATAGGAATGTAAAATAAAGAGGAAGGGGAGAGTAATACTATGATAGGACTAAGGGTGGAATTACACTTTGGTTAAAAATGAAAGGCTTGAGCTTGGTCTTTTTACTTGTCATAGGTTTTTCTTAAAGATTTGACCTAGTCAACATAAAAGTCTAACCTAGCTTATGAACCTATTTAAGAACCTGTTTTGTGATAACTATTCTAAAGAGAGGCTAACCAAATCTTTCAATCACAAAAATTTGAATTTTTTTTTAATTTTGCAATTATGACATAAGTAATATTGACAAGTCAACTAAGATTACATATGATTTTTATTGGGATATTTTCATACCAGTCCATGTTCAAAACAATATTACTATACTTAGATACATAGTAGTTAATCTCGAATAGCAGTGCAAAGCAGTTGCCCCCGAAAACGCTATAGTGGGATGACCGCTATTTTGATCCCTAAATAGTGTGTGTGTGTGTGTGTGTTTTAAAATAAAGAAAACACCTAAATATAAAATGTTCTGATTAAAACTTAAAGTTGCATAACCAAAACAACAACCTGAATAGAAAACAAAACAAAAAAAAATATACAGAACAGAACACGTCAGAAACTCGTCAAAAGCGTCGCTAGAAGTTGCAGACGTTGCTGAAAATTGCAGCTTTGGCACCAAAATACTCGCCAAAAGTAACAAGCCTCGTTGGAAGTTGTAGGCGTTACTGGTCAAGGTTGGCTAACAAAAACCACAAACAATCGCAAGAGAGATTTAGAGAAGGAATTGCGAGAGGTTAGTGCTTAAAGGAAGCGCGGGACTGATCCACAATTTCAAAGGTGAAAGTGAAAATCATGGGTTTCAATGGTCAAAATAAAGACCCACGCAATTTTACATTTTTACCCTTTAAAAAGACAGTTTTAGGACCTTTTTTTTTTTAGCGACTGCAAAATCTACTTTTGGGCACGATTTCATGCGATTTTGGCCACCATTCACAATGCGACAATTGCAACTCCAAGGCACGATGCGACACACTCTTCAAGAGCGGGAAGGTTCCGCTCCGCTCCTTTGCGATCGCGTGCTATTGACAACTCTGCTTAGATACACAAAATATAACGAGTACTACAAAATTGCAAACTACTATATTAATGCTTTGTTTCATTGTGCGAAGAGGATAGGAGAGGAAAGGGAAAAAAAATTGAATTTTTAAAAATTTAGGTGATTTGATTAAGTGGAAATAAGTGAAAAATTTTTAATTTTTTGGTAAGTCCCGATACTTATTTCCACTCTATTCTCACCTACTTTCATTCACCTATTTATTTTTCTCTTATTTCTCATTTTTTTCTCTCCTACCAAACAACCTAAAATTTCAAATTATTTCTTATCTATTTCTTATCTTTTAACTTATTTCTTACATATTTTTTTTCTACCTATTTCTCTCTTCTCTACCAAACAAAGGCTAAAAGTTTATCTTGTCATGGACAACAGTTCTATACTATCACCTTTTGATACCATATAGAGAACATTTGATACCGTATAGTTTAATACTATGATTATGTTAAAGCGCAGTGTTTCAGAGGTAAATGAAATTATCACTAAAATTAAAAAAAAGAGGATTTGAATATCCATTTATACAATTATCACCAGTGAAAACCCACCCATTTATTCAATAAGCACTCAACTGCTGTTGAACTATCAAATATATGCCATCTTTGTGACTACCAATTCCAGGGAGATGAAATTTCCTCAATAAATATTTTCTATACTAACTTCCATGCCAAAAATAATCTTTTCTAAAGAAAATCGTGTCATTTCTCGATGCAACTAGAAAATATGCAGCAAGATAGAAATCCAACAGGCATGCGGACATTTACCTGATTATCAATAACCAACATGAGACCTTGAATGAATGTGACTTTTAAATAATAAATCATCTCAAAGGGAACAGATAGTACAGATCTCAGACTACAAAAATAGATAGACCTTCAAAATACCATTTTAACAAAAGGGGCAAAAACACACATCATTTAGTTTGCCCTTGGGGTTGCCCATTCAACTCTAAGGATGAGATTGTCATAGCCATATCCATTGAGTTTGTTGATAGCTCTTTGTGCATCTTCCCTGTTGACAAAGTTAACAAATCCAAAACCCCTGCTCATGCCAGTCTTCTGATCAATGGCAACATAGACTCTGCTTACAGGACCGAAAGGACGGAACAGCTCCAGCAAATCGGGCTCTCTCGTGTCCTCGGAGAGGTTAGTTACCCTTACAGAATTCTCATCGTTCCTACGCCGCATGTCTGATCCGCCAGTCCTCTCAGCACCTGCCCTCATACCAGGAGGCACATATGCTCCCTTGGTTGCCCCAGTCGCGGCTGCTGCAGCATCCGATGCTGCAGGTTTATCAACGAATCCTTCGGATGGTGGGGCAAGATCCTTATATGGACACCTTGAAGTCCAGTGATCACCCTTCTTCCCACAAGTCCTACAGACCATAAGAACAGCACCTTTCTGAAATTGAGCCAACGGGTCTCCAGCAGTCTTTGGCTCTTCCGTCTTGGCACCTGTTAACAATCACAGAGCTATTACATACTGATCATAGACCAATCCTATAATCCTCTACCATAACAATCCTACAATTACTTAAAAGTATATCAAGGCACCTATACTACATACACTGACCTCAATTTTAAATCTTCACTTTCATGCACAACCAGAGTTAAATTAAAAAATCCAGTAATTTAGCACCCGTTTGATTCACTTGTCACCTTTTTTATTTTAAAAACTGTATTCTAAAACAATTTCACACTACTCAGCAGTCAATTTCTCATCCAAAAATCTATTAAGTTTTGAAAATTGGTTCTAAAAAATAAGTGTTTTATAAATCAAAAAACAGAAACAACTGAGATGTTTTCTCATCCTTTTCTGAGTTCATCTTGTTCAACCTCTTCCCCAATTCTACATTCTGCTTTGTGCCTTACACCACCCTCCACCAGCCGTCTAATCTAAGCAACCTTGTCTAGCAACATTTTGAAAACTAAAAAGTTTCGAAGACAGAAATCAAACCCACCCTTGTTCTCCAAAAACAGAGTAGATTCGTGCAAATGTTGGTATCACAAAACCAAATTCAAGGGCCAAAAATAATGCAACAAATACACCCATATCATGTATTTCAAAATTCTGAAGGTTCCCCAGAATCATAAATTTTGCACTATGAATTTACATGCAAGAAGAAACCATTCATTCTAATTGCAGTTTATGCATTTTCCAATACCGCAACTAGGTTTTAAAAATCGACCGCAGTTTCTTCACATTCCTTGATATTGCGGGAAATTGCGGACAAATGCAACCGATGCGGCCAAAAACAAGGTCACGGACCGTTTTTTAAAACTAGCATTCAGCCCTGACACTATCACAATCCACAGGCACAGGGAATACAATCAATCAAGCAAGCAAACCCAATTAATTAAGCACGTGCCTTTTAACAACCAAATATGAAACAAATCGTATAACTCCTAGTAAAAATCGAAAATCCTAGATTCCCCAGAAAAGAGAAAAAAAAAAACGAATGAAAGATAAATAGAGAGAGAGAGAGGGAGAACCCAGAGGCTTGGGGCGTTCGATGAGGATCTCTTCGGTGGAGACCATGGTGAGGCGGCTGCCGACGTCCTCGTGGACGGCGTCGCCGAACTTGGGCCAGGAGCGGCGCTCGACGGCGCGTTTGCTGAGACGCGCGTTGGCGAGCTTGCGGGTGCGCGTGGTGGTGGTGATCTTGACCTTGTTGCCGTCCTCGTCGAACTTGTACTCGATCACCTTCTTTATGCCGTTCTCGTCCGGCCCTATCACCTGCCGCGGCGGCAGAAGGAAGTCCAGATCCTCGGCATCGTCCTCCTCCAGCTCGCCCCACCGCAGCTTCGTCGGTTCCCCCTGATGCGCCATCGCTGTCCCAGACAAACCCGAATTCTCTTTCGCTTCTCTTCTCTTCTTCTCTTCCACTCGCTGTCACGGCCACTGCGAAAACGGCGACACCCAGAAAAAGAACGATGGTTGTGAAAGAGTGATAACCTGGTTTTGTTTTAGGGTCTGTTGTCTTGTCGAAAGATTAGGCCTTGGGCTCCAAAATAAGGCCCAAAACTTCAAAATTTATAGGCCCAAAAAATGCTACACTTCACCAAAAAAAAAGATAAACATTTTTTTGCAATTGTTATTTACACCTCCCTTTTTATTAATATACACCCTTTTGTCTTTTTAGTACTTGTTTTTTTTCAAAAATGCCCTCCTTTTTAGTTTTCAAAAGCCAATTTTTGGGAAATATGAACAAAGCACCAATTGCCTTCCTTAGTCCTCTGCGTTAACCCCTTGTTTGGTAGGAGGAAAATGGGTAAGAAATAGGAAAGAGAGGTGAGAAATAAATATGTATAATTGTTTGGTATGAGGGAGAGGAGAGAAATACACCAAAAATCGAAGTGGGCCCTACAGTTTTGTATTTTTGCACCGAGATGTGTGAAAATGCGGAGGGGAGAGACAAATTTCAACAATTTGCAAAGGTTTTTTTTTAGACCGCCAGGAAGTGTCATTTTTTGAAGTTTTTTAACATTTTGTAGTAGTTTTAAACCACCATAAAGTGCAATAGTCGACTATCCAAAATCATAAACACTCAATAGTCGATTATTTAGCCTGTAACTCAATTTTTTAATTCATTTTTCTATTCTCTCTTTCTTATTTCTCACTTATTTCTCTTAAACAAAACACATCTATTTTTACTCTATTTTTTACCTATTTCTATTCACCAATTTCTCTCTTTTTTATTTTTATCAACTTTATTTTTCATCTATTTTTTTCCTTCTTACCACAATGATGAGTGATAATCCAAGGAGTAAATTAGTAAAGAAAGTGAGGAGACCCCCTTTTGCCAAAAAAACGGTTTCCACTTTATCCATTTGTCTTGGCTTATTTCATTCATCTTTAACATCAAAAAGAATATGGGAGGTGACTCTACCCTTGAAGAAGGCAACTAAATATGTTGCTATAGAAATTTGGATTAACAAGCGTGTACGAAGAGCTTGTGAAAATACATGGAGAAGAATAAACCTGCTAAGGGTATTCTCTCTCTCTCTCTCCACCTTCATTCTCATGTTTTCATTTTCTTTGTGATCCCTTTCGCTGTCCTAGATCTGTGATTTTATTTTCTAAAATTTTCCTTTTCTGATTGTGTAGAAAGCCAATTAGAGTCCAACAAGAAGGCCATGAACATTCAGATACCTACTCTCTTTGCGTTCCTTCCCAAACAAAGACGCTTATTTAGTTTTCATGTTTTGTTAGACCTCTTCTTCGTCATTTCCTATTTGCCTTTCTTCTTTTTTTGATTGATTTTTTTTTTCTAATTAGAATTCACTTTTCTAGATATGGTTCTTTGGTAATTATAATTAGCCTTTTGACTTTGGTTCTGCAGTTTGTGTGAAATATGAATTTTGGTCCCTAATTGCCATGAGCTAATCATATGTGCTTATTCTATTTTACTTTTTTTTATACTGAGGCTCTAGATGAAATTTGTTTGGTAGAACTTACTGAAATTGTTGTTGCCTATTTTAGCTCTACATGCAAGTATCTATTCTATGCTACTGCTAAATGAAAGATTTGGTACTTGTTATTTTTACTTTGAAATGGCCATAAAGTATTTGAATGCTTCATCTCGCTATATCTTATTTCTTCTACATTTTGAAGTAGTGTTGTATTATAGACAATTTATTAAATCCATTTACATAAGTTATGACTTCTCTTCCTATTCCTATGGTTGGTGTTGTTGCTGGTTTGAAGACCATGAATAACGAGTGCAATGCAAGGTGTGCGTGCAAACATTCATATGTACACATCTGAGATTAAGTGTTGGGAACATGTTGAAGCCAAGCATGCTAAGGCTGATCTGTACACTTGTTTTTCGCATCTTAAAAAGTGACTATTAGATTGCAAAACAAGAACTTGTGCATGTAAATCTGTAGAAGATCTAGTACAATACTAGTTGGTTGATTGTAGAACTTCATATCCCTATACACAATACCAATTAAGTGAAGACCATTAAGTGCAAACAAGACTTGCTTCATGATTGTTTGAATGTTTCTAATTTCTCTTTCCAATCCTTTGGGTAAGTCTCGGATCTCACTCAAAATTAATGTTTCACCTGAAATTTGTGGTACCATCATTGGGTTTGATATGCAGACTTTAGGCAATCATGATGTACCATGGGAGTATAAAATTCAAATAGAATATAAGAACAAGCAAGGTGCTTCAGTTAAGAAACATAGTGAAGAATATTTAAAGAATATGAAACATTTCCTCACAAATTAATATTTGAAAACCCCCTAACTTCCACTAGAAAATTTTAGGCCAAAATACTATAAAACTAACAATTTATCAAGTACAACCAGGCTGATTAAATAGAATACCAACATTATATGGAAACTCTCTAATCTCTATTTTGCATCAAGTTAGGTAGGGTGGCATCCCCTTTAAATCGCCATATAGTTCAATATTCAATAGCTTTCTTCGAAGAGCTTTACAAACAATGTGTGAGAACTTTTGTATCTATCATGACTGAAACTAAAATGTTAAATGATATGATAACAATGTCTTTGATTTTCCCATACAAGTACAACAATGATAGCCCAAATTAGCTAGGAAGCTCACAGATGGCAATGGAAGCGCCGTTATTGGTGGCAGAGCAAGAGGCTCAAATGTTACAGCTGTCGGCATCAATGGTGAAAAGTTTGAAGTTGTAATGGGCTGGGGTGGTAATGTGGCATTGACGCCGTTTGGTTTTAAGGTACTTCCTCACATGTAATTTCATCACACTTCCTTACCCGTAATTTCACCGCACTCCCTTTTTTCTTTTTCTTCTCAACATTTTTCGACAACTTTATTTTTAGTTAGTAAAAATTTTATTCAAAATAAAAAAGTCAAATAATAATAGTTACAAAAAGGGGGAGTACAATGAAATCATAGGTGGAGGAGTATAGCGAAACCATAAAAAGAGGAGTGCGATATGAGACAAGTGAGAAATGATATTTGAAAAAGGTAAAAAATAATAAAGTTATTTTAATAATTTTACGTAAAAAAAAATTAGAAAAGTGAAGTGTATTTAGCAAATAGGGTGAGTGTAAATACTAAATAACAGAAGCCTACTTTTATATCCACCAAATAAAAAACTAATCTCAACGAGATATTAGCAGGTACTAACGCAGAAGCTCATTTTATTATCATGACTTTATTATTTGCTAATTAGATTAAGTGTGTGATGCATGGATTTATTTATATTTAATATATATGATAATTAAATTTATATAATAAATAAATGTTTAAGTATATACTTTAAATATGATTTAAAAAAATATTTATGAAATAATAGTTGACGTCTTTTGGTGTATCTATAATTATCTTAAACATATTTCTACTTTTAAAATATAATAGAAAGATTTATTTGTAAAGTTTATTTGCTGTATAAGGTTTTTAATCAGCCAGAAATGGGATAGGGACAGACCGTTTAGTTTGGGAAAATATTCCCTATTTTTTGTTTTTTTGTTTTCATTTTTAATTACAAAAATTTTATTTTTTTCATTTTTTTATTTTTAAAAATTTATATATGAAATAGAAAAAATAGAAATTAAAAATAATATAAAAGTTTAATAAAAAAGTTGTTTTTACTGCTTTCTATACAAACTTTTGAAATTAGAAATTAAAATAAAAATAAAATGACATTTTTATAATTAAAAATGAAAATTGAAAATGTTTTCCCAAACTAAACAATCCATAACATTTTGCGTAAAGATAGGATCCAAAACTCATTCAATCCGATTTATATCATCAAAGTTGCAATTTTATTGAAGCTCATGTAAAATGCTTGAAAAATGGGAGGCCCTAACCTAGAGCCCAACGAGGCAGACAACTGATTCATGTCTTCTGACATGATTAGTTAGTGAGTTAATAAGATGTAATTATATATAATTTGTCGGATTAAAATTCTTATGAATATCGGGAATTTTACTATATGCTAGCAGATAGTGTTTTACTTTGTACATATAATACAGTATGTTGTCATGTAATAATAATATTTTGGTATCACTCGAATATCTTGAGATGTGGATGTTTACTTAGGAAAACATGAATCAAACTTTAATCTTTCAATAGAAAGATGATTAACACTCATATAGGAATGATGTTTCATAAGAAACATGTTTTCTATCTCCTTGTGAAAGATTGGTGATGTTTTTATTTTTATAGGAAACACTCATGAATAGATATTAGTTTTTTGGAAAAATAGTTGTATTTCTTGAAAAGATACAATGAGCATGTTCGGATGTGTACTTATATTTGTACTCTTATGATTGCGATCATTCATGCTAATAAGATTATTAGTTCTGTATTCATTAATGAATTAGATACTAAACATTTTATCTTTGCCTACCAATTTTAGTTGATAGCTTTGTTATTAGGTGTTTTCATCATGTCTTTTGATGATTATTGTCAAGTTTGTTACTAGTTACAAAATTGTTCAATTTAAGTTTTGTTTTTGAAATAATTATCAAAACAAATTAACATACAATCAATAATACAATTAATATTGCCTAATATTTCCTTTAAGCACATGTTAATGTTATTATGTGATGGGCTTAAGACCAATTAGTAAGTGTGCTAGTGTAGGACCAAGTAACCAAGGGTTTAGTGTTTTTGGAGTACACACCTCAGCAGACGTCATTTTAGAATTCTTAAAAGTTAATCCATCTGTGAGATGTCTAAAAGAGACTTGATTCAAATTAATAATTTTGGTGTTTTAGATTTTAGTATTGATATACAGAGTGTGTGATGGTCTGCTGGATGTAATTCTTGCATGTAGAAGAGACTGTTATGGTTCACAAAGCACCACCGTGCTGACATCATCACCACCACCACTCCGCCAATTTCAATTTAGGAAGTAAGCCTTTATTGTCTTAGCAGATAATTATTTGTGCTTGTTAATGCTGCTGAAATTTTTGATGTACACTAGTATTTTGTGATATATAATTTATTTTATGTTTTATGTAGTACTTGGAGTACTTTCAGACTAAAGTACAATGACCCATACTTTTTTGGAGTGTTTAAGTCTCTGAAATCATGTTGAGCAGGTAACCTATACCTGTTAGGTACAAAAACTTGTTGTTCTGTTTTGTAAGAAATATATGTATCAGAAAATATACTTTGCTGAATGAATGAAAGCATTTTTACGTTTTTTGATTTCCAATACTCTTATGTGCCTACAATTGGTATCTAGAGCTTTTCTGATCTTGAGGGACCTGTGAGAGAACCCAAGAAAAGAGAGAAAACTAGAAACAAAGTAGAAGAAAACCAAGAAAACTCAACCTGTTTTCTTAATACCCAACCTTCTTGATGGCTTCCAACAATATTTCACTACCAGCACCTCTTGTATTTACAGGAAAGAATTACAAAATTTGGGCTGTGAAGATGAAGGCTCAGCCAAGAGCTTATGACCTTTAGGAAGTGGTGGAAACTGGTGTTGAACCGCCTCCCTTGGAAGAAAACCCTATTGTTGCTCAAATGAGATTTCACAGTGAGCAAGTTGCCAAAAGAGCCAAGGCTCTTACCATCTTGCATTTAGCTGTGGATGATGATATTTTTATGAGAATCTCAAATTTAGATACAGCAAAGGAAGTTTGGGAGAAGCTTGAGGAGGAGTTCTTTAGAAATGAGAAGACCAAGCAAATGCAAGTTCTTAACCTCAAAAGAGAGTTTGAAGCCTTGAAGATGAATGAGGCCAAAAACATAAAGACTTCATGACTAGGTTGATGAAAGTTGTAAATCAAATCAGATTGATGGGGAAAAATTTTCTAATCAGCAAAATTGTTGAAAAAGTCTTGCTGGTTCTACCTGAAAGGTTTGAATCCAAGATTTCTTCACTTGAAGAGTCTAAGGATCTCTCCAAGATAAGCTTGACAGAGCTTATAAATGCTCTTCAAGCTCATGAACAAAGAAGACTTCTTAGATAAGAAGAAGCAACAAAATCAACCTTACAAGTGAGGCATAAAGGAAAGGATCCAACAGTGAAAGGAGGAAAAAGTTTGTTGGAGAGCATTCTAGAAAAGATTCAAAGAAGAAGGAAAATTTCAAAAGTGTGGAATTTGTAAAAGAACCAATCACAAGGAGAGTGATTGCTGGTACAAAGGGAAGACACCACCACCAATCAAATGTAGATACTGTAATCAAATTGGTCTTATAGAGAGGTTTTGCAAGTTGAAACAACAGCAACAAAAACCAACAAAATCAAACCCCTCAAAAGGCAAATGTCACTGAAACTGAAGATGATGAAGAGTTATTGTTCATGGCCAAGACTATAAGGAGTTTGGAGGATGAAAAAACTTGGTTTATTGATAATGGCTGCACTCAACACATGACAAGCAAACCAGAATTTTTTTTCCGAGCTGAAACCTACTGAAGGATCAGTAAAGATTGGAAATGGAGACAAACTTGCCATCACTGGTAAAGGAACTGTGGGAATTCATACTGCAACAGGTATCAAATGTATTTTTGATGTTCTTTTAGTGCCTGAACTTGATCAAAACCTGTTGAGTGTGGGTCAAATGATGCAAAATGGTTATTGCTTGTTATTTAAAGAAGGAAGTTGCATAGTCACTAATGTTGTTAGTCATGAATTATTTGAAATAGAGATGAGAAAAATAAGTTTTCCTATTAATTGAAATTTAATTTCTGAACATGAGTGCAAAATTAAAGGGACTGAACTTGATTCTAAGCTATGGCATAAGAGGTTTGGTCACTGTAATTTGAAATCCATTCAGTTTGCTCAAAACACAAGAGTTTGTCAAAGATTTACCTAACATTCAAGTATGTCCTGAAGTATATGAAAGCTATCAACTTGGTAAGCAACATAGATTGTCTTTTCCAAATTCAGCCACATGGGGAGCAAGTGAAAAGCTTGAGTTAGTTCACTCTAATGTTTGTGGACCTATGAAAACTATTTCACTGAATGGTAGCAAGTATTTTATTCTCTTTATAGATGATTTTACAAGAATGACTTGGGTTTACTTCCTTAAGCAGAAATTTGAAGTTTTTTCTGTTTTTAAGAAATTTAAATCCCTAGTTAAAGCTCAAAGTGGTTGTTTTTTGAAGAAACTTAGAACCGACAATGAGAAAGAGTACTACAAAATTTAATGTGTTTTGTGATGATTTGGGAGTAGAACAATTGGAAGCCACAGAGATTTTTTGTGATGGTAAATCAGCAATTGCCATTGCAGAAAATCCAGTTCAACATGGGAAGACTAAACACATTCAAGTGAAATTTCATGTTGTTCGTGAGGCTGTCAAGAATGATGAGATCAAGCTAATTCATTGTTGTTCTGATCTTCAAGTTGCTGATATACTAACTAAAGCTCTTCCAAGGGCAAGATATGAAAGGCTTAGAGAACTGCTTGGAGTGTCCATCAAAAATTTCAAGGAGGAGTGTTAATGCTGCTGAAATTTCTAATGTATACTAGTATTTTGTGATATGTAATTTATTTTATGTTTTATGTAGTAGTTGGAGTACTTTCAGACTAAAGTACAATGACCCATACTTTTTGGAGTGTTTAAGTCTCTGAAATCATGTTGAGCAAGTAGCCTATACCTATTAGGTGGAAAAACTTGTTGTTCTATTTTGTAAGAAATATATGTATCAAAAAATTACTTTGCTGAATGAATGAAAGCATTTTTACGTTTTCTGATTTCCAAAACTCTTGTGTGCCTACAGTGCTATCAGTATTGTAATGTATTTAGTAATGCACCAAATAATATATATTACAACAGTTTATCAACTTCTTCTTCTTTTTTTATTTTAACCATAGTTTATCAACTTGTTATCCCGTTATTTGTTATATTATCTTTGTCATGTTTTGTGCACCTAAGGAAAAGCAAATGAAGAGAGGTTACTAGAGAAGAAACAAAAGTAATTGAATTGGCAGAAATAAACAACCATTGCCTTCTCCAAAAAAGAAGCTACCTTATGATATTTATATTAATTGCTACATTAATTTGTAGTTAAAATAAAGAAAATAATGCCTTTTCTTTTCTTAAAGTTACAAATCACATACTCTATCTGCGACGAGATATTGCGATGGCATATCTTGACTTTCACCATGCAAGTTGCAACTTCTAAAAGCATGGTCCAATCACACAGAAGGGAAAAACTTGTTTAGATTAAAAGGTAGAGAGTAAAACTCCTCGCTCCTGGTATCTGTCTTGAATGAACGGAATCTGTCCCACCAGTGCATGCCTCTGTCTTTACGGGTCTGGTTGTCTTTCTTGCGCAATGTAACGTCCAAGAACAGTGCCAATAAACCAGCAACAAATGGTTCAGACGCAAATGGCACGTTGATCATGTCATTAAACTATCAAAGGTGAAAAACCACATGATTAGTTTTATATTTGACAAATAACGACAATTTAATATGTACTTTGATCAACTTTTCAACTAATTCACCCAAGAGTGTAATTGTAGCAATAATAGAAATTTAATTTTGATCACTATCTTGTAATATCATTTAAAAAGAGTGTTAGTAACACACTTTCTAACATAGTCTTTATAATACACACTCTGCTATTGGTTGAGATTCATTAAACATAAAGTGGGACTTACAAAATTTTGTGATTTTCAATAAATTTTAACTTATAGTAAAGAGTGTGTTCGAAAGAATGTGTCAGTTGCTAGCATTTCTCTATCATGTCATTATTCGTTCTCATGTTTAATTAAAAAATTGACTACATGACAAGTCAATTAAGATAGTGCACACACTTCGATATTTCATCAAAATTACAGAGAATGAATAAGCTTGATATACCCATCTCGCACGCGTGTGTACAGGACCGTAGCCTTTAAATGCTGTGTACTCATTGAAGTATTGAGGTATGGAGAACCCCATGAAAATAGAGAAGCCTAAGATGAATTTAGTTCTGAAGCTGTTTAAATTGCAAAATTGAAGGAAACTAAGACCTGCTGAGCCTGTGTTGTGAGAACCAAAAAAAGAGAATAAATCAAACTAAATGAATTTTTATAATAGAAGTCCAGCTTCTTTAAGTTGATAATAATACATACCTACATAGGCAAAGAAAAGACAATATAAAGCTGCAACTATTGGAGCAGGAATTGAAGCAAAAACGGCTCCAAATTTTCCTACACATAGTAGTTCGTAATAAGTAGTTAGGTTCAAGTTCAAAAGGAACCAAATTACATCAGAATCGCGAGCCTTAAAAACTTACCAAGAATTGAGAAAAAGATCATGAATCCAGCTGATATTTGAACAACTCTTCGACTACCCACACGTGTCAAAGCTAAGAGTCCTGCATTCTCTCTGGGAAAAAGCCAGTGATGTTATAGTATATTCGTACTAGGAAGATAATATGTCAAATAACATGGAACTGTTGAATTAGGATCTTACACAGAAACTGATGATCCATTCCCTGTCCCAAAGATTCCAGACAACAAAATTCCCACTCCCTGATGCATCAGAAATAACCATAATAATTAACTATCTTTAAAAATTAGAAATATGAAAGTATGAAAGAATCTAAAGTAAACAATAGAGAAAACCAACAATTCATGATCATTGATCAGTAAAGATAAGACCAAAAATTTGAGTAGGAGAAAAAAAATACTGATTCTTAGAATCAGTTTACCTGCCAACCGACACCACGGCTAAGAACTGAGGTGGAATTGGTGTTGCACTTGCGTACCTTGACACAGCAATGAAAGCACCAGTTGACTGTTGAACAAGTAAATTTTATGTAATTAGTATGCATCGAACCACACACAAAGAAAAGAGAAAGGACATTGCTACTACAATGCACACGGAAGCATAATTAAAAATAAACGAACCTCTACTAGAGCAACAAATGAAGCAGCCATCATAGCAAAAGCTTCTCCAGCATCAAATGTAGGAGCTCCCCATTGAAAAGGATATGGGATTCTTATCCTGCATAATGTATTTTGACAAATGAAACCCCATTATTCGTTATCATTTAAGATAGTCCAAACAAGTAGTTAGCAATGTACGTTACTATTATTGGACAAATCACAAGATCATTACCAAGGAGCACCCCCTATAATTCCAGCACGATCGGTTCTGCAAGTAATTTGGGTTTTAGGTGCTGAATTTCTGTAAGCTCCACCAACTGTAAGAAGATGAGCATAAATCCACACAATTGCCACTGAGAATATAACTGCAAAGCGATCAAAGACGGGCTTTTCTCCTTTCATCATATGAGGAATGTACTGCAAAAAACACTCAAATTAGCGAAGAAAGGAAAACAAAGCAAAGGTTAAAAAAAATTTAATCTGATGTGCGTGTTAGGTACGCAGGGTAATGTGGCAAAATGGCTCTAAAGCTGTAATTAACAGAAAAATGAATTAGCTTCAAGAAAATTATAAATTTATTAATCACCTGTGAAAATACTACTAGGATGATGATTTCTGGCAGCCCAATCTCCACACATTTTGCAAGCTGGAATTTAAAAGTCACAATCAACAAAGTGGGAATCACACATTATAATCACAAAATATAGGTTTAATTACATTTTTAGTCCTTATAGTTGCACAGATTTTTCTTTTAGTTCCTATAGTTAAAAATGTTTCGTTTTAGTCCTTATACATGCACTTTCAATATCGGTTTGATCCTTACCGTCAAGTATGTTTTAACTCCGTAAAATAAAATCATCACAAAATAAAAAGTGGCGGGGTAAAACAGACACAAATTGACATTTTCTGACGTTTTTTATTTAATTTGTGACGGTTTAAAATGACAGAGACTAAACCGATATTGAAAGTACATGTATAGAGACTAAAACGATTTATTTTTAACTATAAAAATCAGAAGAAAAAATCTGCGTAACTATAAAGACCAAAAAGGTAATTAAATTTAAAATATATGAAGGAAACAAGAACTAGTCCTTGTTGCAAATACATATGTATATATATATACCACAGGAAAACCCAGTTCATACAGTCCAAAGCCTGACAGAGCAACCAAGGGAACAGCGGAGAGAGGACTTAATAACCTGAACAAAAATACAAAAAATTATTCATGAACATGATTTTAAGAGGCTAAAACAAATTAATAACTTTCAGAATTGATAAAATTGTATAAATTAGTATAACTGCAAATGAGGTCAGCTATGATATTTATGAATAAAGTAAAAAAGAGAGAGAGAGCGAGAGAGAAAACGTTGTTACTAATTGACATAGGGATTATTTTTCTTTCATCAAGAGTTAACAAACAATGTGATATTAGATCTATCCCAAAATATTAAATGAAAACCATCTGTTAATATCTGCAAGTAAAAGAATTGTATGCACAATCTAACCGGACAAAAAAATGTAAGAAGAAGATGGAGCAAAAAGTTTAACTAGTTTAGATAGGGCAGGTTCAAGAACCTCACTACATTGCGCCAAAGGCCACTGAAGCCTAAAACAATTTGGAGGGTTGAGGCAACAATGAGGGCACCCTGTGTTCCGCGCATTATCCTCTCAAATTTCTGCGTGTTTGTTGCAAACCAGGTAAACAAGGATGATGAAATATCAAAAACAGATAAAGCTTGAAGATCAACCAGGTTTGTGATGAACCAACCAACCTCCTGAGGATTCACAATGTCACTGTAGCGACCGGCAAGAATGATTGAAATGGTGGTTGGCACAAAGGTGTAGGATCCCCCAATAACTGCAGGCAAACGAGTCCCAAAGAATGTTTGGAAAAATGTGTTTATGCCAGCCACAAACAGTAGAGTCTGAATCACTTTTGCTTTCTCTTCCTACGGAGGCAAAATTTCAAC
This sequence comes from Spatholobus suberectus, assembly GCA_004329165.1. Classification (NCBI taxonomy): domain Eukaryota; kingdom Viridiplantae; phylum Streptophyta; class Magnoliopsida; order Fabales; family Fabaceae; genus Spatholobus; species Spatholobus suberectus. The sequence goes on from CM014733.1 coordinate 32,617,864, forward strand.
CTCTATTAGATTTATGAACCACACAACATTATTAAAAACCATTATCTTTTTTTAAAATTTTTCCCTCTATCTCTCACTTTGTCAAGACTTAGAGTTAGTTTGATTTCTATTTTCAAAAATTTTTACTTTTCAAAATGCAATTAAACAAGGTTGCTTAGACGACTAGTGAAGGGTGGTATAAGGTGCAGGGCAGAGTGTGGAAATGAGGGAGAAGAAGAAGATGAGAAAACATCTTCAAGTTGTTTTTGTTTTTTGGATTTTTAAACATTTGTTTTGGAAACAATTTTCAAAACTTAATAAATTTTAGATGAGAAATTAATCGATAAGTAATGTAGAATTGTTTTAGAAAACAGTTTTTAAAGCCAAAAAGTGAGAAGAGAATGAAACAGGTCCTTACATTTCCTCCTCCCATCTGGGGCACAAGAGAGCTGGGAATTAGAACGGTTGTGCCAAGCATCACCAGGTAATGTTGGAAACCAAGTAGGATTGCCTCCGCTTCATTAACATAAAAATTTTAAAACTCAATCACCATATTGAATATGAAGGTAGACTCATAAAAGTACTATGAATGTAAACCAGAAATTTTAAAGCACAGTCCACACTGGCTATGTGCCAAAAGAGCAAAGAGGGAAAAAATGGTTCCAATGAAGCATTAAACTTACGCCAAGGAGGAGGACTTGTAATGCAAAAAGAAACATTTGGTAATTGATCTTTCACTGGATGTGGCTGATGCTCATCCTGCTTGGGTTGTGGTGCAGCTCCTCCTCCTGCCATTCTTCTAATCCTACTACAATGAGCTTAATCAACTTATATGCACTACAACACCCAAAACTCAATCTTCTCAGAACCCAACAGTGCAAAAACCAAAGCTTCTACATCAACTTCTCAACCCCAGAAGAAGCTATGCAACAATGACAAGAAACAAACAAAACCGGTTGGAAGAAAACTATCACAGTGGGGTACTTTTCCCCAATGAGAAATGTGGAATGATGAAAGCAGTGGCAGTGGGAAGAAATGGCAGAGAAAAAGAAGAGAAGAAACTCAAGGCACCCTCAAAGAAAAAATGAACACTTTCTTCCCTCCCGGGAAATTAACACAAGGACAATGAACAGAACAAGTCCAAGGGAGACAACTTGTCAGCAACGTAATGCAATGTAGCTAATGTTGGAAGGTTTCTTAGCCCAAGATCCACATGGAGGCCAAGAAAACTTGAAAAGTGAGTGTGAAGATGTGGAAGAAAAGGAAAAGGAGGGAGCCAGCTCTTCCTAAAGCAAGAAAGAAACCAAAAATACAAAAGAATCTCCGACTTCCTTATTGCTTTACAATATTGTAATCCAATATTTAATGCTGCTAACGGCATGGCTTTTCTTTTCATTCAACATGGAAAGATAAAGTTTGCATAAAAGCATCTTGACCTTCACCTTTATTTACCTCAAATTTAGTATTTAACTATTACCAATATCAATATTTGTTAAAAAAAATTAAATAATCAGAAACGATATCGATGGCATTTAACAAGAAGTACCAAGAGCCCTCTCTTTCACCCCCGTTTCAGTTAAAGATTTTAACACAGCAGAAAGTTTACCATTTTTAAACCTTTTGCTACACTCTAGTACTTGCTCTGAGTACTAGTGACTGCAAATGATAAAAAGCTCTTATATTTTTTACCTTGTCTGAGAGTTTGAAAATTAACTGAAAGTAGCAGCTTGGTTGTTAACTGTGAATTTCACTTTGGCCCAAAAAATAAATAAAACAAGGATTTTGTTATATGGTTGCAGGTTTTGTGTGATCGTTTAGTCCCTTTTTTTTTTGTTTAATTATCTTTTTGGTCTCTATAATTACTCAGATTTTCTTTTTGGTCCTATAATTTTAATTCCTATACATGCACTTTCGATATTAGTTGATTCTTACCATATTGAACTGTTACAAATTGAATAAAAAACGTTAGAAAATATCAATTTGTGGCAGTTTTATACAGCCAATTTTCATTTTGTGACGGTTTTATTTCACTGAATTAAAACACACTTGACGACAAAACCGATATCGAAAGTGTATGTATAGAGACTAAAACAGATTATTTCTAATTATAAGAATTAAAAGAAAAAATCTGCGCAACTATAAAAACCAAAAAAGTAAAAACAAAATTCACGTATTGTCAAACCTTCACATAGGTCTCTCTCTCTCACTTCTGTCTTAGTGTCTGCTTGCCTGACCGTGTTGCATGACCCTTGAACACTGAGCTGTCTCTCTTGGACTAGTCCTCTGCAATCTGAAAAACGCTCTTTCTATGACCGTAAAAAGTGCTCTCTCCACTAGAATCAGAAACTGTGCATGTCTATGGCCAAAGCACCATGGAAATGAGATTTGAAAATAGGCTCCTATGGCAATGCCAATTGATGTTAATCTCAAATTAAAGTATCGGTGAAGGATGTTGAAGATTCTACATTGACTAGTAATAAGGCTAAATTAGTGTATTACCTTATACGCCGGTTTTGTGAAATTGAGTTAAGCTCTAAGCCCACATTCTAAGAAAGGATCCAAGAGTATCTGTATTGGATACGGATGCGTAAAGCAAATAAAAGTACAGTACTTCATGGATTAACAATATTTAGAAGAGGACTTGATGCCCACGAAATTCTCCACCTTAGATGTCTAGTCTGGTTAAGTGTTTACTTGTGAATAAAGAAGTATGGAAATTAGCAGGAGATTTGGAATATATCGTGCTTAAAGATGTTGCAAAACAACAAAGTTTAATGTGATTATCATCAACAGTACTATGTTATGTTTAATATAATATAAATTTTATAGAATGTTCAATACAACCGTTTTATTAAGTATTTGTGCTCGGTAACATTTAAATGATCATGGTAACAGGCACAGGCATATATTCAAAAAAGGCATATAGATTAAAAAAAAAAAGATGAATATGATTCTATGAATTATACTATGAGTCCCATTTACTAAAGGGAAAAAATTCTACCGTCATTGAAAATATTTTTAAAATCAGATCAAACTAGTTTAACTGTGAACATTTTTAGCGCATGTTTGGTAACAAATTAATTTTAAAAAATAATTGCTTATTTTTCAAAAAATTTCTCGAATACCTGATAAGTAATTATTTCGCCAAAAAAGAAAAAGAATCAAATACACACTTGAATATTATCCAGTTTAACCATGACTCGACTGTAAATTTAACTTTTTTTAATTAAGTAACTATAAATATAACTTTAAATGATTGAACTAATTGAATTATCACCTAAAGAGGTTTTTCAATTTAATCTACGGTATAATTTTTAAAACATTAATCACCGAGTGACTAGAAATTAAATTATTACATTTTATAGTGCCGCATTAGAGATTAATCAATATTTACGGAAGTTAAATTGAAATTTGAAACCTTGTGAGTTTTTCGCTTTAAATTAGTATTAGTACTTTTGGAATATAATTAAGAACTCCATTAGACACATTAAAATTTCTAATACTCAATTATCAAAAAAAAAATCTAATACTCCGCACTAAAAAAATAAAAATAAAAAGTTTCTAATACAGAAACTTCACAATCTATGATCTGGTTCTCTCTCTCTGTCTTCTCATTTCTTTCTTTTTTCACTTGTTTATTGTCATCATATCAGCAACTTTCATCCTTCATTTGAGGAATGTGTACTGACTTTTGTGTGTACAAATATCTTTTCCGTATATAATTAATAAACCATACTGCAAATTTTTCACGACAGCATCTAAATCGATTGAATTAAAAATAATAATAAAGTTCGTTTTGTTATCCTTTCCTTTAACATGAAGTAACAGAGCGGTTCTTTCTTACCATTTACATTTTACACTTTCTTCCACCAGACAATTTGTATGTATAATAACAATATAACAGAATGATGCATTTATTGATGCGACTAAAGTCACAATCTTTTTCTATGGACGGAATGTCGTAGGTCCAAGGAGAGTTTCTTGTATAGACAGAGGAAATTAAGAGAAATTTACACACGCACAAAAAAAGAGGAAATTAAGAATAATTAAGTTGTGTGTAGGTTAATCTAATGATATTTTAGACATTATTATTTTAAACATAAAATATTTTTTTAGTATAAAGATTTAAATAATTATTTAATATAAATATGATAGGAAAATTTTTTACTGACTTAATTTGTATAGTTTATGTAAATTAAATTTAAATCGTAGGACATACATTAAACTTCAATAACTTTTCCTAACTTAATCATAGCTGCCTACACACAATCCTGTCATGTGACATCCACATGAGTCTCACATGGTGTGTACGTCTGAGTGTGATTGGGATCTTCTGCAATTAAATTTTAACTCCATAAGTCTCGTCCCTTTAAATTAATCTTCTGTATTAAAATAATAAATGAAAAGAATGTTTTAAAGTTAAACATTGATGAATTGTTACCTGCAGGGGATCTATTTGAAACGAAAAAATTTGTTGCTTACTTTTCTCTATTGATTTGTCCTTACCTAAAAATTGTTGCCTCTGTAACTTCCATCAAGAAACATCGAATGGATTCACTCTCAGCCCCACTGAATCTTCCAAAATTTTCTTTCACTGTGCCCAACAGATAGAAAAGGAAATGTGTTCACTGTCATTAGTCTGTTACCAATGTTTTTTTTTTTCTCATCGTGGTTAATGGTATACTAGTAGAGTAATGTTGTATGCTCCTATTGCTAAAAAAAATTGGGTTTGAAGTCTTGATAATCCAAAGATATTAGACAAAATAGAAAGACCAACACAGAAAAGTTATTGATATTATATTTTTGGCTGAAGTAAATTCAAAACACATGAATTTAATAAATGATTAAGTTGGTGATGTAAGAATATTGATAATTAAGAGTGAGAAAATATTCCAACATGAACAAGAATACAACACAATATCTAATCAAATAAATTGTTTATAACACATCCAAATTTTGAACCACAAATGTGAGATGAAAAAATGTCAAAGAGAAAGAGAAATATCAACTCTTTTATAAATGACATTGTTGATGATATTAATAATTACATTATTAACATGATTGGGGAATCAATTAAATAATGCAAAAGCTTAAACAAGATTGATTAAGTATCAATAACATATTACTTACATTTTATCATGTACAACTAATTATCCGCTACAATGTAAAAGGTGACATAACTAAAAAGTTAAGAATTTTTATCATTGAGTAGGATAAGAAATAGAGTTTAATGATTCAACATTGTTAGTGTAAAAACTTTTACACTATCAACCAATCAGAAATCATCATTGGTATGACTTTTGAGGTAGTTAATGTAAAAATCAAGAAACTTACTATAAAGTATGATTTATGATTGGATAACAGTGTAAAATTACTTTACACTGTTAATGCATAGCCTATTTTCTTTAAGAAATATGCATACTACATTAAAAATGTGGTACTTACATTTGATATATTTTATTTTTAACCATAATTTCACTAAAAACAATTTATATTATTGATCTTAATAAAAAAAAATGCATGCACATTATACTAAGAATATTGTTTGCAATAAATAAAATAAAAAAATATTTTATAGCATTATTTTTTTTTACATATTCAAACAATATTTTTCTCATATTTAAACATACTCGTGTAATGCAAAGATACCAGTTAATTGTAAAGAGAAGTATTAAAAGGGTTCATCCTTAATACTGAAAGAGGGTTATTATAAAGAGAACTAGAGAAGTGAAATGTTGCGATTTGAGATTATCTTTTATAGGAGAAAATCTTGTTTGAGCCGAATAGGATCACTATAGAAGATAAAGTTCTTTCTCTGAGTATTTAACGTAACTGTATACTTAGAACTCGAACTCGAGATTATTGGTTGGTTAAGTTGGAACAACTTTATGTCAATTGATCCACGCACTCAGTGGCATATTTTTAAAATATACACAATCCTCTCTTAGGACATGAATATGTAAACGTACTTTTCAAAACCTTTCTCTCTTATTGTGATTGTTGATCTGATAGAAAACTAATTTTAAATATTTATTATTAATTTTTGGGGTTTAAATATATTTTTAGTCCTTATAATATACTTCTTTTTTTTTTTTTTTGGTCCTTGTAAAATTATTTTTTTTAAAATGATTGTTGTAAAATTTATCTTTTTTATTTTGGTCATTATTATTTTGTTTTAATCCTTGTAATATATCTATTTTTTTTGTTTTAGTCCCTATAATATTTTGTTCATTTTGAGTTATTCTCTTTGGAAAAAAAAAATGGTAGGAACTAAAAGCAAATTATTCACATATTACAAGGACAAAAATGAATATATTATAAGGACTAAAACAAAATAACAAAGACCAAAATAAAAAAGATAAATTTACAAAGACTATTTTAAAAAAAATAATTTTATAAGGACCAAAACCAAAAAATGATATATTACAGGGATCAAAAATATATTTAAGTTTAATTTTTTGACTTTAGAAGATAAAATATTTTTTTTTATAAAAAATCAAATTTCAAAATAGTCCCTAAAAGTGCAAAATGTTAATTAATTTGGTCCCTCTATCACTCCCTGTCAAATAACGTTGTTAACCATGCTTACATAGCACGTTAAGTGCCACATTGGATCCTATGTAAGCATTCAAATAACCTCCACATCATAGGAACTAAATTAATACTTTTGGGGACCAAACTAACACCAACTTCATCTTCCTACATTTCTTCATGCTTCATCTTCACATGAAATATCAGTTTAGCCTCTAATTGTACTAACTTAGTATCAATTTACTCCCTAAATTTGCTTACTTAGTATCAATTTAGTTCCTAAAATCACATTAATAAAAGCAAGTCAGTCCTTATATATGCACCAATTCATTGATCATATATATTTTCACCAATTTCAAATTAGCAAAATGGAATAAATCAAGAAACAAAATGATCGTATCAGTAAATTGAAAAAAACAAAATGACCATATTAGTAAACCAAAACCAAAATAACCAAAACTAACATCCATCACCAAAACCAAAAATGACCGAACAAATCAATATATCAATAAACCAAATTAGTGTATTAGTAAACCAAAATTATCAAAACCAACATCCATCACCAAAACCAAAAGGACAAAAAAAACCATCATATCACTAAACCAAATCAACATTACTTTGAGTGGTCTGCCCCATGTGTCATCATTCTTCTTCCTTCTACTTGTTTTGTTATCCTTGTTACTACTTGTTCTCTTAACCCTCTTCCCTTTCACATTCTTTTTAGACTCTTCATATTCATCTAAAGTCACCATTGTAGAAGGCCTATAATTAATGTCATATGCATTTTCATGTATTGTTGAATTGGATGACTTCTCACATTTAGGTGTTGAACTACTTTTTTTTCATCAATCGCATTTTCCTCAATTGGTGTTTCACTCTTTTCTTGTTCACCAACTACATTGTCCTCAATAGGTGACAATGATAATCTGGCTTCACCATCCATTATAGGGTGTTCATAATAAACCTCAATCTCATTGTTAGGAACCTCATTGCACAATGCTTCATTCATCATATCCATAAAGTGCTATCAGTGTTCAACTCTCTTAAGCCCTCATTCAAACTTGAATACCATCTAAAAGAATTCTTCAATCTTATTTACATGCTTTCACCATTTCAACAAGGTCAAATAGATTAAGTGCATAGGACAACAATTATACGCCTTCTACAATGGTGACTTCAAATGAATCTAAAGAGTCTAAAAAGAATGTGAAAGGGAAGAGAGTTAAGAGAACAAGTAGTAAGAAGAAGAATAAAACAAGTAGAAGGAAGAAGAGTGATGACATATGGGGGCAGACCACTCAAAGTAATGTTGATTTGGTTTACTAATATGATGATTTTTTTTTGTCCTTTTGGTCTTGGTGATCAATGTTGGTTTTGGTTATTTTGATTTACTAATATGCTAATTTTGTTTACTAATATCATGATTTGTTTGGTCATTTTGGTTTTGGTCATTTGGTTTTGGTGATGGATGTTAGATTTTGTCATTTTAGTTTTTGTTTACTAACACGGTCATTTTTTTTAGTTTACTAAACTAGTGCATACATGAGGACTGACTTGCTTTTATTAATGCGATTTTAGGGGCTAAATTGATACTAAGTAAATAAATTTAGGAATTAAATTGATACTGAGTTAGTACAATTGAAGACTAAATTGAATTTCATGTGAAGATGAAGTAAGAAGAAAAGCAGGAAGATGAAGTTGGTGTCAATTTGGTTCCCCAAAGTGTCAACTTTGATCCTATGACGTGGAAGTTACGTGCATGCTTGCATGAGTGTCAACATGACACTTAACATGTCATATAAGCATGATTAATAACGTTATTTGATAGAGAGTGACAGAAGGACCAAATTTATTAATGTTTGCACTTTTGGGGGCTATTTTAGAATTTATCTACATTAAAATATTAACTTAACACTATCCTACACTTCTAGAAACGAAATTGGATACTTACTCTTTTAAAATTGAACCTAAGATGACATAGAAATTGAAGCCCATACTACTCAAACAAATTCATGTTGGTATTTCCTTACGTTTACGATTATCTTCCAACTAACCATACAATTTAGTTTAGCCCAATCCCAAGACTCAAAAATGAACCACCTATTAACTTTTCTTTAAAACCCAACTTTTATTTCTCTAAAATCGTGATAGGAAACCCCTGATCGAACCCTGAAAGGACGCTAATCTTGTCATTTGACTTCTAAAACATTGAATTCATAACCAAGTTACCAACAAATTACATCTTTATGCGTACTTTACAAATGTTTGCCCCGACACCTAGTAGCCTTGTCTAGAAAATGGCAGCCACAGCCAGTGATACATCATTGTTAGAAAGCATCATTGATGATAATAAAAAACGAAACACAAACTTAACCTGTGTATATAATTTGCAACTTTTACTAAAGGTGCTTTATGTTCCTTTCGGCTATACATTGTTTTGAAAATAGCCATTTCTGTTAAAGTAAAAGCGCCCTTTATGATTTGAACTAGAAAGCTTAGAAAAACGGAGCGTTCATAGTAGTAAACTATATTACTATGGAAGAGATCATTCCGACCTTGTTATGTGGGCTAAAGAAAAACGTGGTCCAAAGCTAAAATGCATTTCTCTGCCTATTGAGTTTAGGAAATGATGTCAGACTGGCGCTAAATAAAAAGATATCCAAAAGAACAGGCTTCTTCCTTTTCCTTCATTATCTTACATATTAACACATGCTACCGAAAATATACTATACAATGAAGAGTAATTAGTGTATAATTTTGTCACTAACCATATACATTAATGTGTCACAACCGAAATATGGTCATCATATTTGAATACTTGATTAATGGATATTCTAACTTTTCAACTTCCCTAATGTCCAAGTTTAGTCTTTAATTTAAGACTTGTTTGTTTCTGCTTTTCAAAGAAAAAATATCTTTAACTAAAAACCATGTTAAAATAATTTTATAATAACTAGATATGTTTCTTCAAAGTAAACTTAAAAAAAAAAAAAAAGTTTTACTACTTTTCTCAGAAGTTAGAATAGTTTTTAAAAGAAAAAGACCTCAAAAAATAATATAAAAAACATTTTTTACAAAGTTTATCCTAATATACTCTTAATTGTTACCCGCAGAAATTATATACTATTTTTTTTGTTTATTTCTTTGTACCAAGAATGTTAACTTAAAAACTCGTATTTCATATGTTCTTTTTCCCGCATGAGTCATGCCTCTTTCTTTTTTTTTTAGTTTTTTACTAATATGTTTAGTTTTTTTTTTTTTTCTTACATAGATAGTGTCTACTTTAAACATTGGCATTGACATTTGACTCAATTTATGCATACAACAAAACTCTGAAAGGCACGGATAGAAACGGTAGAATCTATACAGGACACCAACCAATAAAGGGGTCGGTCTAGTTAGAAAGATCAAATCAACTTGCTTAAAGTTGACATTCAATTTCGCTGCCATCAATTCTTGAATATGTAATGTCTTACTGCATCTTCTTGGATGTCATTATTTACGATGGCACTAACTATTAAACAAAGGACAAATGAATTATAAAAAAAAAAAATTGAATAGATGTTCAAATCTCATACGTATTCAAGGCGCAAATCTACTTCAAACCACGGAAGGTTAATAAAATTCAATTTTAACTTGTTCATTTTTCTATAGTCGTGTCCAAATTTTAAAATACTTATAGTGCGTGCCTGTCTGACTTGGTAGTGAAATTACGTTTACTGACAAACTTTTTTCCGTTTAAACAAAGTTACATTAGGTTTTTTTTTTTTTTCCGTGTGTGTGGAAAAGTGTAGAAACATCATTTATAACATTAAACAGACTTTTATACCTGTTTGTATTAGTGTTTGGTAGAAAAAATTTTAATATAATTAATTTTAAATCATTAAACGCAATTGAGATATATACATATTTAGATTAATTTCAACCACATTTTATGTCGAATAATTTGTTATGGCATAAAAAAATTTGATTCTTGTAATTTGTTAAACAGACACTCTAGTGTTTATATGCACGTTTAAGTCGAATACAACAAAAACATAAAAGCTACTCTGAGGCATTTTTGGCTAGACGCAGATCTCTTGATTACAGACGCAAGTCCGACATTAATTTCCAAAAGAATCCCCTATGTTACCTATGCGTTGAAGGTGCATTGGAATTCATGCTATCACAATTCTAATGCCAATACAAACACGCCTTTAGTAGTTTAAAAATAGTGGATTTGAATTTTTTATTTTTTAAATATGGAAGCAAAGGGAGGACTTGGCATGGAAGAAATCACCAGTTCAAGTTTGATTAACTCTACCCATATTAGCTTTTTATAACTTCCTCCTCTTCCATGATGAAATAAGAACTCAGAATGAACAAGACACTTGTGGGATCCAAGTGAAAGGTGGGGAGGGCAATATTTGGGACGCCAAGTTACCACTTTAGGGTTAGTAATTCGAATCCCTCCTGACTTGAATTTAAGCACTTGATATTTCAATGATCTATCAAGCAAGTCATGTTTGGCAATTGGCCTGATATGATTTCAAAATAATAAACAAACAACAAAGCACTTTCATCATCATATATACGTGAGGGGTGGGGTAAACACAAATATATCATGTCAAAGTATTCACGTATCAGGCTATTTCGATTTCGAGAAGAAACAGATTTGAACCAATCAAAATCAATTGATTCGACTTCACAATTTTTTTTGTCAAGCCTGATCCAAATCAAATTGATCAACAACGGGTTGATTTGGTTTGGTTTGAGTCATGAGTTTGGCATTTCTTTTAAAAATCCTATTAACAGATCAGAGTTGACAAAATGAAGTAAATTTGGTTCAGCAGCTGCAAGGATGAGCTGCGACGATGAAATGCAAAGGATGTTGAGAAACATGGTAGATCCCAAAGGGCGAAGAAAAATTCAGAAAAAAAGATGAGGGGAAATTATATAAGTATTGTTGAGTGAAAAAATGAAGACAATACAATTAGGCATAGTCATATATACAAGTAGAGAATCAACACCTATCAACTCTTCAACTAACTATAACCAACCATTTAACTACAACTTCTTAACCAATTTAACCAATGTCTTAACACCCCTTCCCCCCACAAGCTGGAAGGTACATACTAGCACTTATAGCTTAAGATGAGTAGTACAAAGTGAAATACAATTAGATCATAGGCAAGAAATACAATCGAGAAAAGTAATCAAATCAGTAAAATAGAATGTGATTTGCATCGTGGGAAGCCAAAAAAATACCAATGTGAGAGTAATCAACAAGGTCAACTTGGGCAAAAGCTTTAATAATCTGGCAGAAGTTACCCTTCATGCTTAACCATCAAGAGCAGAAGTTAAATGTGGGGCTTAACCACTCAAAATAGAAATAAAACAAAATATCAATGCTTAACCATCCATTGCAAAAGCCCACATCAATGCTTAACCACCATTGATAAAAGCTTCCATCAGCGCCATCTTAGGCTGCAAACCAATCCTTTTACAAAAGGAACTGAAACTTTCTTCAAAGAGTACTAAAAGTCTAAAATCAAACTCTTTGAGCACAATTTTAACTCACCGAGTGACAAAAATAAAAGAGTGATCGGACTAACCAAAGATGATGAATAACAAAAAATAACCAAAAACAGGCTTCACCAAGCATGGAAAGGAAAGAGCTCGGGTACACCATTTTCCTGAAGAAATTCAACTTCAACTTCCTAAGCCACGCTCACTGCACCATCTAATGTTCCCACAGGTACAATGAGTCTTGGAAGCCACCACTCTTTTGAATAACCTATTTGCAATACTACTTCCTTTATTATAACCAATCGGAATAGCTTGGCCTTTGGCCCTTATTAACGATGTCAAATTTTTCACGATAACAGAAAGTGCAGTAACACTAATGTGGCATACACCAAGGGTGGCAATAAGAATTAATGAAACCAAAACACCAGCAAAATGCATGCTTGAAAGACCATTCATAACCATAAAGACTATGGCATCAAACAAGCACTTGAAGTGAAAATATTCGAGACCCAAAAAAATATTAATCGGACTTCATCTCTTAAAACCATGTTGCATTATAAATTCAACAACAGAATTGAACAGCAAATTAGACCAATGATAACAGTCCATGAAATAACACATTTGTCAATCAAGCAATCCTAGATCACAAGAGCCGAACAATGTTACCTTGTCAAGAAATCAAGAGTGCAAATAGTGCTAGCTTCGTTGAACCACTGGAACTAAGCAAAATGACACCTTAAACATAGCCATGTGCATCGGATTCCAAGACCAAGAATTGTGTGAAACATGGAGGTGGTGATGTGGCAGATCAAGATTAAAACTTATATCAGAATCCATACCTCTGCAATTGTAGGGTTGTGACCTGAAGAAAGCAAGAACGCCATGCATTCTTCCCAACAAAGGAAAAAACAAGAACAGCACAAGGCCAAGAATGACAATAAATTTTGACTGCCTTTGTGCGATCACAGGCAAAACAGCATTTTGTTGAATATCACTAACCAAGAGTGGGAAACACCACAAATGGAACATTCAAAGGCTCAAAACAACTGACCTCAAACAAAATCTTCAAGGAACAAAGCACTAAGCTCCAAGAAACCACACATCCAGATCCAATGAAAATCAGTCTTAAAATTTGGACTAGGAGTCTAACTCAACCCCACAAAACCGGCTTGCATGGTGACGATTGCTCAAGCTTTATAAACACTACTTAGGCCTTATCTCTAGTTGATGTGAATCTCAACCCCCTAAGAGCTAACGTCTCAACAGCTGCACACTAGACACTTCACTCAGCCTTTTTGGTCAACCCCTTCATAGGTAGCCCTTTTTGAGACATTGGCAACCAACTCTAATAGGCCACAATTAAGGTGGGGGGGTGACCACAATTAAGGCGGCTTTCCAACACACCCACTCACACCCCAAGTTGTGGGCCTAGAGAGTGGCAATGTAGGTGGCCCAACAATAGATCTAGGATAAGTTCTAATACCATCTTAAAATTTGAACTTAGGGCCTAACTCAATCCTACAAAACCAACTTGTATAGTGAGGATTGCCCAAGCTTTATAAGCATCATTGAGGCCTTATCTCTAGTCGATATAGGATCTCAACCCCCTAAGAGCCGATGTCTCAACAGTTGCATCCTCTGACACTTCACTCAACCTTTCTGGTCAACCCCTTTGTAGGTAGCCCTTTCCAAGACATTGGCAAACAACTCTAAAAGGCTGCAATTAAGACAGGCTACGGGGTGACTACAATTACGACCACTTTCCAACAATCAGAAGTTCTAATTGTTGAAATCAGAGTGAAAAAGCTGACGAAGAGTCTGAGAACCAAAACCTCAGACTGCTTTATGGCAATATCGAAAACTCGAGTTTTGAAGAAGGGCGAGAGAGAGAGAAAGAAAATTTACAGTGAAGCTTGGGTAAATTGGAAGAAAGATAGATTGGATCCGAGTTTGATAGAAGAAAATTTGTGGCATGAGAAAAATATGGAAGAGAAAGCGAGAGAAAGTGGAAAAAAATGAGCTCATTGGGATCTTTATGCAGCAGAAGGGAATTTTCCTTTCACAGTGGACGCCAACACTCTGATTCCAGGTTAAGAAACATATAGAAGTATTGTTGATTGAAAAAATGAGGAAGACAACACAAATAGGCATAAATGTGCCTTACATAAAAGTAGAGAATTAGCAAGTATCAGTTAACTTCAACTAAATATAACCAATCATCTAACTAACTCCAACTTACTAACCAAGTCAACTAATATCTGTAACAAAAGATGAAGATGAGACTCAACCAGAACAGAACAGAACCTTCAGAATGGACCCACGCAGAGCACAAAAGACAATGACTAAGCCTCCAAATCAGACTTGAACACAGCATGACAACAATTCAAAGACGGTAAAGACAAGATGTAAAAGATGAAGACCAGATCCTCCAAATTTAGATGGAAAGGACAAATTCAGAACAAGACAAAGAATGGTGCAGTACAAGAAGTCAACAACTGGGATGTATTTGTTATTTTCTTGGTTTCTATTTGAGGACTATCTCGAGAGAGATTGGAAAGCATACTCCCCATAACAAAACCCCCCCGTCCAAATAAAAAAAAAATGCTCCTCAAATCTTGTCTCTTCCATGCTTTCCCATCTCCTCAAAACGCAATCAAATATTACCAAAGATCTATTCAAAGAGGATTGAAATTCAAAAAAAACAACAATCAAACCTCATCAAAGTGGGGACAGCCTAATAAAACAAATAAATTACATCACATAAATTTTTAGAAATAACAAATAAACAAAACTAGAAAGCTTCAGGTAGGAATGTTAGCTTGATTTATCCAAAGCATTTGCTTTATTATATAAGGAACAAATTAGAGTCATTTTGAGTTCATGTTAGCTCATTGTAATTGGTTAAACTTCCCAATATCAAACCGACAAATTATATAAACCCAGTCACCTATTCGGGTTCCAAGTGTAACACACCATAAATCATATGCTTCAGCATTCACTCTTACGAAGAATCCGGAGGAAGTACCTCAAATGAACTCCATAAGCAAGACAGAACTTGAGAGCTCAAGACAGCAGATAATCAAAAGATATCTGAAGTCAGGAATATGCCTTGGAAAACCCTCTTTTATAGGGTTTTGTTAAAAGCAACATACCCATCATGTTTCCTCCTTGGAGGTGCTTTCCTGACCATAAAAGGATGGGAATGCGAAACTTCACTGACCACCAGAACTGCGAAGTTGCAACCTCTTCCTCTCAAACTCAAGCTACAAATGAGGAAAATGAAAAATCAATATCAACCAAGTGCTTGCTGACAAAAAATTTTGCATCACAGGAAAGATTTTATTTTGAAAAGATTATCAGGGTAAATTATCTACCATGAAATAAATTGCATTATTTTCCTTAAACAGTCATAAGAAATCACTGAAAGTTGATACAATGAATTTAAACTGCAGTGTGCAACTGCAATTGCAACCTTATCGGCTCAATTTCTTGCAATTTTTCTAATCAAAATGCAAATGCAGCCTCAATTGTGACCACAACCTCAGTTGAAAATCATGCATTGGGATTTGAACCTATAACCACCTTACAACCTGCCCAAACCCTTCATCAGTAGGCCATTTCAAATTAATGGTTGTAATACTACTTAAAAGCTTCTTTCAGAAAAATCAAATGTAATTAACATTGAAGGAAAACAAAGTTCTCTTGATTAAGTTTTCATTTTGCTTTTATTAATGTTTTTTTAATAAAAATGAATCATAAAGCCCTATGGACAAGCAACTCTAGGGCACATGATGCTATACCAATCTATATGATATTTGACATGCCATTAATACAAACATTTAGACACACCATAACAAATAGCAAAAGAAAGATATTTACCACTTTCTTCACCCGTTCATTTGCAGCAGGAGTACCTCCAACAACAGATTCAGGGTGATAAGGACTGCCAACACGCACCTCATTCATCACAACTATGACTGTCTTGTCCCAGCGGACTGGAAGCCTGGGCACATGCTAATGTCATCAGTTAAAAAGAAAATTAATCTACTGAGAAAAATATACAAAAGCTAGAAAGGTGAAGATCCTAAGGCAAAGAAGCACCGTTAAGACATGGGGGGGCTGGAAATTTTAATGCTCTGAGGCAAGCACCAAAAAGTGATCCAGAATACCTAAAGAGTGCAACTTGTGGTATTAAGTGATCCCCAATTTTTTTAATTTGAAAAACAACTAAAACCTCTGACCCCAAAATGCACGAATTAGATGGATACTATCCCTGTAAAGTACAGCTGCTATCCAAGTATCCATAAACATTGCATTTCTAAACATGCATTATCACAAGACAATTAACTAAAAATTTTGATACAAACTGCAGGGAGAGACTAAAATCATATCAAGAATATACAATGATAGGTTTGAGTCCAGCTGACAGAGTCAGAAATCATACTAAAAGTTCAAGTACAATTAATTAACATCCACAACTTATAGATAATGATTGTAGCTTCACATTACAATTTAAAATTCTAGGAACAAGGGGGAAAAAATCCTCTAGAAAACAAAGGTCTATCAATTTTATAGCATCTATATTCTGGTATCCAACACTAAGCATACACAAAAATGATCAGGTGTTTTCCTTTCTTCTTTTAGCCCCACAAAAAAAGAAAAAGAGAACAAGCTACCATTCCCTTTGTATTTTTCTTTTTGTACATCCCTGCATGCTGATCAATCATTTTTGTGAAGGAACTTGGAACTTCTAGAGCATTTAACATAACTATAGCGCAAGTGTGTATCAAGTTTTATGATAAAAACAGTCAAACATAAGAAACCTTTACGATGCAAGGGAGAATCGTCATCCCCTAAAAAACAAGCCATACAGTTACCCTCTCTGAAGCATGGATACTTTATTTTGTGAGTCAACCGAGTATAGGTATACGTATGGTAGATTTGAGTACTTATCAAAATTAATTTAAAAAAAAAGGGTACACAGTTTGGATATGACTCCTATTAGACCATAGTTATCAATCTCAAATAGCCATGCATAATAGTTGACCCCAAAAACGCTATAGTAGGAACATAGTTATCAATCTCGGATTGTGGTGCATAGCAACCAGCTTTGAAAATGCTATAACAGGATAGTAGGAAGTAGGATGATCGCTATTTTAAATATTATATAAAAACAAAAGCATTATCCCACTAGGTGAGGTCGGCTACACGGATCACACGATGCCATTGGGCTTAAGGACCAAATCCTCAGAGAAATTATTCACCATGAGATCTCTCTTAACAACTTTCTTCAATGTCCTTCTTGGTCTCTCTCTTTTCCTTTTCATTGGACTAAAAACCATGCAATTTACTCTCCTCACCGATGCTCTCAATGACCTTTGTATATGTCCAAACAACCTTGAATGATTTTTTGTCATTTTTTGCTCAATTAGTGCCACACAAATATCTCTCATATACTTGTATCAAAAACAAAAACTCTCATATACAATTATTTCATATCATGTCCTGTCTTCCATGGCCACACATCCATCTTAACATTCTCATTTCTGCTACGCTCACTTTTTTTACTTCTTGTCCCTTTAAAGACTAGCATTCAATACCATAATAGCTAGACGTATAGCAATATGATAAAATTTTCCTTTTGAGAGGTACTTTGCGATCACAAATTACCCCAATGCCTTTCTTCGTTTTAAGGATTCTACTTGTATCATGTGTGTGACATCCTCATTATTTTGTAATATTGATCCTAGATATCTAAACTTAATAAACTAGTAGAATGACATCTTCTCCCATTTTACTTCCAAATACATATTAAATAATTTATAATGCACATATAGATAGTCAAAAACAAAAAAGAACTCAAAATTAAAGAAATTCATGATAAATAATATGTCACAATTTATGCACACAATCACCATCAATCTAGAAACAAGAACATAGCAATTAAGTCAAAAAATGGAAGATGATGGTGAAATTAATAGAAAAAGAACACAACTAATTAGACAAAAATTAGTAGAATGTGAACTGGGAAGTCTAAAGGAAGAAATGGAACACGAAAAAAAAAGAAGCCGTATAAAGTATGAAGGAACAAAGGACAATACAGAGGTAACTTCTTTTGCGAAATGGTCAAGAAGGGTTTCAAATCCTATTATGTTTATGAAGCAAAAAAATGCATTAGAAAATGGGAGAGAAATCACAATTTTACCCAAAATACCCTAAACAACATTGTTTTAGTGGGTTAAAAACAGGTTTTTGAATCCTATATCATGGTAGACCCACTATAGCATGCAAAAAGCCACTATTGAAAACTGCTCCACTATTTGAATCCCATAGCAACGTAGGGCCACTCTGCTCCTCTACACCACTATAGAGCGCTATTGATGTGTATAAGTTTCAATATGCCTCACTGTAGAACAGCTATAGCACTGCAAACAACCACTTTTCAAAGACGCACTACTATGCTAATTTCGTAACAGCCAAAGGCCGCTCAACACTGCTACAATGTTATAGCATGCTATCATTAACCACATATTAGACTAGGTGCGGCTCGGGATATGGCTAAGTTCACATCATGTATTTGCTAGACCATTGTTTTCCAAAGCAAAATGACAGTGTTTCAGTTAAAATTGGGGATTTTCCCCCTTTCTCTCAGTTTGCCCATTTTCATTTCCCTGCCCAATTAAATCTATTCATCCTTGTGAGGCGTGAGAGTAAGTTCATTCATTTCTTTCATCATGCACATTTTCACAACAATCTACAGATATTTTATTCTATATTTATGTCAAGTTCTGAAATCTATCTGCTTTAAAAACTAAATCAAATATTATTGTATCCTATCAACGAAAATAGGTCACCCTGGATAACACATGCCAGGAAACAAACAAGACAAAAGCTACAATCTCGATCAACACTACGGTGGTTCAATTCACCAATATCTCACTCACTCAGCACTTACGTTTTAGACAAAGCATCAAAGATGCTCTGTGCCTCGGTGGTAACACCAACCCCAATCCTCTCAGCATCAGCTTCTGCTTGTCTGCAACCGAAGATCATTCGAAACCACACATTAACTTCACAAATAAAACAAATTAAAAAAAAAAAGTTGGGAAATTGAAAGAGAATACCTGATGGCAACTTCTTCCCTCGCTTGGAGAGCGGTGAGGTCAAGGTAGCAGTTGTTGGGATCAAGTGGGTCTTCGGATTGGCCGAGAAAGGTGAAGTCTTTGATGTAGTTAGCCTTCAACAGCCTAATGTTTCGACGAGGGCCAGGTCTGGAAGGTTCCTGGAGGACAAGGATGTTGGAGGGGCGATCGAAGGTGACAACCTGGCCTTCGAATTCGTCGCCCAACGTTGTCCTGATCGACAGCAAGCACCCCACCGCCAAGTCCTCAGGGTTGTTGTTGTTGTTGTTGCCACCCTCCATCGCCATTTTTGTGTTTTTTTGCTGTGCTTTGCCCTCCTACCCTACCCTTCCTTTCCCTCCTAGTTTACCCTGCCTTCCACCGGAGACTCGTAACTTGGCTCTTTCTGGACACAGTGTTAAACTGAGAACCTTGCTTGCGATGCCCTCATTGTTTCATGTTTGGACCGTTTTTAAGTTTGTGCTGCATTGGGCTCCGTTCGTTTTCTTAAGAACTCGAATTCGGTGTCCAGATTGGGCTTCTCGCAATTTACTTACGCGTGGTTGATTTTTTGTTTTTGCGTACACTGTTTTGTATTTTAAACAAATTTTATTATTTGATTATAGTTAAACTTATCTCGTATTTTTGGCTTAGTTTGAATAATTTTTTCTTGTATGGAAAGAACTAAGAATGTAATATGAATAAAAAACGTTAGATAAAAAGGTTGGTTGAGATGCACAATTTGACTTAAATTTATGGACAAGTTTGATTTTTTTTTTTTTTTTTATTTTTTTATCTTGTAAGTGTTCGTTGAGAAATTGATCCAAAATAAAATTATTATTATGTAAGCACATAAGGAGAACTCAAACTAAAATACTGGTCCATTAAGTGAGATATTCTCATGATTGAAATACCACATTGAGTTTCCTATCATACTTAATGTGAGACTCATAACATATTGTTATTCTCTTTAAAAGCCAATATCCATGACGACTCCACTTATGGACATTGACTTGACAATAGTCTTTTCCCTCGTCATTTATAGGTAGTCATCTTTTAGGCCTAATTTTTAATAAAAATACTAATTATTATGACTTCAGTATATGAGAAAAGTTCTTTTTAAAATACTAGTCTTTTAAATAAGAGAGTCTCATAATTTAAATACCACATTAAGTAACTTATTCTACTTAACATGAAACTCAAAAATTAAATTATCTTGTAGGTTCTAATAATTTTACTAAATTTTTAATTAAGTTTTTATAGTTTAAAAACTTTTAATTAAATCCCTATAGTTTTAAATTTTATAATTAAATTCTTAGAAGTTAGTGGGGCTAAATTCGTTCTATTGCTAATGTGACATTTATTATGTAATAATCTTCTTCTTCTTTTATGAAGGGGAGGTCAGTAGGCACTAAACGATTGCAACTTGAGGTACCAAGCACCCATAAAATCATGCTAAACCAAAAAATTGCAATCTAATGGAGGATCATGCAAGACATGCAAATTGTAACACCCAGTGGAGAGGCTTGTGAAAGAATACTTGAGTTGAGTAGACTTGTAGAGGTCAAAATACTAGTCCAGAACCTGCAAAGGTGAAAATACTAGCCAAAAGAGGTGAGAATACTCAAGTGTAAATCTAAAGAGGTGAGAATACTTGGAGCAGAGCTACAGAGGTGAGAATACTCTATATAGAACTACAAAGTGATAATACTAGTTTGTTGCAACCTGTAAAGGCTTAGGAAGAATACTAGTGTAAGCTTGTGGAGGCTTGAGATCAAAGAATACCTACTGTAGTTGGTTGTGTTTCTTAGTGAATCCTACTATGTGTAGGGACTGGATGTAGCCTATTTTTAAGGGTGAGCTAGTATAAATTACTATGTGAAGTATCCTTTCCCTTTGCTTCTCATTATTTTACTAGCCTAGTATCAAATTTTTAAATTGTTCAATATCATAGTTCAAAAGCATTGGTAGAAGGTTTTGATTTGAATCATAACTTAACCTTTTAAGGAAACTATTTTGAGAAGTAGCTTTATAATACATCTATATTTTGATTATATTTAAGATTCTATAAGAGCCGAAAAGTTTTCCTTGCTCCTAACCAACTTCTGATTATCAAGCAACATCTTGAACAAATATAATCAGAATGTACTTTTTATTGTGCAAAAAATGTCATAAATTGTCAAGTGTTAGTAAAATTTAATAAACTCAAAAATCATCAAAAAAGGAGAGATTGTTGGAACCAAAGACGTATGAAGCGTTCAATCCCTCAAAGTTTTGAAGATAACAAAAGTTACTAAATTTTAGAGTTCTTAAATATTTGCTCTCAATCAGTTTTTTAGATTTCGCTATACAATAAAAAGCTTTTGAAAGCATCCAATGTTGTTTTTTGAATCTAGCATCCAACACACCACTTTATACTAAGCGTTCAATTGCTTTATTTTAATATACATGCTCTATGCGAAAATCGTTCAATGCCTTATCTGAGATGTCTTAAAATTCAACTAAGTTTTAATGTTTCAATCAACTTTTTCTTGTACATCTTGAAACTAATGTTTTATTCTTTTCTTATGAGATCCAACTTTCAAATATCTCACATTAAATGAAATGCAGATATATTTTTGTGTATAAGTACATATTTGCAAAAAGTAAGTCAACCTATCTAGCTGCCAGGAATAAGGAATGTTCAAAAAAAGCAACTTTGAAACGCAGAACTGTACCTCCCATTTTGGTGCAAAAGCAAAATTTGTTTTTTTGTCTCATCTGCAAACTCAAAACACGTGCAACCATACATGATAAAGCTTTAAAATGTGTTTCTGAAGACTGAAGCTCATATATCTCAATGTCTATCTTTTCAAAGGCTATATATGTATCAAGTCTGAAGATTCAAGTGCAGTAGAAGAGAAAACTGAACAAACGAAAAATGAAATCTCTCTATTGGACGATCTAGCAAACTCTTTCTTTTTCATACTCTTTGATTAGCAAAGTTTTGTAATCACTCTTAAACTTTCATATCCTCACATTATGAGTTGATTTTTCTTAAACACTTTTATTTGTGTTGTGAAAGCCTCGAGACGCTTGGTGATTAAAGAATACTTGGGTTTTAAGTGATCTTGGATTGATCACTTTTGTAAGGCTTGAAGAGACTAATAGAATACTTGCTTGTAACCAAAAGGTTGGTTAGTAAAAATCCTTCTAAACGAAGATACTAGACATAACTCAAGTTTAGTGAACCAGTATAAAATTTCTTGTGTGCTTCTCTTTCCTTATCCTTACTCGTATTTCTTTTACTTGTGCCTTTTTTATTGCTGTTAAAGTTTTGTGAAAAAGTTGTTCTTTTTAGAACAGACAATTCAACCCCCTTCTTATGTGTTCCCGTTTCTTTTAGTTAGTATCAGAGCTCAACCTCTAAGGATTGAGCATCTAACAGTGCAGGGGTAAAAAGATCCCGAGCATCTATGGATAACGAAGGATAAGCAGTTAACAGACCACCTCTCTTCAAGGGTCAAAATTATGACTAGTGAAAATAAAGGATGACGGCCTTCTTTGATGCATGTCACATTGATAAGTGGGATGTTGTAGAGACAGGTGACTATCTACCTATTGATGAAAATGGAGTCTGTAACACCCTAAGGGGTATTACCATAACTAAGCCTAGATTTCTAAGAACAAAAAAAGAAAGACTTAAAAACATATAAATAACATGTTGAAGCGACTCATAAATATAATTATATTCATATAAGAATAATACTATAAAATATCATACATGCCTAATACACCCCATCTATCCCTTGAAGGTGTCATACAAAACATAAAGAGGAATACAAGAAAGTACTATAAACTAGACTACGTCTTCTTGCCTATGACACCAAACTACATCTGTACATGTCTTCACTTGTATCCTGAAAAAGGAGAAACTTAAAGGAGTGAGCCATAATGTCTCGATGAGTGCTTTAAGGACTCTATTGCTAGACTAGACTATTCTACTCGAACAACCTTCATCATTTATCTCTTATGGCTTTAAACTCACTAAGTCTCTTATAATTTTCCACACCTATGGTCTAATCTACACCTTTTAATCTTCAATACTTACTGTGTTAACTACTCTCTCATTCTCCCAATTGTTATATTAGTTTACTATCTCATTCTCAACTTAAGAACTCTCTCGTACCCAAAACCCTCTATAGTATTTAAACCCTTCATGTTTCGATTTTACTCTTCTTCCTTTTGATATTTAAGGTTGTTCTCTATGGGTCAAGTCTAAGGTCACAGACATTCTAAAATACTTTTGACACTTCCTTAACACTCACCTTAATACCCTCATTTTGTTCTCTCTTGCTTGTCTTATACCTTTCTATTACGCTGTGTGGGGATTCACTCTTTCTCTATCTCATTCACAACTATTATTATCTAACTAGAACCTTCACAACACTATCCTAAGGTCTAGCCTCTCACTTATCCTTGAGGTAGCAAACACAATTCTAATTACAAGCATACATTTATTTGACATATTTTGCCTAGTAACTAGACATACGCATCGTTTTGTTTCATCAAACAAGCATAACATACATGTATAACATGAGCACATATACATAATCTTGACAATTTATCACAATACACAATCACATTTTCACACGTGTACACATTATATCATTCGCTTATGAATAAGGTCACATAGACTTCACACAATTACGTAGCACAATTCAACATATCACACTGCAGCAAGATGCATATGCATACTAAGTTCCTAAATCTCTACTCATGCACATGTGGTACCAACCTAAACTTGTCGAAAAGTAAACTAGGAGTAAATGCATGGCCATAAGAAACGTCATCGGTATCGATGCCTTCAGCTCTCGCACCCTCAACTAGTATGATATCCCCCAGCGACTAGTCAAGGTTACCCACTTTTGCTAGTACGCCCTGGTTCCATAGGATCAGCATGGACCATTAGAGTTTTCCCAACCAGATAACCCCCAAGGCTAGGGTTAGATAACCCATAATGACCTCCACCAGCCAGATTCTTACATACTTTCCTTATCACATAACTCAAATGTTATGATGCATGCTCACATGTAATGCTTGCAACTTTTCATAGACTTTTATCATGAAACATTGGCACAATTTCATATCATACTCAGTTTTTTCATAGTAAATAACAATCATACATTATAAACTTAACAAGGCATAAAGAAACAAATAACAATGAGTTAAAAACTACAAAATAAAGTTCATAAGCACAAAGAACAAAATAACAAAGGTCATATCCGCCCGGCGGTCCAGCGAACGTGCCTAGCGGGTCTGTGCCTGAACCCAACCCACCTAGCAGGTATTACACCCCACCTAGCAGGTCCGCATCAAGACCCAACCCGCCCAGTAGGTCCGCATCAGGACCCAACCTACCCAGTGGGTCCCCGCGCCTAGCACCAACACGAAATCCAGTTTTTGAAGAAAAGTACCCAGCGGCTATCTAATTCCGTCGAGCGTATCTGAGGTACTAATTTTAATTTATTTTTCCTATTGTCTTTGGTTTCTAAATTCTCCAAAATAAACAATTAGATTCTTAATCACTCTTCTACAATGATGATTGGTCAATTTAATCTATAATTCCCTTACTCTCTCACAATCCCCTCAAAATCTATCAAATTCCAAAATTTAGGTATAAGGAGGGAAAAATATAGATAGATGAACAAGAACAACATAAAGGACAAGGAAGGACATAAGGGAGAGCACTCACTTTTAGGAACACACAAAGTTGAGTTTTAGGACTTGGGTTCTTTAGTCTATTCCTTCTCTTTCTCTTCCTCTTTTTCTTCCCTTTTTCCCTCATTCTCTCTAACTTCCTTCTTCTTTTATTTTGTGACGACTAAACCTAACCATCCTTCTCTATTATCTTCTTATAACATGTGGGTAGGTATGTGGCTTAGTAGGCTTTAGTCCTTTATTGGGCCTAGATGCTCTTTTGGGTTTTATGATAACTTTCCTACTAATTTCTAATACTAAGGTGTCGATAACAATAACACTAATAATAACAATAATAATAATAATAACAACAACAACAACAACAACAACAATAAATATAATAACAATGATAGGAATAATAATAATAAATGATCTAATAACAATAACTCTTAAGGCGTTTTTTATCTAATAACACATGGGAAAGGTCCTACTAAGAGCTACCTCGTGATTTATTTTTAGTACCTGAAATTTGGGGTGTTACAGAGTCGAACTACCAAGAGGTCAGTGAACAGAAGCACATAAACAGAGGTATTGTCTAAACTCTAAAGCTCAAAATGCTATTTTGTGTGCTTTGTCCAAATCTGAGTATGAAAAAGTACATAGCTTAAAAAGTGATAAAATGAAGTGGGACACTCTAGCTATTGCTAATAAGAGTACCTCACAAGTAAAAAGATCTAAGCTAAGTCTACTCGTACGACAATATGAGTTATTTGTAAATTGGAAGAAAATAAAACAGTTAAACTCATGTTTGGTCGATTTCAAACTATTGTAAACAACTTAAGATTTCAAAGTAAAACTTATGATAACTGTGATCATATTAACAAAATCTTGAGAAGTTTGCCTAGACAGTGGAGACCACAAGTTACGGCCTTGAGAGCATCCAAGGATCTAACAACTCTTTCTATGAAAGAGCTACTTGGAACACTCAAAGTACACGAGCTGGAACCAAAACAAGATGGAGGACTTAGAAAATGAAAGCCCCTGGCCCTAAGCATTCAATGTCCAGTAAAAAGGTCGTTATCGAAGGCTCTCAATGTGGAAGAATCTTCTAAGGAAGGATCTGAAGAAGAAGATTTTGATGAAGACAAGATCTGCTTTATATCAAGGAAGATACAAGCTATGTGGAAGAATAAAGAAGGTTCTAGAGCTAGAAACTTCACCAAAAAGTTTAATAACGAATCCAAAGAATAGATTCCACTTCTCTGCTTTGAATGCAAAAGGCCTAAACACTTCAAAGCTGACTGTCCAAGCTTACAAAAGGAGAAAAAGAAGATGTTCTTTAAGAATAAAAGAAAGGACTCATGGCAACATAGGAAGATATGGACCTATTTTGAGGAAAAAGAAAACTTGTGTCTTATGGCAGATAAAAGTCTAGAAAGCTCAAAGAACGAGCAAGAAGAAGATGAGGTAAACTTCAATGACTTAACTTCTCTTCAAGAAGCATGTAATGAACTGTTTTCAAATTCTTCAACTCTCTATATTGCTTACAAACAATTGAAAAGAAAGTTTTCAAAGGCATTAAAAGAATTTGATTTGCTTAAAAAGAGTCATGACGATCCTATAAGAGAGAATGAGAAATTAAAAGCAGAAAAATCAAAAGACCTCTCAGAAGTGAAACTACCTGAGGAAGCATTAAAACTTCAAAAGGAAGTAAATCATTTAAAAGAGAGTCTATCTAAATTTGTCAATGGAACTGAAAACTTGAACAAAATTCTATCTTATAGACGGAATTCACATGACAAATATGGTTTTGGTTTTGATAAAAAGAAAGAATCTTTTGAAACGATTAAAACTAATACCTTTTGTAAGTATTATTGAAAAAATGGACATGAATCATCCAAAAGTATTCATTGTCAATTGAGAAGGTGTCCAATGCCTTCAGAACTAACAAGAAATGACTCAAGTCCATTTAGGTATTTAAATCTATGATTATACTTGTTGCAGGTTTGCTTGACAATAAAAAGGAAACCCTAGTCATGGTACCTAGACAATGGTTGCTACGACACATGACAAGAGAAAAGTCTATGTTCCAAAGCCTCCAACAAAAAAATGTTGGATGGGTCACTTTCAAAGGAAATCAAAAGGACAAGATAGTGGGATAGGTAAAATTGGTAAACATCCCTTGCCTTCTATTGATTATGTGCTATACGTTGAAGGACTTAGACATAATCTACTAAGCATAAGTCAATTGTGTGACAGTGGACATAATGTTTCCTTCAATAAGGATGAGTGTATAATCAAAATTATGGATGGATCCCTTTTGTTTTCTGCAAAAAGGCAAAGCAATCTTTACAAGATTGATTTAAATGATCTGACAAATCAAAATGTATTATGCCTAGTGTCCATCAAAGAGAATCAATGGATTTGGCATAAGAATTTGGACATGCAAGCTTGTGATTAATCTCAATGTTGAATAAGCATAACCTTGTGAGAGGTCTTCCAAATCTTATATTTAAATCTGATGTTCTTTGTAATGCATGTCAGAAAGGAAAACAAGTTAAAAACTTTTTTAATTCGAAAAATATTGTTTCCACTTATAGACCTTTTGAACTATTACATATTGATTTGTTTGGACCTACTAGAACCACCTCACTTGGTGGAAAACGATATGGATTAGTTGTAGTGGATGACTATACTAGATAGACATAGGTTATGTTCTTAAAACACAAGGACGAGTCTTTTAGAGTCTTCTCTATATTCTGTAAAAGAGTTCAAAATGAAAAAGGTATTTGCATAACTTCAATTAGAAGTGATCATGAAAAAGAGTTTGAAAACAAAAGTTTTCAAGGGTTATATGAGGAGAACAGAATTCTCCACAACTTCTCTGTATCTCGTACACCTCAACAAAATGGTGTGGTAGAGGGTAAAAATAGGTCATTGCAAGAAATGGCTAGAACTATGTTAAATGATAACTCTACTCCTAAACATTTCTAGGTTGAAGCCATAAACACAGCATGTTATTTATAAAACAAAATATATATTAAACCTATCCTAAAAAAAACTCTTATGAATTGTGAAAAGGACGAAAACCCAACATAGCATATTTTCATCTCTTTGGATGTTAATGTTTCATTTTAAACACTGAGGACAATCTTGGAAAGTTTAATTCTAAGTGTGACAGTGGAATATTGTTAGACTATTCTGAAACATCCAAGGCATATAGAGTTTATAACTCTAGAACCTTAACAGTAAGATTTAATGACAATAAGCTTGATGTAGAACTATCAGAGCTAGACGAATCTTTTGCAAATATGAAGCTGGATGATCGCCAAGAACTGGCATCCAAAACACCTCTAGACGGCTCATCAAAAGATGAACCAAAAAAGCCCACTGGATGAAACTGGCAAATGAAGAATTACCATCTAGAAGATCAGATATTAGGAAAAGTACATGATCATTTTAGAACTAGATCAACCTTTAATGAGCAAGCTCATGCAGCTTTGATTTCTTAAATGGAACCAAAGATGGTAGATAAAGCTTTGTTGGACGGAGGGTGGGTTAAGGTAATGCAAGAAAAGCTAAACTAATTTGAGAAAAATGATGTTTGGAAGCTGGTCTCTTTCCTCGAAGACAAGTCCATGATACGAACAAAGTGGGTATTCAAAAACAAGTTAGACGAGGCAGCTAAAGTAGAAACAAAACTAGACTTGTAGCTCAAGATTACTCACAGCAAGAAGATATTGACTTTACTGAAACCTTTGCACCTATAGCTTGATTAGAAGCCATTCATATTTTACTTTCATTTGCTGCTCTTAGCAATATAAAGCTCTATCAAATGAATGTAAAAAGTGCTTTTCTAAATGATATAATAAATAAAGAAGTTTATATGAAACAACCTCCTGGTTTCGAGAGTTATACTTTTCTTGAACATGTTTTTAAACTCAAAAAGGCTTTATATGGATTCAAACAAGCTCTAGAGCTTGGTATGAGAAACTAAATTCTTTTCTTTTAGAAACTAGTTTTACAAGAGAAAAAGTAGACACTACTCTGTTTCGCAAAAACATAAACTCACATTTTATCATTATACAAATATATGTGGATGATATCATATTTGGTGCTATTAACAAAGCTCTATGCAAAGATTTTTCTAAGCTTATGATTATAGAGTTTAAGATGAGTATGATGGGAGAATTAAAGTTCTTCTTGGGACTATAAATAAAGCAAACAAGTAGTGGCATATACATACACTAAATGAAATATGCTAAGGAGTTACTCAAGAAATTTAAGATGAATGATGCCAAAGAAATGGGCACTCTTATGCATCAATCTTCAGTACTTGGACTGGACAACACATCTAAAAAGGTAGACCAAGCCATATACAGAGGTATGATTGAATCTCTACTACATCTCACTGCGTCTAGACCAGATATTATGTTTAATGTATGCCTATATGCTTGTTTCCAATTTGATCCAAGAGAAATTCATCTTACTACTGTTAAAAAAATATTTAGATACTTAGAAGGAACTATTGATCGTGGTTTGTGCTTTAAGCCAAGAAAAGTGTACAAGTTAGTCGATTTTTGTGATGCTAACTATGCTGAAGACATAATAGAACAAAAAAGCACCAATAGGGGATGTCATCTCATTGGAGGCAATCTTGTTTCCAAGGTTAGCAAAAGGCAAGGAACAATTGCCTTATCCACAGCTGAAGCAAAATACATATCAACAGCGTGTTGTTGCTCATAACTTATATGGATCAAGTATCAACTAAAAGACTACAATATCTGTGAGAGTAAAATTTCTATTCTCTATGATAATACTACTACCATCAATCTTTCTAAAAATCCCATATTGCATTCTAGAGCCAAACATATTGAAATTAAATATCACTTTATAAGAGATTATGTTCAGAAAAGGATTATTGATATTTAATTCATTAACACTGAAAATTAGCCAGCAGACATATTTACAAAACTCCTTCCTGAAGATAAACTTGTCCATATAAGAGAACGTCTTGGTATGGACTTTATAAAGGAATGAATAATTTCATGTGCATTCATCCAAAGGACTAACTGTCCAATGGAATGTAGTGTCCATTCTCGTAACAACATCCGTTATGCATGCATCCATTAAAATGAATATTAAACATTCATAAAGCATTGATATTATTATATATGTACAATCATGCTTTTACTAATAATGATTTAAAATAAATGCTTTATTCCTTATCTTAGTCACATTTGCGGTACAATTGACATCAAAATTGTGCAACCCCCTCAACCTGCATTTATTGCTCTCTCCTTCTCTCTTCAAAATTTCAAATTCTACCAAAAATACAAAAGACTTTGGTTACTTCCTCAACACTCAAAACTCTTATATTACTCCCTTACAAATACAAAACGTAGCTTTCTTTAATATCTCTATCCTCTTTCGCTTCCCAAAAATCCTCAAACACTCAAACCCTAAAATTTCTCTTCTTCAATCAATTAACCATGGTTGGCGATAAGGCAGACATTGCTATGAAGGCTGTTGCTAGAGTGGAAGGCTCTAACCAAGGGGAAGCCATAGTACTCATGGAATACAAGTTTGACATTGACGCCCTCAATGATATGGGTGTGAAAGTGAAGGACAATCTCATAAGGTGTGGGATTCTCAACTACTTCTGCCTAAACGAGATAATCTACCCAGAACTCATTAGATACTTCTGAAGAACTGCTAAGTTTATAAGCAACAGTATTGTTAGCACTGTTCTGGGAATCAAGGTAACAATTAGTAGCATCGCATAAGCCATTGGGTGTAAACGCGCTGGCTCATGTATAAAGAACGGATGGGAGAACAACTATGGTGGCCATGAAAATAGTATACGCTGCTCTTGTGGGACCAAAAGCTGAAGGAAGTGTGGAATATAGCAAACTGACAAAATAAGGGAAGGTCTATCAACCGTTTCTAAACAAGGACATTTTCCACAAGGTAGGGTCGAAGGACAACATCACCTTCGTGTATCACTTTGTCCTTTTCCACATGATTACGAGGTAACAGTTCAACATCCCATACCTCATTTTAAGTAATATCTTCAGAAACAAGAAGGGCAAGGATGTGATTGATCAAATCACCTACTTTGCCCTGCTGAATAGAATATTCTGGATGCAGTATATGTACCACAAGTTCTTTAACTTGTCTGGTATTGAGCAGGTCAACATTAGACAACTGCGTGATGGTCATAGGATTTCTCAACTACATTTTGGACAAAACAATATAAGCCAGATGAAGGTTGAATTTGTTTTAAGACAAATTGAAAAGGGATCAAAGCCTAATGTTATGCCCAAAGAAGAACTTGTAGATCAACCCCAACAACCAAGAGAGGAATCGGTGGCACAATTTGAAGAACCACAAGACAATGAAGCACTATTCATCCAGCTTGTGTTTGTGACTTTAAGAGGTGCAGCATCCAAAAGACAACCATCCAAAACACAATAGGAATAGACACCAAAAGTTGTCCCTCCTCCTTCTGCCATTCCTCTGCCTGTACAGCCAGCTAAGAGGAAAGTCAGGTTGTAGCAAGAGTTTGATGATGATAATGAATCAGTTGTTATCTTACTGAAGAAATAGAAAACTGAAAAAAGTAGCAATTCTTGCTACTCAACTTGATGAAGCTCAAATTGAGGTTGTAACTATGAGAAAAAGGACATCCAAAGTCAAGACAACTATTGAGAAAAGCAAAAGAAGTAAGTTGTCTGCCCCAGACTCTTGTGACAATGTTATCTCTATCTCTGAATGCGAGTTTATTGACTTCATACTTACTAAGCCTCTTAAGCCACAAACCCAAACACAAGCCCATGAACCCTTACCATTAGATTACCCTCCTTGGTATATACCAACCCTTTTTGAACCTAAACCAGACATGCTCTTGCTTGGTGATGAAGGTTATGTGTGTAATATTCGTACACCTGGCTTGGATAAATTGTATCTATTAGTTAAGCCACCAAGTAGAAAAAATATCCTATATGAAGAATGATGTACTCTAAAGCCCATTCCAGTGATCATTGCTGGCCCCAAAACCGATATTAACTTGGACATATCCTCTGCATATGCTGGACAAGCAAAGAACTAGGCTTTGTTAAAGAAGAATTGGAGGTTGTTGTATAAGAAGAAAAATAGGCAAAATCTTGTGGACTCAAATGCCATCATTATGCATCTAGAGCCTTACCCTAAACTAGAATATAGATTTAACTATTCTCTAGTTCCACTAAATCCATTCATCGATGACTACATACATAAGCCCTCCAAGGAGTAGTTAGCATTACCAATAGATGTCATTCTAAGCCTTCCTTTAAAACATTTCATCAAGAGGTAGTATCCTAAAGTCTTTAAGGCCTGGCGCTTTGATGCACAACATCCTGGGATACTTCAACATTGAGTACCTGCTTTGGAAGATCTTGAAACAACGAATAAGAAAAAGCAAAAAAGGCATGGCAATACACAACATTCACATCAGGTTAATTGAACTAAAATTTTGGCCATTAGATCCAACCAAAGCAAGTTTCTTTCCTACTCCGTTTGAACAGATGTTTTGTGCAACAATAAAAAGCTTTACTGAGCTAAAATTTTAGATGTTTATTCCACCTTCACAACATGTTCACAACGCACATCAATTCGCATTCAGCTTCACTGCATTTGTCCAAGGTTGCCTACCCTGGACGTGAACTAAAAGAAGGTTAAACTGTTGACAAAACCCTTTTCTCTGCCACTACCCTCTTGGATCGAGTTTCAGTAACACGATCAAGTTACCTTAGAGTGGTACATGTCTAAAAGATTTGTGCAGGACATGGATGCTGATGATGCCAAAAGATTTTGGCATCAACATATGTGGACATACAAGCAATAA
This sequence comes from Spatholobus suberectus, assembly GCA_004329165.1. Classification (NCBI taxonomy): domain Eukaryota; kingdom Viridiplantae; phylum Streptophyta; class Magnoliopsida; order Fabales; family Fabaceae; genus Spatholobus; species Spatholobus suberectus. The sequence continues at coordinate 32,650,567 of CM014733.1, forward strand.
GCATCTGACAGTGGATTATCTGAGTAGGACAAGGTCGACACTCCAACCCTACAAAATGGTAACTATATGCAGCATCCAGCTCGTGTATTTCACTTTTTTGATACATCTGCTGCCTTTCTCAATTCAACTGATAGTCAACCACTCCTTGGGCCAAAAACTTCCATCTTGTATGTTATAATGGATGCTCTGACCAACATAAGCTATATGCAACCACCATTCTCTTGGGAATCCCTTTTCCCACGATACAAGCATCCTTGACCATGTCATATCCATATTCCTTCTTACAAATTCTTATAAGCACTACATTCTTTCTTTAACGAAACTCCTAACTTTCCACCTCAACCTTCCTCACCCATACCTCCACCTCCACCAACCCCTGGTTCATAAGCCTCTGCTAGCATTCCCATCACTGTCGTCATTCCTCAGTCAACACCTCTTGTTGGATGTCGCTGTCCAAGCCTATGTCCCCGCACAACTCCAACCTATCATGACCCTCCTTTAACAAATCCTCACTACTACAAAAAATAATTTTTAAAACTAGGAATTTAAATTATTTTTTCAAGTTCGATTTAAAAAAAATGTGGTGGCATTTTTGTAAATAAGTGAAAACTTTTTAAATCGATTGCATAAGTAATATTTACATAAACTCTTTTCCTACATTATAACGTTAGAAATATTTTTACTTTTGAACTAAGACACAGGCTAGGGTGGGAAAGGAGATCAAGTCTCCCACTATAGGAAGGTTATTTCTGACCATTGAATGTATTATTTTTCAGATCAATGGTTAAGATTTATTTTTTCCACTTTTTGTTTTTTTCTCGATTTCATAATTTACCTTATTCCTCACTATTCCTCATAGTCCCATGAGCGTCTTCTCGACTTCTCTATATCCCACCTTATTACTCACTCACATAAGCTTTTTCTTAGCACCATATAAAGCCCAATTGTAGCTTCCTCCAAAACAACATCATTGTTTGGGACCTTGCACTGCTTTGCTATTACTTCAGCCATGGTGCTGGCACCAATGCTAATCCTCTCTAAAACATCATCATCTTCGTTAGAGAGGGAAGGGTTTTCTTCACACGTTAGCATGTGGTGGTTGGAGAACAAGCTGGTGAGGTGGGCGAAGGGAGATGGGTAGTGGGAGCGGAAGAGGTGGAAGGCAACGTAAAGGACAGAGGAGTGGGGGAGAGAGGGAGGTGGCACTCAGTGGAGGTGTAAATTACAATGTCTTTAGTAGCTAGTGTAAGTTACACTCAATGTATCAATCTTTAGATCCTACCTTATAAGCTTTCCTAGGTAGCCTAGGCCACAATATGGTCAAAATAACCTATGTTTGCTTCCAGATATGTAGTTGGGATGACGAAAATGTGTTGTTGCGGATCTTTTAAGTGCGGCGACCATGGGTGGCCACAGATCTACGAGATTGCTCTTCCTCTCTTTCCCCTCTTGCAATTTCGACAACGATAATCTGTAGTAGTAGATTTGTTAGGTGCAGCGACCATGGGTGCTCGCAAATTTGTTGGGTGGATGACCCGCTATTCCTCTCTTCTGCTCTTCCCCTCACCTACGTTGATTTTTGAGTTATCTTTTTTAGATTGTTTTTGGGGTTTCTTGATTATTTTTTTGGTTCTGTATTATTGATGGCAATGTCATCGACGAAGGAAGGATTGGTAGTGGTGACGAATTCTTTGGGTGGAGGGAGATGGAGATGAGAAAGAAAGGAAGGCCATCAAGATAAAACAAGAGGGACAAAGCGGGAAAGATAGGAAAGAAAAAAGAAAGAAAAATATGAACCTTTCATTTTAAAATTAATATATCTAATGAATGAAAAACTCTTTTCCACTATGGAGGACTTGATCCACTCTCCCACGCTAGCTTGTGTCTTGAACTAATTAACAACTTTTTAATAAAACAATCAATACAATATTGGACAATCCCCCTCCCTCTCTCTCATATTTTTGCTTACAATAATTATTCTTTCACAGTCATTTTGAATGTTATACCTATAGGATATTCACAAAAAACTGTTTTGAAAAAAAAGAGATGTGAAAATAAAATAGATAAACAAAAAACAAAGAAAGATGGACATAACTTGCTAAATAAAGATTCAATTGAAAGAAATGTCCAAGTTAGCTATGCAAATGATAGTTGTGGGGAAAAAACAAAACAAAACTTAGAACAATTTTAATTGGAGTTATCTAGGGTTTTTGAATTTAAGAATCAATTTTTATACAATTTCATTATTGGAGTACTTGATGTAACAACTTTTATGTAAAAATAGTTATTTATATAAACAATGATTCTTAATAGTTTTTAAAAATTGTGAGAGAATTACATGACCCATTTTAAGTTCTTAAGAATTGTATCATTGAAGAGAAAACTTGTTAAAGTTATTAAATTTTATGTGACATTGTAGTGTCTACCAAAACTTAGTTAAACAATTATACCATAATTACACCATTAAAAATGCTCTTAGATTCAATCTCTTAGATGTTTTTGGTGTTATTTTCTAATTAAAATTAGATTTTTTTTTGATAAAGATTAAACTTAGAATTTCATCTCAATAATTAGTGCAACAAAAATATACATTCAAGATTAACATAGATTACCCAAATAAAACTTTAATTATAATATGTACTCAAGTTTTTTGAAAAGAAAATAATGGAAAACAGGTGGAATTATCTATTGTGTGCAAAAAAAATTAGGCTTAAATGTGTTTTAGTTTCTCAAAATTTGAGATAGGTTTGTTTTTGGTAGAGATAGCAAAGTGGGCTGGGCTAGCTGGATTTGCTCAAACTAGCCCACTAAAATATAGGGCTTGGGCTCTAAATTTTGAACTCTAATAAAATATGGGGCCTTTTTAGCTTAATCTGATAAAGCCTGTGTTGTAATCGGGCTTGGGCCGGGCTAGCCTCGTCGAGTTTAGGCTACCCACTTCTTTTTAAATTTTGTTAAGAGAAAATGAGACTAAGAAAAGTTTAGGAGACTAAAAATAGTTAATAATTATTGTCTCAAACTTTTATTTGTTTAATATAGGCTTTGATATTTGATTTTTATAACGACTACTTATAAAAGTTATAATACATGATTCTAAATTATATTTTATCTTTTTTCAGTTACATATATTTAAGATGCCATGAGACTTTTGAAACTTTAATTTGTTTGACATAGGCTACTTATAGAGTTACAATACGTGTATTATATTTTGTACTTTTTAAGCTATGTATATTTACAGTGATATAAGACTTTTGTAACAAACTCATATGTGTAAACCATTAAATATATAACTACTCTTACTGTAACTTTTACAAAATAATAAATGAGATTACCTCATAATATATAAGTGTTTTATATTAAAAACAATTATAGTGATTGTCACAATATCACAATTCAATCTTTTTCTAAGTGTAATAATATAATAAAATAATTATCTATATTGTATTTATTACACTAAAAAAAACATGTCTATAAAAATAATGATCACACTATATTTCAATCTTAAATTTTGAAAAAAAGTAAAAAAATTCAACAAAAAAAGAAAAAACTAAAAAAGGTTCGGTTGGGTCGAAAAGCTTGTAACCTGCATAGGACCGAGCTTGGGCATTAAATTAGAAGACCGAATAAAATTTTGGTCTTTTTGGCCCAACCAATTATAGCCCATGACTTGCATTGGGTCGACCCACAATGAGCTGGATAGCCCATTTTTTTTCATCTAGTTTTTGGTTTCTCAAATTTAAAATTAATATTTCTAATTCCTGTAATTTGAAAAAAAAAGAGTATGTTTTAGTCTATCTGCTCAAATGTCGTTAGTGAATCTTCAAACAAAACCCACATATTGTTGAATCTGCCACACATACTAGTGTCTAGTGAAAACATCATACCAAAGTCAACTGATATTGCATAACTAATACAATTTGACCCTGTTCATGATACTGCAAGTGGTCTTCAAAGACCAAAATATTTTTTTCTAAAATTATTACATAAACTAGAAAGATTTTTTTTAAATTTAAGAAATAAAAAATAAACTTACTCTTGGAGAGATTAAAAATATATTTAACCTAAAAAAATTATAACCCTTTTTCTCGCACAAATGCAAAGGCCAAGAAGTCAAAATCACTTCTTTTTTGTTCAATCTTCTCTCCCTCTCTCTCTTTTTTTTTTTTGGTTAGAAGTTGTTCCCTGCTCTTTAATCGGTGACAGTGAGCACAGAAAAGAAAGCAGAAAGAAGGAGGGTAAAGTAAGGAAGAATGGCAACAACTACAATAAACCAAATCAAAGAGCAATCTCTCTCCCTCACCAAGAGACTCCTTCCCTGGACCCTCTACGCTCTGATCCCAATAGCCCTTCTTCACTTCTACGTTAACCCCCTTCCCTTTCCTCCATCCCCAGAAACCGAACTCCCTCGTTCCCTCACTTCCCACTTCTCTTTCCTTTCTCCCCCTTCCCCCTCAGGTACACACACACTTGCCAACAAATCTCAAGCACCAAACTTGGCTTACCACTTACACTGTTTGACTTACATAGTTACATTACATGCTGTTTAATTTGCAGAAGATGAAAAGATTCATGACACCCCGTGTGACTACTTCAATGGGAAGTGGGTCAGTGACAAGAGAGGTCCTTTGTACAATGGAACAACCTGTGGCACAATCAAAGAGAACCAGAACTGCATCACACATGGAAGGCCTGACATGGGTTATCTTTATTGGAGGTGGAAGCCTAGTGAGTGCCATCTTCCAGGGTTTGACCCTCATGCTTTTCTCCACCTTGTTAACAACAAGCACTTGGCTTTTGTTGGGGACTCTGGCTAGGAAACAGTTAGAGTCGCTTCTTTGCATGTTAGCCGCTGCTTCAAGTAGCTCAAGTTCAGCCCCTAACCTTGTGTACAACAACGACAGCAACAAGTTCCGCAGGTGGCACTTCCCTTCCCACAATGCAACCGTGTCTGTGTATTGGTCCCCCTTTCTTGTGAAGGGTGTTGAGAAATCAAACAATGGATCAGATCATAATGAGTTGTATTTGAATCATGTTGATGAGAGGTGGGGTGGGGACATGGGTCAAATGGACTTGATTGTGCAATCAATTGGGCACTGGTTTTTGCATCCTGCAGTTCATTATGAGGGTGGTTTAGTTTTGGGATGTCATTACTGCCCTGGTTTGAACCATAGTGAAATTGGGTTTTATGATGCGTTGAGAAAGGCTTTGAGGACTGCCCTAATGGCATAGTTGATAGGAGAGGAGGTAAGGGCAATGGGGTTGATGTGATTGTGACAACATTTTCACCTGCTCATTTTGAAGGTGAATGGGATAAGGCTGGTGCTTGTCCAAAGACTAGGCCTTATAGGAAGGAGGAGAAGAAGGTTGAGGGAATGGATGCTGAAATGAGAAAGACTGAGATATAGGAAGTGGAAGCAGCAAAGGTGAAAGCCAAGGGAATTGGAGGGTTCAGGTTGAAGGCTTTGGATGTGACCAAATTAGCATTGTTGAGACCAGATGGCCACCCCGGCCCTTACATGTATCCTTTTCCCTTTGCCAATGGGGTTCATGAGCGCGTGCAGAATGATTGTGTTCATTGGTGCTTGCCAGGACCTATAGACACATGGAATGAGATTTTTCTGGAGATTTTGAATAAGTGGGAGGAACAGCCTAGGAGTGAAGAATGAGGTATTTTCTTAGATCTTTTACTATTTAATCTTTCCTACACATAGGGGATGGATATAAATATAATTGCATTGGAAAAGAGAAAGAGATTTTAATCAGGGCTCTGTCTATTCTCTCCCATAGTGGAAAAGGAAATATTTGCAGCATCTCCATAGATTGATGAGGGAAATTTGAGGGTGACAAATGAATGGTGCTGGATACAAGGATGTTTTTGAAATGCATGTAAATTAGTCAGTTAAAAATGTAGATGATGGTTTGAATGTGATCAAATGAAGGAATTCAGTTCACAAAAAAATAAAAAATAAAAAAAAAATAATAATAATAATAAAAATGAAGCAATTCATTACGCATGGGCATCGATTTTCTGTCTTGCCTAATATGGTAGCCATCAATTTTGTCTAGTGGGATATTTTTCTCAATAGGAAATTTCTGCTTGCTTTGACTATTTCCTTTATCTGTAAGGTTAATCCCATATCCCAGACTTCATATTTATACTTGCATTTTCTTTTCTTTATTCCTTTAAAAATGGATCTACAAATCCATTTGGGACTGTTAGCAGTTTAATCAAGTTGGAATTCTGTACAAGAAAAAAAATCGAACTGAAAATTCTAGTGATTACGTCCATGCTAAGAACAATTGGTTAGATCTCTAGCATATGGTTTTAGTTTTTAAATGCTTAAAATTTTTCCCTAATCGTTGCTAATGGCCAATATAAAATGTACTTTCTGCTGTTCATATAAAAGAGGGATAAAAACAGAATGGTCTGTTTGAAAAAACTTTCACAAAGCCAAATTGGTAACAAAATTTTCAATTTTGCCAGGCTGGGTTCATGTGTTCATGAGTTTAAGTGTTGGCTGGCATGTAATATCCGAAAAAAATTACTTAACCATGGCTTGTGTGGGATGTGATGTGATTGCTGTAAAAGATAGGGTTGGAGTGCATAATTGACCTTGTTAAGGAGGGGGCAGTAAACTAGTAAAGTCCCTTCAACTACGGGAGCTGATTGACCTTGAATTCGGTTCTTCATTTATTTTATTATTATTATTTTTTTTTTCACATTTTGCTTCCCTTCATATTGATTTTTCTTGCTGCAAGTTGCTTGTTAGAATTTCTGTTGGCTTTGTAAATATTTGTTGATGCAAACTCTGAACGACACCGAGTTACCAAAGTTAAACACATTAATCTTTCTTTCGACATTGAGGGATCAAGACAGTGAGGTAGTGGGTTTTGCTACCGGTATGAATACATTTTTTATTTTGGTTTGAAGAGGATGTGATTAAGAAGAATATATTACATTTAATTATAGGACTTATTTGGTGTTAAGAATAGGATAAGATATAAGAGTTGGATAAAAGTATGAGAGTAAGAACATGATAAATTCTTATACTATCCAATGTTTGATATTCATCGAATAATTTGTTAGACAAGATATATGTTATCCTATTGTGTGTTTGACGTGGATCAAATAATATCATTCACACTCTTTGACACACTCTTTTGAACACATTCTTTATTATTGGTTGAAATTTATTAAAAATCACAATTTTTTGTAAGTTTTACTTTTCATTTAATAAGTCTCTATCCTGATTTTGTTGTTGTTAATAAATTTTAATCAATAGTAAAGTGTGTATTAAAAAGAGTATATAAGAGATTGTGTTACTAGCACTCCTTATGATAAAAAATATATAAAAATAACAATATTACTCTTGTTAAAATTACATTATATTTTTTTAAAATTAATGCTTAATATATATTATTAACTTCTTATAAATATATAAGTTAATATATTGAATATAAGTCTTATATAATATCTTTCTTATACTCCCTTTGAACTTTTATATAAGCAACAAATAAGGATATTTTTTTGGTCCTAATGATAAGAAACAAAGATCCATTTTTAAATATATTAATCATTCAATTCTTTTTATGTCTTTAATTTATTAAGAAATCTATTTACAAGACACTCACCAATTTCTTATATAAGTGATTGCATCAATCTTGTTTTTTAACAATTTTGGTGAGAAATCGTGATTTTTAGCAAAATTTCCATTTGATTTAAATTAAATTTTGCAATAGTTCTTGAATTACGAACAATGACATTAAATATAATCAACACTGAAATCATTTCATTTTAAGGGTATTTTTGGAATAAAATTTAATTTTATATAATTATCAATTAAAATTAACTAATCTAATTATTTTTATTGGTTTTAATGATTTAGTTATTTGTTGCTTATATAAAATATCGGAGCTAGTATTTTATTAGTCCAACTTATAATTTATATTAGGCTAGTTGGGCTAGCCTATTGGAATATTATGCCATTATCTCATTCATTAGTCACGCTTTCTTCAAGGGAGATGATATTTATACCTTTCTTTTTACTCTGTGTTGCCTTTTTTTGGTAATTATTTTTGACAAATATTCTTTTACAAAAACTAGCTTTTGTAATGTAGTTATGTTTTAATATATTACGAAAATTAGTTTATGTAAAGTAAAAATTTACATCATTGTAAAAAAATTATATTACAAAAATTAGTTTTCATAATATATTAGAATACAACTACATTATGAAAACTAATTTTCATAAAATTTGTGAAAAAGTAAGGGGTGTGATGAAGATGAGAGGAAAGAAGGGTATTTGAGAATATCAAAAAACCAAAAAAAAGTGGGAGGTGTGAAGAGCAAAAAGGGAGAGGGTGTAAATAGCATGGCTTCTCTCCAATTATTATACTTTTTCCTTATGTATCTTCTCAGATTTATCTTATAATAACAATAATAAAAGAATTGAAAAAAACATTACAAGTCTAATAATTCCGATATTCTAATTAAGTAATGACAAATATTGGATAGCTTTCTTTTATTTTTGTTTGAGATATGAATGCTATTATAGTCTTTTAAGCTTTAAACAAAATTACTTTTTTTAAAAAAATATTTTTCTAAAGTGAATTGTCTGACAAAGTAGGTGGACCTTAAAGCACTCACGCCTTTTAGGCTTAATGCATGAGGGACTATGTACAGTTTGGCTAGCTAGGCCAATCTTAAAGTGTTCATGCCTTTTAGGCTTAGTGCTTGAGAGACTGTGAATTGTTCTAGCTAGGTAGGTAGACCTTAAAGTGCTTACACCCTTCAAGCTTGGTGCTTGTGGGATTGTGGACTGTTCGGATAGACTGGCCAACCAATTAAGGCACTTTTCAAGTTTAGTGCTTGAGGGGTTGTGAGCCGTCTAGTAAGGTTGGGCCTCTAACTCCTTAGGCCCAATTACATTCAATAAATAGGTGACCCCTCTTAGTCACACCGAGTCACACAAAAAGGGTTTATTAGAATTTCTTGAGAACTCCTTAGTGTGCTTGACATGAACATAAAGTCTCAATTAACTTGTTCCATTTTGACTGTCTATTTGGTGGTAAAGATTGCAAAATGGTAAATTGATTAAAAATAAAATAAAAATCCAAACACAAACACTAAGTTAGATAATAATGGTTCTTTCTTCATTATAATCAAAACACTAATATCATATGATAATCTAAGATTCATGTATCAATTTCTACATTTGAACAATGTGGCATATCAAATCTGTTGAAACAAGCCAACCAATCTAAAATAAAATAATAAATAATGTTAGGACGCAAGAGGAGATTTTCCAGTGGTTTGTTCATGCCATGAGAATTGGAAATGCACCTTGTACTAGTCCACCATGGATTGAATTCCTCGTCTCTTATGCGATCATCCAAATTACCGAAATGCTTTATTAAGAATGCCAAATACTTCATGGTCACGCTACCCAGTTTTGGGTCTCAACATGAATTGAAGAACTTATGAATAATAGAGTAATTAAATACTAGTGTTAACTGATCGGAAATCATCATACTCCTGGTTTTTACTAGACCATTCTCAAGCTGTGCATAACCATTCCCAAGCCTTTTGAATTTGTATGGATAATCATTTGGATTTCTTTGACACAATCTACCATTGAAGGTCTCTCATTACTCTCACTACGGACACATCGGGATGCCAGATTGGCAAACATGAGTATAGACTCAATGGTGTAAGAATTTCGAGCCATCTCTGGATCTATCACCTTACGGAGCTTCTTGCGGTCATTCAGTAAGTGCCTCACCTATAAATATAATTGAATGTCAAAAATATTGAAGTCTTTAAGTATTATGAATTTAATAAGCATCTAGACTTGTGAACAAGAGACAATAGAAATGTAAATGTACAAACATAAGAAAAATGTACCTCAAGTCAAGTCTAGGAAAGAAGGAAAAGAAAATAAGCTGCCAAAAATACTGTTCAACCTTTTTGGTATTTGTAGAAAATCAGTTTATAATCTTTCGATTATTTTTTTGTTTTTACAAAGAAAATAACATTTTAAAGATAAGGAAAATTTTAGAAATTGTGGTTAAGTTATTAATTAGCTTATTTTGTAACTTTTTTTTCTCGTTTAATCTTAAATAATTAATTATTTAAATATAAAATCAACTATTACAAATAATATTAATTTTTTGCAATTTTATTGTAGAGAAAGTGATTCTTTTATGAGTAAATATTTCATGCACCGATAGTACAAAGATTTTTTATACTATCATTTAATCATAAATTGGCATGTATATTAAGTTTATAGAGTTTATGATAACTATCTTAAAAGTCATATCAACGATGATTTCTAATTACTTGACAATGTAAAATTTTTATACTAACAGTACATATAAATTAAACTCTTTTTTTATACAATCCAAAAACCAAATTATCTTAAAATTATTTTTAAATTAACATATCCAAATATAAACGTATTTCATATAATCGTATATAGACATAATTAATTATTGGAATAATCTATCTTTTTCAGCTAATCTGAAGACACACTAACTACTATTTTTATGATCAAATAGTATGGAATGGAAAAAAAAAAAAATCACGATGCAACTTCAACATCCATCACCTTTAACCCTAACGATCATTATCCAATACACACAGGTACACTGTATACATGCATTTCCCACGTACCTGTAGTACAAGGTTTTGGTCATTTGGGCCTTGGTTTAGATCTACAGCACGACGTCCTGTCAAAAACTCTAGAAGAACAACCCCAAAAGCATAAACATCACTATGTAGAGTAAGTTTTCCAGTCTGTTGACAGCAAAACCATATTAATTATCAACTTGGATATACAAGATCTATATGAGTAAGACAGAAAGTTAAACATTGAAAGATAGAATCTAATATATAATCTATAAAAGGAGAATTTTCTTTGTTTCTGTCGAGTGTCCACTTTCTTCTCTATAAATTTTGATTGTCATTTGAAAACAGCTAGCTGAGTTAATTTTTTATTGCATTATTAAAGTTTTTAAAATTTTAAGATAATTATTTATTATATTTATTATTTTTTTATCTTTTTCTTAAATACTTTTAAAGTTTATCCGTTTTCTTTTCCTACGTTACCTATTATATTTATTATTTTTTCTCTTTATTTCTTTTTCTTCTCTCTCAAAATATATACACTTTGAAAAATGTGAAAAAAATATTTTTCTAAAATTTATTTAAGGTTAGATTTTACTTCATTGATTTATATTTATTTATTTGTATAATAACAGTGAATTCATACTTAAATAATTAAAAAGATAATAAAAAATTCAATAAGATATTTATCTTACATTAAAATAACTATTGGTCACGTAAAGAAATATTAATATTTATTTTTTAATATTCGTCACACATATAAATTAGATGTATTAGTTTTCTTTTAAAGTTTTTAACAATATATTTTAAAAATATTATTAAATTAAATAATAAAATAATAAAACGTAACGTATACAAATTCATGATTATGATTTTAAAAAATAACATAAAATTGCTTAAATAATTTATGTATATATATTTTTATATAATACAATATTTATACGTTTTATTATCTTTAATATCATTTTTACAAATTTCAATGAAAAATATTTTAATAGTATTTATTTAGTTTCATTTTTTAAACATTTAATTAATAATACATTTTAATTTTATATGTTAAAATTTTTATAAACATATATAAAATAATATGTTGAAAAGAAATCTTCTATAGTATATATATGACGAGATAATTTTTAAATTTTAAATATTTAATTAAGGATTTACGTCCCTGGATAAAAATTGTATTTTTGATTAATTAAATAAAAACATTGAAATTTAAATATTAAAAGTTAATTAAGCTATATATTTATAAATATTAGATTTAATTAACTATTAATGTTTAAAAGCAATTATTTATATATAACTTAAAAGTATAAACAAGCCATATAAATTGTGAAATAAAATCATACTTATATTGTTTAAATTAAAAAAAATCATGTATGAATATTACATTGTAAAAATTAATCAATAAAATTATAAGAAAAATTAATTTTGACTACATTCATACAATTTTAAATATCACCAATAATTGAATAGATGAATGGAGAAAGGTGTTTGTTAGATATTTAGATGACATTTAATTAATCTAGTTTAAGACATAATTTTTTTATCCTTCGTATTTGGTCTATAAGTTAAACGGTAGTAAATACACACCATTAAATACTTTTAATGACTTAAACAATAAATATTAAATATTTTTGTTTTAAATATAATCAATAATTTTTAATAAAAAATTATATTTTTATTTTCTTAACCTATACACTTGATGTATAACATATAAAATTGTTAATAAATTTTATCCATGACAAAAGTACAAATCACTTATATTGTACTTTTAACAGGAGTTCAAAGATCATGTTATAAATTTTTATGTTAAAAAGTGATATAAAATTTTATTTCAAAGTAATTAGAAATTATTCTTTTTTTTTTAATAATTGTGTTATAATTATTATATATACTCTTACAGTTTACCTTAACAATTTATATATCTATTTATAGATAATTTTTTCTCATTATAAGTATATTTTTATGTTGTATTTGATTAAATCTTTTATAATAACTAGTATTTTATGCATTGTCTATAATAAATGTTATTTTATATAATTAAAATTCATAATAAATAAATATTTTTGAATATACAATTTATATTATAATTAATATTCATAATAAATAAATATTTTTAAATATATAAATTATATTTTAGATTTATAATGAACAATTTAAATTGTAATATAAGGTTATGTTTGATTATAGAATTTTTTTTTTAAATATTATTGAAATTTAATTTAGAGATAGAGATAAAAGAAGAAAGATTGAAAGAGATAAACAGTTAAGATGATCATGTATACATATAAATATAAAAGGAAGATAATCCGAAATGGTTGAGATAGAAATTGTTTAACTTTACAAGAGTAATATGAAATGCATATCAAAAGAAGAGAAAGGAAAATATTGAGAATGTTTAATTATTGAGATAGTGAGGAAAGGGAGAACTTCACTCTTCAAGTTAAGTTGTGTATTCTAATTTAAAATATATATAATATATATATATATAATTTAACACATTTTATATTTTTTGTTATTTTCAATTTAATTTTAGCGTGTAACTCGCGGGGTGTTGTTAATGATGGAAAGGTTCCGTTTCTATGCGTAGAGAGATAGCGAGATTGGTAGAAAGATAACTAAACCAATTTGGTGGCAATATTCAATTGTAAGTGCCACTGGCTATCCCCTTCAGAATTTGAGATGTGTTCACTTCAGGCCATATCCAATTATGGTAAAAACTACTTGTTCTGTTTTACTTTTTTAAAGGTTGTGGCTATTGAAAAAGATGCTTCTTATGAGTTGGAACATTTTCTTTCTTATTTGTGTACAAGACTGACTCAAGGATAAAATTATTACAACTCAAGCTCTAGGTTTACTGACAAAAAAATTATTTGTTATTAGTTTTTATAAAGCAAAAAAGTCACATATGTTGATAAAAAAAACTATATATGTTAACAAAAAGGCTCAGTATAAAACTCTTTCATTTAAAGGAAATTTTTTTTTTCAAAATTTGTTTTAGGTCCCATTTAACATTGTACCAGCCTGTTTGTGCAACCAGGCTTTACAACTGTCTCTATTCCAGTCGTGTCATGTGTGACTTCCGTTCAAGCTAGGCTCTACAAGAGACAAGAAACAGCAGGGGAGGAAAAAAAAGAAAGAAAGAAAGAAAACTTTGGTACAGGTTGTCCGAATCACTTGACCTGAAAACTTAAGCTAGTAGGGAAATGAAAATGGTTTAACTCTTAATACACCTCCTCCCATGAAAGCCCTCTAGGCTCTAGATTAGAAATGTGGATGAAGTAAATAAATGCAATTTTATACTGTAAGTTTGGTATATATCAATGTGCCACTTGATCTATCACACATTCTGAAGCCATGCCATGCTTTAGAACGTTGGAATTGTTTTGCTAACTCTAATAGCAAATGCTAAAGGAGAAGAATTGCTTACTAACTCATTTTCATTGCATTTATTTATCTGCCGATCTATAAGGTTTAATGGGTGTGTATCATGCTTGGTACTTTGGTTAGCATGGGGACTGTGGAATGGAACTTGTGACTAGACGAAAATAAAACAAAACAAAAAAAGAATACTAGAGAAGAAGAGGCAACTTGGTTTTAAAGCCATTTAAACCAGATGCTGAACCTTTGAGTGATTCTGACCCGAATGTTTCGACTCTTAAATATAAATAGGTTTAATTACTTTTTTGATTCTTATAGTTGCGCAAACTTTACCTTTTGGTTTCTATAGTTAAAAATAATTTATTTTAGTTCCTATATATGCATTTTCGATATTGATTTGGTCCCAGCCGTTTTAAATTGCCACAAATTAAATAAAAAAAGGCAAAAAATTATCAATTTGTGGTAGTTTTTCACCACCAATTTTTATTATGTGACCGTTTTCTTTCACGAAATTAAGATACACTTGACGGCAGGCACCAAACCGGTATCGAAAGTATATGTTTAGGGACTAAATTAGATTATTTTTAACTATAGAAACCAAAAAATAAAATTTGCGCAACTATAAAAACCAAAAAGATAATTAAACCATATAAATAAATGCTCACAGAATCATTCACTGATAACCTAGTGAATTTTACAAGAAAAAATTCTGTGCCATGGATAAAGAATTTCATCCTTATGCTTCTAAAGAGAACCAAACATTTTATTTTAAGCCTATTTCTTCTGCATCAGTTGGTCCTGAATTTGCTGGCTTAGTTTGAGTGAGTAATGTACCTTACGGTGTGTACTAATTAATACAAAATCTATTAGCAGGTGCTACATGGTTGTATCACTTATCAATAGAAAACATCATGCTTGAAATGAATTATAGTATACTTAAATATATGTTTAAATATGAGAAAATAATTGCATAATATACACAAAATGTAATTGTAAAAGAATTGATCCTTGTAGCATGGATACATACCGATGTATACTCCGGGTCAAAATAGCCAAAGGTACCAAGTACTCTGGCAGTCACATGTGTCTCCTGTCCTTCTGGCAATAGTTTGGCAAGCCCAAAATCAGATATCTACAAGATGGTTGTTAAATTTGACTTAGTATATATTATGCTATGTAAGACATGTTATAAGTCATCACTGAGAGTTTATTTATACCTTTGCTTCAAAATTGGCATCTAAAAGAACATTGGTGGATTTGAAATCTCTATGGACAATAGGAATTCCAAGACAAGAACTTGAATGGAGATAAGCAAGTCCTTTTGCAGCTCCCAATGCCACTTTGAGTCTCAGAGGCCAATCCATTTTTCTTTCTCCAATTCCTAAAATTAGACATTGACAAATGATTAATAGAAGTTGGAACTTTGGATGCAAGAAATTTTCACATCATGTGGATTTTGGGTATATGACTAACCATTTAAATGATCTTGCAGGTTCCCATTATGCATATATTCATATACTAGGAACCTATGCTTCCCATCAGCACAGTATCCTATCAAAGAAACAAGATTTGGGTGGTCCAATCTGCTTAATATGTCAACCTCTACACGGAATTCGTGTTCCCCCTCTGCTGCTTTAATTGCTGGCAGCTCCATTTTCTTGATTGCTACAACCTTCAGAGGGAAATGCATTAGTATGTAATTATGTATATTTATTTGTAGCTAAATCACAAATTTCTATTCATTTAATTTGCTATGACTCAATCTGTGTGCTATTTGAATTCAGTGATGGTATTGTCAATAATTATAAGAAGCATAATTTCTTTATGGAAGCTACAACTTATGTTACACAAAATTTTGAGAATTATGATGACTTCTTTTGGGTTATAAATAACTCATATCTAAAACACATTACCTCTCCTGACTTCAAAGTGCCCCTGTAGACCCTGCCAAATCCTCCTTTTCCAAGCAGATTATCATCACTGAATGAACATGTTGCCTCTTCCATCTCCTTGAGTGTGAAAACAGATGATCCATGCCTCCTTTTTGTAGGTTGTGGTAATTGATCTTCAAGCTGCCAAAACTCTGCAGGTTTATAAATCCCTGTATAAAGAGGGTGAATGCATAATTTGTTACTAGTTGATGTTGTAAAGAGATATCGCTCACTACAAGCTTACAACATGAAAAAAGAAAAGGAAGAAGAAAATACAAGGGTCTAAATGATCTTGAGACTTGCTTCTTCGACGCTTGTTCCATGCTGAGACCAAACCAAATGGCATGGTGGCTCTATCTTGTATGGTTCTGTTCAAGGTTTTAAATAGTGATTTTGTGATCCTTGATATTGCGGGAAATTACAGACCAATGCCGACACAATTGTCGTCACGATGTGGTCACAGAGAGTCCAAAAACCATGAAGTTGCAACCAAAATTGCAGTTGTGGACCGTTTTTTAAAACCTGTGTTAAGAGATAAATTGGTAGGTTCTAACAAACCAAATGCTCAATTGGATGGAGATGACTAATTCCATGACACCTTCAGAGCCTTAGAGGTACATGTGGATTTCTCCAATGATGTGAATCACATTGGAATAGTACTTGGCATGCATTCGAGAGAGCCTTTACCAAATAAAAGTATTTTCATGGTAAGGGAATCCTGTGTGGAGTACGTATGGAGCAAGTGAAATTAGACTAGAAGAATACTCATTAACACACCCTCCAACAACCTGGATTTTATGGGGCAGACAACACAAGGAGAGAGAGATATACTTTAAGGAAAAGAGAAAGCCGAGAAAAGAAAAGTAGACACTGCTTGCTTGTCTTTTGGTTGGGAAGTGGTGGTGGGGTGCTTACTTTGATAAGGAAATGGAAATTGCACCCTCATTCTCCATTTTCATCTATTTCACGTTTTACTTGTGTATACAACTTGAAAATACATTGGGGGTTGGCAGGTCCTTTTCATTTGCTCTCTTCAGTCTTCATCATAAATATTGCTCCTGAATCTTTCTCTTGTATGGTGTAACAATTGACTCCGATATTGATTTTCTTGAGGAACAATAGTATATCTACTAATCCATGACCATTAATGAGGGGACCCAACAACCACTATCTATCTTTTAGTCAATTACCATCCCCATTAAATCTATGGCAAGAAAAAAGAATACTTAGGAGACTTTTAAATGGTTATCATATTTGCAAGCAATAGTAATATGTGTGAAATAAGCTCTCTAAAAATCAAGCATTTAATAACTTGTGAGGTTGTCAAAAATAAAGAGCACGAGTTTTTCTTCTTTTCAGTCCTTTCTTTTGGTCAAATAGTGACTAGGAACTTGGTTGCGTTTGAAGTGTTCTGGTTCCCTCCACTCCATTTTTCTCATTTGTGCTCCTTAGGGTGTGCTTAGGAATTGGAAGAAGAAAGAAGGGGAAGGAATCATAAGAAAAATGAAGCAAAGGGAAAAGGATGGAAAGGAAAAATAAATTTGTATAAAATTGTTTTGGGCCTTTTCTTTTGTATAAATTTTTTAGAAATGACATATTTTAGTGTGATCCTTTACTTCACATTTAAAAACCCCCAATATTTATTTGAAAGTTTCCTTTCCTCCTTTTAATCTAGACTTCTTTTGTAATATCTTGGATAAAAAAGGAAAAAAAAGAAACACAATCTATATCTATATATTATTGTATTAAACATAATGCATGCAAATTAGTGAAGTCCATATTACGTGTGAATCATGCATAAATCTTTTTCTCTTCAAATTCATACACTTCCTTATTGATGTTGTGTCATTAATTATATAAATTTATTTTTATACAATCTAATTTGTAACTGTTTAAATTGAATTCAAATTTTTAGTTATAAGTAATTCGCTTTCATGTTAATAATAGAATAAATCTTATTCTTTAAACAATATTAAATTCATTAATCTTATTTTTCAAATTTAAAATTAATTCAGATATATATTATATCGGTGAAGAAGGACATAAATGTTTAGTTTGTTCAACTGAAACTTTAATTTATATTAATTACCATATACATAATATTATCTTTAGTTGGAATTAATATTTTTATTTTATTTCATGCATAACACAGATGTTAAATTAACAAAAAGAAAAAAGAAGGGGAAAGGTGAAAGAATTATCACGTATTTTGTTTAATATCATCTAACGAAAAAGA
This sequence comes from Spatholobus suberectus, assembly GCA_004329165.1. Taxonomy (NCBI): domain Eukaryota; kingdom Viridiplantae; phylum Streptophyta; class Magnoliopsida; order Fabales; family Fabaceae; genus Spatholobus; species Spatholobus suberectus. Next base: position 32,668,742 of record CM014733.1, read on the forward strand.
AAAAGAACTTTCATTTCTTTACCTGATGACATAAAAGAAAATAAATAATGTAAAAATAATTATCAAATTACTATATATTTTACCATAACCATATAAATTGTCCTTCTCATTTTAGCACAGAAGAATCAATACAAAATTTAAAATATGTTGAACCACAAATTTGATATCATTTCAACTCTTTTTCTCCCATTTATTAAGCACATACCAAACAAAAGTGTTTTGCAGCAGCTCAAGTGAGTGAATATTTGTGAGTGTAGAGATAATATTGAATGGGTTTCTTAGAAGTAGTAAAATAGGTCAGGTTAGATAGTTTGACCCGAACTTGCCCAATAAAATATAGGATTTGGGTTTTAAATTTTGAGTCTGAATAAAATGTGAACATTTTTAGCATAATCTAATGAAGTATATGTTATAATTGAGCTTGGGGCAGGATAGCCAGTAGGACTTGGGCTACCCATTTCTTTTTTAATTTTGTTGAGAGATAATGAGACTAAGAAAAGTCTAAGAGACTAAAAATAATCACTAGTTCATTATTTGAAACTTTTATTTGTTTGACATAAACTTAAATATTTGATTTTGGAAAAAACTACTTATAGAGTTACAACATGTTTCCAAATTACAGTTAATCTTTTTTATGTTACATATATTTAAGGTGCAGGAAACCTTTGAAACTTTAATTTGTTTGATATAGGCCACTTACAAAATTACAATACATGTTTCCAAATTGATTTTATATTTTTTGAGTTATATATAATTAAAATGGTAGAAGGATTCATGTGTAAACCATTAAATATATTAGTACTCTCACAGTAACATTATAAAATAATAGATGAGATTACCTTATAATATATAAGTGTTTTTCATATTAAAAACAATTGCAATGATTGTCATAGTATGACTTTTCAATATTTTTCTAAATGTAATTATAGAATAAAATAATTATTTATATTTTATTTATTACACAAAAATAAATATATCAATATATAAGTAAATATCATAGTAATTACTAGCTTTGAATTTTGAGGAAAAGTAAAAAGAAAAAAAGAAAAAAGAAATAAAAAATATTTGGTTAGTTTGAAAAGCCTGCAACCCACATAGAGTCGGGTTTGGATATTAAATTAGAAAACTAGATTAAATTTGAGCCTTTTTGGCCTAACTCATTATAACCTATGGCTTGCATCGGATCAGCCCACAATGAGCTGGGTAGCCCATTTTGTCACTTCTAGGGTTTCTCACGATACTCTTCTAGTGACATCCTGAGTGTTGTCACTACAGGGAACTTGAACGTTCAAGTTAATGCCAAAATGGGTCAAGAGATGAATAGAATTGGAATAGAGTGAATACCTCTCTATCCATTGCGCTTTGCCTTCTATACTTGGCCCCTTGCTACATGAGTGGTGCACCGTGCACGTGCATGGATGACATGCCTGTACCCAAATTCGTGATGGGTGCTCAGCCATATCAATTTTAGTACTATGCTTGGTCTTGCATATTTATTGTTAGGTCTGGATCATTGTATTATTAATTTATTTATTTGGGCCAATATATTTCATTGAGGGATTTGGACCTCATGTGTCGGCCCATAACAAAAGGGAATTATATAATCCTCCTCTCTCATTCTTTCCTTTCCACTGGATTTATACATATTCTTTCGAATATATTCCTTGTGAGTAATCAGATTTTGTAGCCCATGATTTTCTCTCTGTTTCTTTACTTTTCAATTGGAGTTAATTGAAACAATAAGGGATTATCATTTTGGTCATGGAAAAAAAGAATGGAATTGAGAAAAGTCTGTATTTGTAAATAAAGAATATGAACCAAAAATGTCACGAATGTTAACCAAGTGATTAATCACGCTTCTAAATCCCTCTCTTTTCCCAAGTGGGGTGAAAAGTAATTGATGATTCTATAGGGCAAACCATGTGATCGTGTCGTGTCAGTCACTTTGGGTCCAGAATGGAAAATTGAGATGGACAGTTCAATGGATAAAAAGAAAAAAAGAAAAAAGGTGAAAAAACACAGACAAATGGCATGCTGTAGGAACTAGTATTCAACAACCTACTCATGAAATCTTAATTTGAAGTTTTGAGTTGCCATGATACCTAGATATAGGGTATTATACTATAGGTGAATCGTAAGACATTTGAAAAATGTAAATTTTATAATAAATATCACTACTAGAATTTCTCCTATTACATGCAAATTTTCCTGCAGACTTTGCATAAAAATCCTTATCTGCAAATAATTCTTTCGTGGATAACAAGTTCTTGCAAAGTTTGAAATCTACAAAAAATTTCCTACGAAAAAAATCTGCAAGAAATTTTCCTGCAAAAAAAAATCACAGGAAACTTTCTTTGAATTTAAAATCCACAAAAAAATCTACAGGTAATTTTCGTGCAAATTTTGGATTTCGTAAGAAACTTTCCTGTGAATTTTGAAATTTGCAAGAAACTGTTCTATGGATTTTAAATCTGCAAGAAAATCCACAAGTAATTTTTCTGTGAATTTTAAAAAATATAATATTAATATTAATATACATTTATTATTTATATAGTTTAATTTTTTTAATATTAACATTTTTTTAATTGTGAAATATTAGTAAATTATAAATTATAGTTATTATATGTCATTGTTCCAATAAATATTTTTCATTTGTTCTTCTAAGCCTAGCTATGCTATATAATGAGTGGATGGTTTCAGGATTCTCCATCGTGTCTTCAAGTAAAGAATCCGAAATTACCTTTGTCTCGATTCAGGATTTGGATCTTTCGCAATGCAAAATATAATAATAATTCAAATAAAAAAGTTTAAAGAAATATAATAATTATTGATTTAAAAATTAAAAAACAAGAAAAATAATTTTTGATTATACCACACTACCACGTAATATGCCAATTAGCCTTTTATTATTCAAGTAATGTTTAAAAAAATGATATATTTTATTATATCAAATCGAAATATATTTTTCAGAGTAATTTGATCTCTTAATTCATTATTTGTTAAAAATTATACCAATTATTCTTAATTTTAAATTAATTATGCATAATTTTATAATTTTAGATATTTTGCCTCTTTTATTTATATTTCTAAATTAAATTTAAATTAACTATTAATTATGCATGTATCTTATAATTTTAAATATTTTTCTTAAATAATTTTTAAAAGAATATATTTTTTAAAGGTTATGTAAGTTTAAAATACACAATACTAATTTACATTAGTAATGGGATGTTTATTGCAGGGGTGTGACCAGACAACTTAATAGCCCTACGTTTATGTGTCTATGTGCATAGTTCGGAAGTTTTGCTTTCCTGTCAACATCTATGGCTGTAATATGCAATAACAGAAGTGTAGGCCTTTCTTGTTTAGCTGACCCGCATCAGGTAAAGTAGCAATGAAGCCCCTTTATAAATATGAAAAAGAAGTTTAGGCCTTTCTTGTTTTGTTTCAGTCTCAAATCAAATGTGCAAGTTAAACTCACAATTGACAACAATTACCAAGGGTGATTATTAGTGGCTTCCCTCAGCTCTTTCAGGGGCTCAGGTTCTCGAGAAAATAGAAAATTTTGAAGTTTGGCATGAAAGAGACTTTATAATGTAAACTCAGAAGTCCTATTTGGCAAGGATGACTTTGTAGCAGTAGACTGAAAGAGTTGCTCGAATTAGTCACGTTTAGTACAAAAGAATTCGTTGAAGAGAGATATACCTGAATTGTATTCCAATGATAACTTCAAAGGGGTTAGAATAGATATGAAAGTTCACAACTCCTAGATTTAGGAGAAGTATGTGGTTGAAGCTTAACTCTTAGCACCGCATTGCCTGGGGTTATTTCATCGCTCTTATGTAGAGATGAGAGGGTAGGCCAAATAATATCCAAAACAGAAGAATTGTATTTTGCACTCTTTCACTATTTGAACAGTTGAAGCCAGCAGAGCATCGGGCAAAGAATTGGTGTATGCCTGCTATGAAAACAACACTATAAGTGTGGTAAGATAGGGAAAAGATCTAGATAATTCTCTGTCTCTCCCCCTGCATATGTGTTTGGTCATTTTCCTTTTATTTGCAATGAAATGCTTCCAAGACTACATTACCTCTCTTGGCATAAGTGTCTTGGGAATAACTCGGTAGACAATAAAAAGACCAAAATTAGTTGACTTCAACGAAATATGTATATCACCAGACAAAGAAGATGCTTACATGGCGGCCACCCTCGTAAACAGCCTGAGAAATCAACCCCATCAAACCAATGCTGCCCCCTTCATAAACTAAATCAATATTTCTTGACACCTTTTGAGCACCAAATGATATATGTCAATAGCTCTAATTCCGTGAACCTAAGAAAGATATACAGACAAAGGTACGAAAAAATAGACAAATTCATGGAAAAGCAGAGAAGTTCAAATGAAAACTAGATTAAAAGACACAAGGTGCAAGCTTGATAATTGACAAAGAATCTTTTGTTAGGACCCTGCAGAAACAACAAACCTCTGGCAGCTATTGCAAGTTGCACTTAACCACACCAGTGGTTCAACAAGTATAGCACAATGGTCTTCATATTCCTTGGTCTCAGAGTCCTATTCAAACAAACCAAAAAAAGTAAAAGTAAAAACAAATTGAGTAAGCAAGAGAGCATGTTAATTACTGCACACTGCAGGAAAAAGGAGATATAAATGGATATGCTATGAAGTATGAACAACACTAAAAATGAGATATATGTGAACAAAATGCAGAGTATAAATCCAATAAATTTACGAGCTAGAAGAATCTGAAAGCAACAATGACAGAACCACCATTAATTCATGCAGGATGAAAATCAATTAGGCAAAGCAAAGTTTCCTATGATAAAAGCATGTAGCACAAAGCACAAGCACATATTTTTAGGTAGTGTTAGGATGATTGTGTCTCAAAATTCAAGTGTTTGAAACGCAATTGAATTGATTCCTTCATATGCAATTTTTTTCGTTTGGATAGTCATTAATTTAAATGAAAAGCAAGCAAATGATTGAAAATTGAAGCAATACCCTCTGTGCAACCGACTCAAACTGCGAAAAACACTGAAGCTTCGGCCAATGATCAAGGAATATCTGAAGCGAAGAATAAAGGCTGAAACTACCATCAATCGCCATTTGAAGCTGAAATACTTTTCTATAAGCTGAACAGTGAAAGACTTTCGAAACAGCATAACATCATGAAAACGAAGCAATCTACAAATCCAAACGAAAAAATATGAAGAAAATTTTAAAAGACTTAATTATATTTTGTGTCACCTAAGTTTCATTAATTTACAGATTTGTCACTGTTTTTTTTTCTCGCATTTTGTTATCCTGTTTTTTTCACCGATCTAAGAAGCAAAGTTAAATCGATTTTCTGAGCTGAATTAAATCGTTGTTACTCTCAGCGGAGGGAAAGCGGTATAGTCTAACCCTTCAGTCTGAGGAAAGAAGACTTGGAAGAAACCAAAAAAAAAAAGGGGCTTAGTTTCGCCGAGCTTAATTATTATAATTATTAACGTATATTTTATGAAAAATTTACCTGCAAATTTTCCTATGAATTTAAATTTGCAGGAAATATTTTCTGTGGATATCAAATTCGCAGGAAATATTTCCTGCAGATTTAAATCCACAAAAAAATTATTTGCAATATTTTTCTGCAATTTTTTAAAATAATATTAAATATTTTCTGCAAAAATAAATCTGCAAGAAACAAAAAAAATTCCAACAAAATTTCTTGCAATTTTTTATTCGCAAAAAATAATCCTATAATTAATATAGCTGCAACAAAATCTCAACAAAAAATTTATTGTGGATATTTTTTGCAGGAAAATCTGCAAGAAAACAGCCCATTTCTAGCATTAATAAATTTATTTTTTGATCAAATAAGGAATATTTCTTTTTTATTTCACATTGGATATTGATAACAATCCTATTTTTAGATATGGTGAATAATGAAAGATAATAATGTTACGTTTTATTGTTTAAATTGATAAAATAAAGATGAAATATAATGAAAATTAATAGAATTTATGTTCTCCACAAGACCTTGCAAAATTAAGGCGCATGAAGCTCCATTGCGATGGGATTTCTAGGTCCAAGTCTTGTGAGAAACATCTTCTCCAAATTTCATAGCTGTCTCGCACAACTCCACCACAGGCAGCAAAAGGGGGCTTTTGACGAGACGCCCCATCCACACTAATCTTAACAAAGTTATCCGACCATGGCAAAGTGGGGGAAGTGAAAGCTGATTTGTCTCAGTAACTGCCATCATGATCTTGAGCAATTTTCCTACGGTCTTCAAAGACCACCTACAAGTGATGCATCCAAAGGGCTCCCAGGGTGAATCCGAAGATAGAGTTCCAATTAGGGGTTTGATTATGATGTTGGGGCTTGATATTAGTGGTAATCTAGTTCCTTATGTCCAAAGAAAAGAACTACGGATTGATCATGGATTTGGCAACGCGTTAAACTGTTAGACCCAAAGACGTAGAAGCGTCTAAACTCTCAAAGTTTTGAATATAACAAACTTATTAATGTTCAAGTTTCTGCCTAAGGATTAACCTTGTCACAGCAAACAAGCTACTCTTATGTGGACTGTCCAGTAAACATGCTAAAGCAAACCGTCTAGTAGAAATATAGAAGGAGACTGTCTAGTAAACAAGCTGAAGATGACCGTCCAAAGCCAAATCTTGTCTCTTAGAACAACTTCAAATATCAAATGCATTCACACAAAAGCTTCCAACGACAAATCTTCAAACGGCTAAGTCTTATTTAAACATCTGATTTACTTATGTTCGTTTTCCTCGAAACTAACATATTACCATTCTTGTGATCTAACGTTCAAATTGTTTTGAAGCACTAAATGTAATCAGATTCACTTTAGTGCAAAAGCGCAGCAAAACAGATAAAGCAAGTCAACTTATCAAGCTGCCAAGCCGAATGAAGAATGTTTAAAAAAGCAGACTGCTAGCATAGCCTTGCGCTTTTTGTTTTAGTGCAAGTCTAAAAGTTGTCATGCCTAATCTTTCTGAAAGCATGGCTTGCACGCCCCTCCTTGTATAATGAAGTCAAGTCTTCCATAATGAATCTTTTTTCCTGAAGACTATATATATGCACCAAGGAAGAAGCGAAAATGGTGAACTATGATACGTGTTAATCTGTGACAATCTTAGCGGGACATCAAAAACTTTTTGTACATTAACTAGAAGCGTCCATTGGATGATAGTGAAAAGGTCTTGTAAAAATATTCTGAGTGTTTGAGCTTAATCTTTCAAATCCTCCTTACGTGAGTTGATACCTTTGTATAAACACTTGTTTGTGTTGTGAAAGCCTAGAGAGGCTTAGTGAAAAAAAATACTTGGGTTGAGCAATCTAGGGTGATTGCCTTGTAAAGCCTGAAGAGGTCGCGACCAATACTTATGTAACCTAAGGTTGGTTAGTAGATACCTTCTGAGTGAAGGGACTAGACGTAGCTCAGGTTGAATGAACCAATATAAAAATTTTCTGTGTCATCTTTCTCTCTATCCATAGCTTGAAAATGTTTTCTATATTGTTTATACTATTTTAAAAAGTTTTAAGCGCACAATTCAACTCCCCTTTCTTGTGCGCTTTTTTATTTCAATTGGTATCAGAACTTGGCCTCTTGGGGTTGAGCATCTAACATTGTAGGGTAAAGACGATCCTGAACACTCATGGAAAACGAGGACAAGCTGTTAACAGACCACCTCTCTTTAAAGGTTAGAACTACGACTATTGGAAGCAAAGAATGATAGCATTCTTTGATGCATGTCACATAGACATGTGGGACGTAGTAGAAACTGGCGACTATTTGCCCCTTGACCAAGATGGAATGGAGCTACCGAGAGGTTAATGGACAAAAAATCACAAACAGAGGTATCTTCTAAACTCAAAAGCTAGAAATGCTATGATGTGTGCCTTATCTGAATCTGAATATGAAAAGTGCATAGTTTAAAAAGTGCTAAGAAAATGTAGGATACTCTCGCACTTGCTTATGAGGGTACTTCACTAAGTAAAGAGGTCTAAGTTGAGCTTACTCGTAAGACAATATGAACTTTTTACTATGGAAGAAAATGAAACTATCAAATTCATGTTTGGTAGATTTCAAACCATAATAAATAACCTAAGATCCTTAGGCAAAACCTATGATAATTATGATCACATTGACAAAATCTTAAGAAGTTTGTCTAGGCAATGGAGACCGCAAGTTATAGTTTTAAGAGCATCCAAGGATCTAACAACACTCTCTATGGAAGAGTTACTTGGAACTCTTAAAGTCTACTGAACTGGAGCTGAAGCAAGACGAAGGACAAAAGAAAAAGTCCATCGCATTAAGCCAACGTCCAGCGTCGACCCAAAGGATCATCGTCCAAAGCCTTAAACGTCGAAGAATCCTCTAAGGAAGAGTCTGAAGAAGACTGACTTTGATGAGAATGAGATATCCTTCATCTCTAGAAAAATATAAGGCTATGTGGAGGAAGAAAAGAGGATCCAGAGCCAAAAACTTCACAAAGAAGTTTAATAAGGCACCAAAAGAAAAGAGTCTTCTAGTTTGTTATGAATGTAAGAAGCCTAGACATTTCAGGGCTGAATGTCCCAGTTTACAAAAGGACAAAAAGAAGACGTTCTTCAAAAAAAGGGTCTCATGGCTTCCTGGGAAGACATGGACCTATCTTTGTCAGAAGAAGAGGAAAGGAAGAAGCTAACCTGTGTCTCATGGCGAAAACCAGCTCTGATAGCTCAGACAATGAGCAAGATGAAGAGGTAAAATTCAATGACTTAATCTCTCTTCAAGAAACTTATAATGATTTGCTTACTAACTCCTCAACTCTCTCAATGGGATATAAAAAATTGAAAAAGAAATTTTTAAAAATAACAAAGGAATTTAATTTGCTTAAGAAGAGCATAAAAAGGTTTTAAAAGAAAATGAGTTTTTAAAAACTAAGAACATTCAGAAAAGGCATCTTCTCATGAAGCCTTAGAACTTCAAAAAGAAGTTACTCATCTGAAAGAAAGCTTGTCAAAATTCGTCAGTGGAATGAAAACTTAAATAAAATTCTATCTTATAAACGAAGTCCTCATGACAAATCTGGACTTGGTTTTGTTAAGAAAGAAATTACAAATCCAGTAAAAACATGACTTTTTGTAAGATATGTGGAAAGAGTGGGCATGAACTAATAAGGTGTATACATCGTCCAATAAAGAAGGCGTCCAATGCCTTCAGAACTAACAAAAAAGGACCCAAGTCCATTTGGGTACCTAAGTCAATGATAATCTCTGTTGCAGATTTGCTTGACAACAGAAAGAAAACACCTAGTCATGGTACTTGGATAGTGGTTGCTCACGACACATGACAGGAGAAAGGTGTATGTTCCAAAGCCTGCAACCCAAGAATGGTGGATGGGTCACCTTTGGAGGGAATTAGAAGGGAAAGATCATAGGCATAGGAATGATCGATAAGCATTCCTTCCCTTCCATTGAAAATGTTTTATATGTTGAAGGACTTATACATAATCTATTAAGCATAAGTCAACTATGTGACAGTGGACACAATGTCTCCTTTAACAAAGACAAATGTATTGTCAGGAATCTAAATGGATCCATATTATTCTCTAGTAAGAGGCAAAGCAATCTTTATAAGATTGATCTAAATGACCTCACAAATCAAAACGTATCGTGTCTAGTATCCATCAAAGAGAATCAATGGACTTGGCACAAGAAACTTGGACATGCAAGCTTGAGACTAATCTCAAAGCTAAATAACCATAATCTTGTAAGAGGACTTCCAAATCTTGCTTACAAGTTTGATATTCTCTGTGATGCATACCAAAAAGGGAAACAAGTAAAAAGCTGTTTTGATTCAAAAAATATTGTTTCCACAACTAGACCTCTTGAGCTACTGCATATTGATTTGTTTGGTCCAACTGGAACAACCTCCCTTAGCGGAAAATGATATGGACTAGTCGTAGTGGACAACTACTCTATGTTGTCTAGTGTGGCATCAATTGTCTCGTGGCAGAGGCCCAGGTGGGTCAAGTCACAGTCGACTTGTGGCGCTTGGGCTACTACGATTAAGTAGAAAGAGTTGTGTCCTGACTATCAGCTATAGCTTTTGGCTAGTGGTAAGCGCTCGATCCAACAATTGGTATCAGAGCCAAGGTCACGAGTTTGATTCCCAGTAAGGCAATTGCTGAGGGGGAGATTGTTGTCTGGTGTGGCATCAATTGTCTCGTAGTAGAGGCCCAAGTGGGTCAAGTCACAGTCAACTCGTGGCGCTTGGGCTGCTACGGTTAAGTAGAAAAAGTTGTGCCCTGACTATCAGCTATAGCTTTTGGCCTAGTGGTAAGCACTCGATCCAACACTCTAGATGGACATGGGTTATGTTCTTAAAACACAAGGATGAGTCTTATAAAATCTTTTCTATCTTTTGCAAAAGAATCCAAAATAAAAAAGGTGTTTGTATAGCTTCAATCAGAAGTGATCATGGAGGGGAGTTCGAAAATGAAAGTTTTCAAGAGTTCTGTGAGGAGAACGAAATTCTCCATAACTTCTCTGTACCACGAACACCACAATAAAATGGTGTGGTAAAGAGAAAGAACAGGTCATTGCAAGAAATGGCTAGAACCATGCTCAATGATAACTCCACTCCTAACCACTTCTAGGCTGAAGCCGTAAACATTGCATGTTATTTACAAAATAGAATATATATTAGACTTAATTTGAAAAAGACTCCTTATGAATTGTGGAAAGGACGAAAGCCCAACATATCATATCTTCATCTTTTGGATGTCAATGTTTCATCTTAAACACTAAGGACAATCTAGGAAAGTTTGATTCTAAGTGTGATAATGGAATACTGTTAGGATATTCTGAAACATCCAAGGCTTATAGAGTTTACAACTCTAGAACCTTAACAGTTGAAGAAGCCATCCACGTTAAGTTCAATGATAATAAGCCTGATAAAGAAATATCAAAGCTAGATGATTTATTTGCAGATATAAAGTTGGAAGATGCCAAACCTCCAGCGTTTAGAAATCAGTTGGACAATCCAAAAATAGAAGAAAAAGAACCAACTGGACGACATTAGCAAATGAAGACATATCATCCAGATAATCAAATCCTTGGAAGTGTACAAGATCATGTTAGGACAAGATCGACCTTCAAGGAGCAAGCTCAAACTGCTTTGATCCCCAACTAGAACCAAAGACAGTGGATGAAGCTCTCCTAAATGATGGCTGGATCAGCGCCATGAAGGACGAATGAATCAATTCGAACGGAACGATGTCTGGATGCTAGTTCCTGCGCCCAAGGACAAGTCTATCATTAGAACAAAATGGGTGTTTTGCAACAAGCTAGACGACGCTGGCAAAGTGGTAAGAAACAAAGCTAGACTTGTAGCTCAAGGCTACTCTCAACAAGAAGGTATAGACTTCACCAAAACTTTTGCACCTAGTAGCTAGATTAGAAGCCATTCGCATCTTCCTTTCATTTGCTGCTCATAGTAATATGAAGCTCTATCAAATGGATGTAAAAAGTGCATTCTTAAATGGCTTAATGAATAAGGAAGTTTATGTGAAACAACCTCCTGGTTTTAAGTGTGATACTTTTCCTAAACATGTTTCAAACTCAAAAAGGCTTATATGGACTCAAACAAGCTCTAAGAGTTTGGTATGAAAAGCTAAGCTCCTTCCTTTTAGAAAATGGTTTTACTAGAGGAAAAGTAGACACCACTCTCTTTGGCAAAGATGTCAAATCACATTTTATTATTGCACAAATATACGTGGACGATATTATATTTGGTGTTAGTAATGACGCTTTATGTAAAGATTTTTCTAAAATTATGACAGCAGAATTCGAGATGAGTATGATGGGAGAACTAAAACTCTTCCTGGGATTGCAAGTAAAGCAGACTGCAAATGACATTTTCATACATCAAACAAAGTACGTCAACGAACTTATTAAGAAATACAAGATGGACAATGCCAAGGAAATGAGTGCACCTATGCATCCATCGTCAGTACTTAGCCTGGACGACACATCTAAAAAGGTAGACCAAACTACATACCGAGGTATGATTGGATCCCTATTATATCTCAGTGTCCAAACCGACATTATGTTCAGTGTATGCTTATAGTGCCTGTTTTCAGTCTGATCCTAGAGAACTCATCTAACAGCAGTAAAAAGAATCTTTAGATACTTAAAAAGAACCACTAACCTTGGTTTGTGTTTTAAGTTAAACAAAGAATACAGGTTAGTTGGATTTTGTGATGCTGACTATGCTGGAGACAAAATAGAACGCAAAAGCACCAGTGGAGGATGTCACCTCATTGGTGGAAATCTAGTCTCCTAGACGAGCAAAAGACAAGGGACTATTGCCCTATCCACAACAGAAGCAGAGTATATCTCAGCTGCATCTTGTTGCTCACAAATTTTATGGATCAAGCATTAGTAAGAAGACTACAGTATCTACGAAAGTAACATTCCTATCTTTTGTGATAATACTACTGCTATAAATCTGTCTAAAAATCCTATTTTGCATTCTCGGGCAAAGCACATTGAAATAAAACATCATTTTATAAGAGATTATGTTCAGAAGGAGTTGTCGATATTCAGTTTATTAACACTAAAAATCAATTAGCCAATATATTTACAAAATCCCTCCCTGAAGATAAACTCATCCATATTCGAGATCATTTTGGTATGGAATTTATAAATGAATAGTTTTATTCAATATGCGTTTGACCGTCCAAGAACATGAGTGTCCAATGTTTTGTAACATCCTATGGTTTCATAGCGTCCAATATTTTATCCGTCCTCTTGCATAGCTTTTTCGCATTCCATAACAACTTACATTTATGTGTGCATAAATATCTTCATCCTTACTTAATTATGTTTTCACTGATAATGATTTGAAATAAATGTTTTATTCTGTCTGAGTCACTTATACGCCGTATAACCAACCTTGAAAAATGTAAGCACTTGACCAACATTTATTGCACATCATCTCTCTCTTCGAAATTCAAAGAATAGCCAAAAGCAAAACCCTTCGGTTTCTTTATATACACTCAAACACCAATCTAAACACTCACCTCCTCTTAAATCTATCTGAACACACTTTCTTTTTCTCTCTCTTGAAACCTCTCAAACCCTAAAAATCCTTCAAGCTCTCAAATATGGCAACCGAAAAGGCTGATTCTGCTGTATAGGCTATGGCTTGTGTGAAGAGCCTAGACAAGGCCATTGTTCTTATTGCAAGCTGTTTCAACATTCAAGCCCTGGATGACATGGGTGTGAAAGTGAAAGACAACTTAATCAGATGTGGAATCTTCAACTACTTCCACATGAACGAGATTATCTACCCAGAGCTCATCAGACAGTTTTGGAACTCTGCTGATTTCTCCAAGATGAACATTGTCGGGACCGTTCTGGGAGTCAAGGTCACATTGACCTTGGCACTATCGCCCAAGCCATTGGCTGTGAGCGGGCTGGGTCCTACATCAAGAACGGCTGGGAAGACAGCTTTGGTGGACACGACATAGTTAATGCTGCACTGATGGGTCCAGAAGGCAAAGGCCCAGTCGAGTACAGCGAGCTGATAAAAAAGGGAAAGATTTTCTAGCAGTTTATGAACAAAGGAATACTTCACAAGGCTAGATCGAAGGACAGTATTACCTTCCTACGCAGGTTTGCATTGTTCCACATGATCAGAGGCCAATAGTTCAACCTACCGCACCTCATCCTGAGCAACATCTTCAGGACCATGAGAGGACGCGGAGAGCACGACCAAATCACATATACCGCTCTTCTGAACAAGATTTCTGGCAACATAATATGTATCATACCTTCTTTGCTTTGTCTGTTGGAGAGCATAACCAGATTAGGATTCTTGGTGGTGGTCATAGATTTACACAACTACCATTTAGATGCAACAACGTTGCACAAATGAAGGCTAGTTTCGTGCTGAAGCCTTTGGAGACCACATCCAAACCAGTGGACGTTAAAGAAGAAGTTGTTGAGATAGCGCCTCAGCAAATAGTAGAGCCAATCGTCTAGCATGCTGAGCCAATGGACGACGAGGCACTGTTGTCAATCCTATTGCTGCCAAACCGTCTACTAAAAGGAAGTCGTCCAAGACACAAGCAACCAGAGTTACAAGGTCTAAGACCCAATGACCTTCAGCTCCTCTTGCAGCTGCTCCCATCGCTGCGTCTACTCCTCTACCTGCTCTGGCACCAGTTCCTGCTAAGAGACATTTGATCATCGCTTCTAACAACGAGGACAATGAGCCCATTGGCGAGCTTGTCAAGAAACATAAAACTACCATGGTTGCTGTTCCTGCTCAACCACAACCTTTAGCCGTCCAACCGTCTGCTCCATCCAAATGACTAGCAGAAGCACTACCAAGGGAAGCACAGTCCAAGAAAAGTAAGCTTTTCCACTCCTGATACTGATGAACCTGCTAGTGAATTTGTTGAATCAATGTATGTTGCATCTTCTGAAATACTCACCCAAACACAACTTAAAACACAAGCCACACCTGAACCAGACATGCTGCTGCCTAGTGATGAAGGTTACACCTGCACCATCCCCACCCTACCCCGACATCTCTAAGTCACATCTCTCCATCAAACCTCCTAAATCACCTTCCTCCCTCAACCATCATTCTCATCCCTACATCTTCCACCCCCTTAGAAACCTTGGAGAAAATAAAACAGAAATGGCCTCTACATTTTGTTTAGGGAAACCAACAGAACCTCATAGACGACAATGTGATTATTTTGCGTCCAGAGCTTCTGAGCCAGACTTTAGTTTTGATTACTCCCTGATTAATATGGACAAATACGTAGAGGGCTATGTTCATCAATCAGTCTGAAGCTTATCTGGCACTGCCTCCTAAAGCTATAGAACACTTACCGCTCAAGTAGTTTATCAGATAGAGGTACCCTAGACTTGTCTAAGCTTAGCACTTTAATGCCCATCCTCTGGAGTACTTCAACACAGAGTACCTCCAGTAGAAGACACCGAAAAAGCTCTACAACAAAGAAGACCAGGGGACAAGCAGACAGTCCATCTAAGGCCTGCAGATTTGAAGTTTAGGCATATGGATCTAGTAGAAGATGGATTCTTTCCATTTGCCTTTGAGCATATGTTTTGTAACACTCTCACAGGTTCAACAACTTTGCAGCATCAACTTTTCATCCCCCCATCACAACACATTTAACCTTCCACATCCATCTGCATCCAACCAGATCGAGTCTGCCCAAGGCTACCAATCATAGATGTCAACTGCAAAAAGAAGAAGATTCTGACCAAGGTGTCGTCCTTGCCTCTGCCGTCTAGAGCTGAAATTCAACAGCATCCAACCCATTCCTTGAATGGTTCATAGCTCAGCGTCTTCATACAGACATAGACAAGGACGATGTTGAACGCTTCTGACACCAACACATGTTCATATGCGAACAAGAAGCGTCTAGTAGTGGAGTCTCCCCAGACGACAAGGCTGACATCCTAACTACAACGAACTGTGAATTTACGCAGCGTCCAGCTTGTATTTTTCACTTTTCAGACACTTCAGCTGCCTTCGTCTGTCCACCGAACAAACGTCCACTGCTTGGTACAGAAACTTCTATTCTGTACACTATGATTATTGCTATCTCTCCCACCCTAACAATTTCCAACCGCCTACCCTTGACCACTCCCCTCCCCTACCAACTCGATATACAAGACTTGAAACTTCTGGAAGCACCTCCTCCACCCACTGAAGTTCTTCTACCAACTCCTTCCCAACCACCGTCACCCACACCTCCACTGCCGCCTACTCCTGGCTTCCAAGCCTCCGCAAGCCTTCCCATCTCTACTTCTGCCCCTTCTCCCATCCTCCCTGTTGACCCCGCTATTCAACAGTACGTTGCAAATCAGCTTCAACCTATCTTTACTCTTCTTCACCAAATCCTACAGAACCAACAAGCACTCTTACACCCTTCTCAACCTTCCCCACCTCCTCCTCCTCCGTCGCCACAGTGACCATGATGACGCTCCCTTTTCTTTTGTCTGCTTTTTGCTAATGACAGAAGGGGGAGAATTAAAGTGTTCTTTTTTTTTTTGCTTTTTAAAATTTAAGCTTTGTATGATCTTCCAGTACAATAAAATACATGCTTTGTTCTAATATATCTCAAAGTGTTGCTCTACTTCCGTTTGATCTTATAACTGTTAGATATAATATGCTTTGATTCTTAGTAGTAAGTCTTTCGAAAATTCTTTTATGCGCCTCTTTATAATCTAGCAAAAACTTAAAAATTAATAAGGTTTGTCATCATCAAAAAGGGGAGATTGTTGGAACCAAAGACATAGAAGTGTCTAAACCCTCAAAGTTTTGAATGTAACAAACTTATTAATGTTCAAGTTTCTGCCTAAGGATTAACCTTGTCACAGCAAACAAGCTACTCTTATGTGGACCGTCCAGTAGACGTGCTAAAGCATACCGTCTAGTAGAAATATAGAAGGAGACCGTCTAGTAAACAAGCTGAAGATGATCGTCCAAAGCTAAATCTTGTCTCTTAGAACAACTTCAAATATCAGATGCATTCAAACAAAAGCTTCCAACGACAAATCTTCAAACGGCTAAGTCTTATTTAAACATCTGATTTACTTATGTTCGTTTTCCTCGAAACTAATATATTACCATTCTTGTGATCTAATGTTCAAATTATTCTGAAGCATTAAATGTAATCAGATTCACTCTAGTACAAAAGCGCAGCAAAACATATAAAGCAAGTCAACTTCTCAAGCTACCAAGTCGAATAAAGAATGTTTAGAAAAGCATACTGCTAGCACAGCCCTACGCTTTCCGTTTTAGTGTAAGTCTAAAAGCTGCCACGCCTGATCTTTCTAAAAGCATAGTTTGCACGCCCATCCTTGTATAATGAAGTCAAGTCTTCCACACATGATCTTTTTCCCTGAAGACTATATATATGCACCAAGAAAGAAGCAAAAATGGTGAACTATGATACTGTGTAATCTATGACAATCTTAACGGGACATCAAAAACTTTCTATACATTAACTAGAATCGTCCATTAGACGATAGTGAAAAAGTCCTGTAAAAATATTCTGAGTGTTTGAGCTTAATATTTCAAATCCTCCCTACGTGAGTTGATACCTTTGTATAAACACTTGTTTGTGTTGTGAAAGCTTGGAGAGGCTTAGTGAAAAAGAATACTTGGGTTGAGCAATCTAGGGTGATTGCCTTGTAAAGCCTGAAGAGGCCACGAACAATACTTGTGTAATCTAAGGTTGGTTAGTAGATACCTTCTGGTGAAGGACTAGACGTAGTTCAGGTTGAGCGAACCAGTATAAAAAATTTTTGTGTCATCTTTCTCTCTATCCTTAGCTTGAAAACGTTTTCTATATTAGTTTATACTGTTTTAAAAAGTTTTAAACGCACAATTCAACCCCCCTTCTTGTGCGCTTTTTCTATTTCATAAACATTTTTTATGAAATGGCAGTCTTTAAGAATGTGAAGGTCAAGCTTCCTCCTATGAAACACGTTAGCATAAACACCTTTGTATAATGACGTGTCAAACACTTATCAGACATGCCTTGGACAAGTGTCTAGAGCCGTCAGTTGGGTCCCTACTCTATGGGCTTACCCATTTGCCCCCCTTAAATTACCTTTGTTTTTTCCAGCCCACTCTATGAAGGGGCTTTTAAGCCCCCAACCCCCCAAAAATGCAGTTGGGCTAGGGTTGACAGGGGGTCAGCCCACATATGTCAAAAAACAAAAAAATAAACGAATTCCTTCCACATTCGGGATTGAAAACCAATTCGTGAGTGTTTGTCAATGAACCCTACATAAAATCCCTTTCTCAAATGTTTATAGTAGTTCATTCAATCCTCAATCATAGGTCGTTTTCAAGTGATTTCTTCTTTGAATTCTCAAGGTAAGCCATAAACTAACTCATTCATTTGTTCGTTTGAATTTAATTGATAACCCAATCGATTATTGGTTGAATTTTGCACAATTGATTTTCGTACTGCATCAATCGATGAATAAGTTGGACATTTTGAGAGAGACTGTTAGGATTCTTAGGTTCAATTCATGGGGTTTCATGGTTGTTAATCTGTTATGCATAATGCAGTAAATTAAGTTAAGCATAATGCAATAGTGGATGAGTCCATTATTGTGAAGAATTTCTTCATAATATAATAGGAAGATAAGACAAAGGAATTGGCTAGTTTGAAATTTTTTTGTCTATTCTAATTAGGTATTGTCTTCCCATTGATCAACAATAATGGCTTCATCCATCCATTATGATTGCCTTTAATTTTAGGTATTTATTCTAATTCTTCAATCTTCAGCATACATGTTTCTTACTCTGTGTGCAGTGTAATTTATGTAATAAGTATCTCAACTTCAAAATAGTTGCTACTCGCTAAACTATTATAGTGTTTCAAAGGGTTGGTTGCTTCACGTTGATATTTGGGATTGACTACTATGCTTGAGATTGATCATTATATTAAATATGAACAACAAATAAGATTTATTTGATTAAAAAAAATTGGAAAATTAGTGACTAATCAAAACCCATGAACTCTCTATTGTTGACTTAAGTTGAATGAAACTTATATTGCACTTCTGTGTTGTGGATCTCTTAGTTACTGTACCTTTCTAGATTTTGTAAATAGTGAGTTCTAATCTCTGGGGTTAAGGAATTAAAAGGAGACTTTAAAATTTTCCTACTTATGTACTAACATTTGTTCCAATTCCTCTACTTGTTTGATGCATAAATATATATGTCGTTTGCTCTAAGCTATCAGTACTAGTCTACTAAGGATCTGTTTTATTTGGTCAATGTAATACTATAATGTCGATACCCAACCTGCATCGAAATTGTCACGTTGATCCACTATAAGCCATCTTTATTCCAAAACCATATACATTAGCATTTAAATAAACCCATAAAGTAAATAATCACAATTTGGATATTTCTCTTTTATTATAAAAAGCCAAATTATGAAATGGATAATAATTAGTAGTGAGCGTGGGTGAAGTGTGCAACATTTATTGCGGTGGCCAAGGCATGAGCAACAACGCCTAATTGTCCTAATTGCAATGGTTTTATTTTAGAAATGTGTGGAGACTTGCTACTTTTTGTCTTAACATCTCACCCCTATTCTTAATCTAATTTGAAATAGTCCTTGGATATTTGTTGGTGCATTTATATTCATAAATTGGTTTGGAATACTGAACATGTAAGCCTTTTGCAATAAATACTATTTATAAAGTCCCCCCCCCCCCCCCCAATTTTATTCAACATTATTATAATCTTAATCTGTTCATATCCTTATAATTGTAATCTGTAATCTTGAATTTAGGGGAATAACTTAATACTAGATTGAACAACTTATGTGAGTGGTTTGCATTCCTATCATTTGTATGATTTACTCATTTAGGCGTAAGCATTGTTGTTGTCGCTCACTTTTGGCAGTGTATGCTATGCAGAGTCTTGGTATTAAGAAAGACAATATTTGGGAGCAGAATTTGCAGACACTGTTACGTGGCAGAAATAGTTTTGGTTTTCCTAAATAGATATTTACTTGGATGAATCAACAGTTGATGATGATGACATTGAGGATTTTGATTTACTTTAGTATTGGAGGACCAATGAGAAAAAGTTTCCCACACTTTCTATAATGGCAGGAGATGTGCTTAGTATTCCCATTACCACAGTGGTGTTAAAGTCAGCGTTTAGTATTGGTGGGCGTGCACCTACCAAATATAAAAGCTCCACTCTTTTTGAACGTGTGCAAATGTTGATTTGTAGTAGGAATTGGTTGCACGAGTTTCTCCAAAATTCTAGTGGACTTTGTATTATAATATTTTAGAATTATGTGTTATTTTGGATAGTTATCTTTGGATTAGTGGTCTAATTGTGTTTCAATTGGTTATGTTTTTTAGATGAAGATGAGTGTAATACATTTGGTCATGGGACAATAATAGAAGAGTCCAACGTGCCTCAAGATGTTGAAGACTAACAAACCATAAGTGGAGCTAGCAATGATATTAAGGAGTTAATGCTATGCCTTTGTTGATAAATTTCAATGTTGCTTTTGAATTCTAAACACGTTATTTGTTATGTTATTAGCATACTTTAATTTATACTTTTTGTAATTAAGGATAGCTTATTTGGATATACAATATGGTACCTAGTGCTTATTATGTGCACTTGCACTTATTGTAGATTTGTTACCATTCATATTAGTTTTTTGGTTAAACATAATGTTGTATTTCAAATTAGAGCACTTTGTGGACTTTGTTGCCATTTGGTACATTGTTAATAATGTCAAAATTTCCATATCAAGATTCAAGAGATTAAAAAGATATAATATTATTGTTATCAATCACCTGAGCATTATTTGTCCACGAGGCAGGGTAATATTATCTTAAGGTTTGGCCATAGAATAGGCTAGGATATTTTTAAAAATATATATATAATTTTTTTGAAATTTTTTGGCCCATGGGCCAGCCCTAGTCCATAAGGCTTTGTGGGCTTTTCTTTATGTGGGTTTTTTTTGCATTGGCCCATGTGGGCTAGGGCCAAGTGGGGTGGGCTGACCTATTTTGACAGTACTACAAGTGTCAGACACTCTTCCACCATGTCGCAATTAAAAAAATATTTTGCCTCAGACACCTCTGACATGACTTGGACACGAACCAAGAAAGTGAGTTGACACCTACTTTTGGCTAAACACTTCTTAAACACTCTTATCATAAAAAAACTTAAAAATTAAAAAAGTCAACTTATATTATAAATATTGCAAGGCTCATTACATTTTTTGTAAGGCTCTGAGTATTTTCTTTTTGTGAGGGGCATTATCATACGAAAATTGTAAAGCTTAACAACTTTGTTTTTAGAAGGTGAATACATGTACAGTATATTGGTGTTCTATATTTGAGACATTAATCGTGTTCTATGTTCGGTATTCGTGTTTGAGTTAAGTGCTTCATAAGTTTCCTCACGAGAGAGGCAAATGAGGCACTCACTAGAGTCGGTGAGACCATAGGTAGCTCTTTTAGAGTTATTCTTCAAGCTAACCCTCATGTTAAGCCAGAGAAATCCCTTAATCCTTTGATCACCCTTCCATTTCCACATATCTTTCCATATACAATCCTCAGTAAGATTGTGAAGGTCCTTAAGGAATTCATAAGCTAATTGAATAAAGAATTCACCACTTGCAGTGAGGGCCTAAATTCGAGTATCCCCCTACTTTGTATTCAAAGTGGCATGGGATGAGAGTTAATCACCTTGTCAACTAGTCTAAGGGAGGAGGTGATGGAAGAGCTCAATTTGCCAAGTACCATTAACAGTCCAAAAGGCGCAAATAGGCATGAAGGCTTGCTACTTAGGGATGCTGGCCAAGGTAAACTTGATCCAAGATTGTTCCCGAAGGAAGCCATTAGTCTTTCCAAAACCAGGAAGTGAAGAGCATTACCAATAAGTCATAACAATTGTATTATGACTTATTAATAAGTCTACATAAGTCATAATAATTATTTATTATTAATAAGTCATAATAATTGTATGGCTTAATTGCACTTTTTCCCTCAAAGTTTTACAATTTTGTAAATTTTGCATTCCAATTTTTTTTTTTCACAAATTTTGTCCTAAAATAGAAAAACCTGCCACAATTAAGACATTTTGTGGTAGTTTTTCCTTTAAACCTCCACAATTAAGACATTTTGTGATGGGTTTTCCTTTAAACCGTCACAATTAAGATAATTTTGTAATGGTTTTTTCTTTAATCGTGGCAGTTTTTCTACTTCAAGGCAAATTTTGGGATATTTTGTAAATTGGGGGGCAAAATTCGAGAACAAGAATTTTTGGAGGGGCAAAATTTACAAAATTGTAAAACTTTGGGGACAAAAAGTGAAATTAAGCCTAATTATATTATGAACAATCCAAGATGCGTTAATCTATATCACTCTATCTTATCTCTTTTTATTTATCCAAACATGACAAAAGTCATAATATTTGTAACTCGGGCCTACTTTCCCTGAAATCTCCTCAAATTAGAAGACCAAAATTTCATTAATCTGACTTGCGAATATTAGTCCCTTAGTGTAAGACCTGTCTTTTATAATATGTGAATAAGTTATTAAAATAATTAAAATAAAAAATTAAATTTAATTACCTATGAAAATTTAATTAAAACATGCGTTTGTTTTCTACTTGGATTTCTATGGAAGTATTATACAAAAATTGAGATTGTTTTGCAAACTGATATGTGGGATTCACTGTGAAAGTGAGTAAATAGTGATATGGCCTGATGAATTAATTGTAATTAATTAATATTAATTATAACTAAGTCATGTAAGAAATTCTAAGAATTTTTATTTCCTTTGATTAAAATAAATCATTTATTTTAATTAGGTTTTAGATTCAAACCCCGACAAAAGTTTTAAAGAAAGAAGATTTTTCTAATCTTTATAGAGATATCCTAGAGACCTTTTGAAACATTTTAATGAGTCATAAACTCGTTAAATATTATTGACAACAAAATTTATTTGATTCAAATTTTGTTAAATTCTTAATTTTTGAAAAAAAATATTGAGCGTGATCCATGTCATCTCTTAGCACCTAAATTAAAATTTGATTTCTCCTACTTCTCTACTAGAGCTACACATCCAAAACAACTAACCATAAGGCCAAGAATTGTCTTAAAAGTTTCTAGTTTCATTCAAACTAGATTAACTAACTAGATGTATAACTAGTTACTAAAGCCATAATTAGTTTCTTACACTAATGTACCCTGTGTATTTCAAAATCACATTTTGGCCCATTGTTTCTCCACTTGGCCAGCCAAAATACAAGGCTTGGAGGGGAAGCCAATTTCATTTTCTATTTATAAACTTATTCCTTAAGTTGTTGAAATTTGCATTATTATTTTGCCTTTGTTTTAATTTTTAACCTTTTGACAAATTGGTAAATGATCAAAGCCCCTGAGCCCCCTTTTTTGTGGCTAAATGGCCAAACCCCCTTATTTTGTGTCACACCCATTTTCTTTCTTTGTTCTCTCAAAGTCTTAGAGCAAAGTTGGTTAAGTTTGGAGACAAATTGGTCAGTTATCCCTTCTTAATCCATTCTCTCCTTCTATTCTCTTCTAATCTCCATTCTATTTTCTATTTCATACCATTCCTAATCTATTCTTCTTTATTCTTGGTGAAAAAGATTTTCCTTTAGTGATTTGTTAAGGGATTCATACTTTGGAAACAAAAAGAAATGCAAAGCTCTTATCTTCCCTCAAGTAATTTATTTAATTTGAATTAGAAAACAAGAAAGGAAAGTTATCATATTTTCTTTATTTGGTGATGTTTGAAATATGTGGTGATGTTGTTTATTGAATGGAATCATGTTTTTGATGGATTGTTTGTGATATATGTTGATTGCATGATGATATATGATGATTGAAAAATGTTGCTCTTGCTATTTGGTGATTTTTATCAGAAACATATGTTGGTATTTTTGCAATAACTTGAGTTGTGGTGCATAAAATGTAACTTTGATTGTGTGAAATAAAAGTAGACTCATAGGGCTACAATTTTTCCCAAGAAGCACTCAAAAATAATAATAAATGAAAGAGTTATGCTTGTTCAAAGTTGTGTGGCTGTTTGGAAAATGTGATTAAACAATGTGCATTCCTTTGCAAATCCTTTTTTTTTTTGTAAAATGTTTTTTTAAAAATGAGTTACATATCTAAAAACTAGACTTCTTAAGCTTTCCAATAGTATATTATTTGTAATTTTATTCACCCATTTACTATTTTAAAAGTTTACCTAATACTGACTATCTTATTTTCACTAATTTAACATACTTTGGAAAAAAATTCATTTCTCTTTGAAAAAAATGAATTGGAAGATGTACAATGTAGAATTAAGTTTTGTTGAAATTTGATTTGAATTGATGAAGAAAAACACTTTGGAAGTTAAATGTTTTTCACTAGAACAATTTAAACCTTTTACTTAAAAATTTAAAACAAATTTTGTGAATTTTTGTTAAAGATGAGGTTTGATGTTTTGGAAACTAGACTTAGAGATTTAAAACAAGCTATGATTCGTGTTAAAAAAGTTGTTTGACTAGAAAAACTGGATCACCAAATTGTTTTAAAAATAGTGTGTGATCTATTGGCTAAGTTGGTTATTTTTCTTAAGAAAATTTAGCTTGTTTAAATGATGTGAAATTATTTGTCTTACAATTTTTTTAAATAAACCCTGTAATGTTTAAAAATGATGATGAAAAATTCAAAAATTTTGGGATTTATTTAATATTTTTAATAATTAAAAAGAATAATGAGGTAATATAGTGAATTTTAGGAATTTTCTAATAATTAAGTAAATTAATAAATGACTTAAAAATTTTAATTAATTTTAAATCAATAAAATATTTTAGAATTTAAAAGGGATAAAATCAATAATTTATATAAATAATTAAAATATTTCAAGTGAAAATTAATGTTAAGCCTTCATAAAACTTATAAGATCATTACCTGTTTGCATGGTTTTAAATTGCAGTTACAGTTGTGACCCCAGCGATTGCAAGCATTGTGGCTACTGCGATGTAGATTACGGTCATTGCGGTGTGAAATTATTATATGTTTGCACCAAACTTAGAAAAAAAAATCTATAATTATTAGTATATCTTTTATTTATAAGATTATATAGATTTTCATTCATTTTTTAAATTTTCTATCATTTTAATGAATAATTTATAATAGATTTATAATAAAAATAAAGATACATGAATCTAAACAAATCTAGAAAGCAATAGGAATACAAAAGTACTTGGTCTGACATAAATTTAAAATAGATTTTGTCTCATTAACACAAAAGTAAGAAATTTAAAGCTACATATATAAATCTAAAGAAATCTCAAATAGATATAATAAAAAAAGAAACGGTCTATCAGAGGAACATAACTGCCTTCAAGTTTGATTGTCATTAGTTATTTAAAAAGCAACACCTCCTTTCAAGGATACATTGTTACTACAAAGGAAAACATGATAAAAATCCATAATTAATAGAATAAAATTATAAGAGCATCAAGTTTTTTCTTAACAAATAAAAAACTATATGTAAAGTAAAAGTTTTTAAATAGTTAAGTAAAATTAATCAAAAAAAGATAATAGAAGTATAACTCACATGATACTTGTTATCATATGGTAGAGTGGCGAAGAAGATCATAACCTCCACTTTCACTTTAGCTATCACCTTATGTAGCTCTTTGTCTAAAGAAATAATCAAAAATTCCACTACTTTGCTGTTGATAATAAGGAGCATGACAATTCATTGATGATTGGTGGTATGAAGGAGCTTGGTCACTTGTATATTGACTGTATGCATTGAAATAAGGATATTGATAAACTAGTGGTGGATAGTACCCTTGACTACTTTAAAAAGATTCATCAATACCGAAGTCATTAAAACTTTGTGCAATATGAGAAGAAGAAGAATCTTCAAGTGGTACATTTTGTTTCTTTTTCCCTCTTCCAGCTTGTGAATTGCCTCTTCTATCACCTGGAAATGAATTATCAGAAGGACCCATATATGGTCTAGAAGTAGTGAAATCAATTACCAGATTTGTGTCACACCTATTGTATGACACCTCCTAATATGGATCATTTTGTCTTTGTTCATCCTTACCATCATTTTCTTCAGCTTCTATATTACCACCATCATTGCCATTGTTATTACTTGGTGAACTTAAATCACCACCATCATTACCACTATTATCAACTTCTACATCTTCATCATCGATATCAATTTGAGGCAACCATTATGAATTTTGTACTCCATCTAGAAGTGGATTTTCTCTTTCTTCAATCTATGGAGATAATGGATCATCTTCTTGAAATATATAATCAAGATTAATTGGATTGAAACTTGCTTCAATTTCTTCTTGACTTTTTTTCTCATTTCATGTCTCATTTTCAACTTCATATTATAATGTGTGAAGGCAAGTTTTTGTAACTTTCTATACTTGAGTCTGTTCCCTGTCTTTGTATGGATGTAGCTAAATGTGCTCCAATTTCTCTTACAATTTGTGGCTAAAGCTATTTGACTCAAAACTTTAATAGCCAAACATTGAAGTTTAGGATAGCAACAACTAAACACCGACCACCATTCAGCTTTTAAAATGAACAAGCAAAATAAATAAATTATTAGTCATACAAAAAATAAAATAGATTTAATCATACAAAAAGGAAGAAATAATACTAACATGGATTCATTTTAGACCAAGCTATCTGAGCTTGAGGTGTACCAAATGTTTCACTTATTTCTTTAAACAACGTCAACTATATAACATTATATAATATGTCAATACATAGATATATATTAATAATTTATAATTTATAAGATCAAAATATAGTTATTCATTACTAACCTGGCTCAAGGCTTTGAACTTCTATATCTCTTTCCAATTTCATAATGACCTTATTAATTCCTTCAAATGTCTCTTTATATACATCGGTTCCATGTCCAATTCCATATTGAAATTGTGGATTATGAAAATAACCTAAAAAAATAGTTAATCAATATTTAGGTATAAATTTTTTTAATGTAAAATTTTATAACAAAAGTAAAATTATGGTGACATATCAGTAGAATGAATATCAAAATGCATAAATCTCCAATGCTTGTCTATTATTTTCTTGTATTGAGAATAATAACGAGAGTCTTTTTGAATTGATTATTTTGCTCGATCAATTGCTTCATATATAAAACTCATTGTTGGCTTCTCATCACCATCAATTAGCCTAAAAACTTTTACTAAAGGCTCAAATACCTTTAGTATGTCATTAGCCTCACTCCAAAAATCACTGCCAATAACAATTGTCTTGCTGCAAATGCTAGTCCATTTTTATCTTTTCCAAATTTAGATCGTCTAAATTCTTCAGAGTTGAGCATGTTTCTCAAACCTTGCTTTTGTTGCACAAGTGCTTGAAGTTGCAAGAATTGTGTTGCAAACCGAGTAACACCATGTCGAACAATTTCTCTACCTCTTGTGTATTTTTTCATGAGATTTACAATCCACGTGTGGTTGTAGATAATAATTGTTACTACTTTTGCATCACTTAATAACTTTTGTACATTTTTCTTTTTTCCTATATCCTCCAAACAATATGCTACACTTGCAGTACAATACAGATGTTGCCTCTTTTCCATCAATTTTTGACTAGCTGCTGTAAGTGCTTTTTCATTATCTGTAACTATTTGAACTACATATTCTTCTCCCAATTCTTCCACAACCTTATCCAATAACTGAAAGTAATAATCAATATTTCTAGTATCAACACTAGAAACAAATTTCAAGAAAATTGTTCCCTTATTGCAATGCACCCAAAAATTCATAATATGTGTATGATTTATACTGTTTGTCTAACCATCATTCATTATTGTTACACCTTTTTCATTCCATTTAATTTTCAATTTATTTATCCATTCCTACATGTTTTTATATTCAACTTTTAAATACACATCAAAAATTTCATAAGGTGTAGGGCACTTAACTAATGGGCCTACCTCAGCAACTACAATGATCAAATTTTGCAACCAAGGAGAATTAGTTAAATTCATAGCTAAGCACTCATAAATTATAAACTTGCTTATTGCTTCTCCAAGCTTTTTCTTTAATGTTTTCATAAAACCTCCACCTATTTTTGGTTGTTTCATGCTTTTACTCCTTATAAGATCTACATTTGTATATCTCAAAGCAAAAGTCTATCTTTTGGCCTTGCAACTCCACTAACACTTGCACGAGAGCTTCCATTTAATTAATAAATATTATTAGATTCCCCTGTTTGTTGTTTGAATCATTGCCTATCTTCCCATTGAAGTTGTGATCTAATGCTTTCTTGTGTAGCTACCATCATTTACTCATCAATATCTTTATTATCTCCTTTTAATCGTGTTTCAAATTCTTCTTTTCTTTTTCTAGAGTCAATTTTCTTTTCTTTTTTATCTTTAAGGAGTTTCATTATATTCTCCCTAACAAATGACTTGACTCTAGGACGACCTGCTACTTGACGTTTATCATGCGCTATATGTTGCTTTAATCTAGTAATGCCACCCCTTAATATTTTGTGATAACGTTTACATTGGATAGTTGTTTCGATTTCCTCCTACAAGTACCCCAAAATGCCATCCAATATCATTGCTTGGAGCACCCTCTAATCTTCTTATGGGAAATTCTTCTTCACTTGATGGCATTATGTATATACCCTACTTAGAATTTATGAAATATCAACTAATAATTAAATTAAATTTCAAACCTAAGAACAAATGTGAATAAATTAACATAATATAAATAAAACTAGACTAATCATATTACTATATCACAAAAAAAGGTTAAATATTAATCATTTATGTATATTTCTACATACAAATTACGGTATCACTAAATAAATACCAATAAAATATTACCAAAAAGGTCTAATCATTTACATATATTATAAATAAATACTAATCTAACATACAATTACAATAACTTAACTATTAATGTAGATTTATATTAATCTATTTTATGAAATTTATCAATTTTCTTCTTAAGTATTCATAATTTACCAATTAATCATAATTAGTATTCATAATTTATCAATTAATAATAATTAATTCTCTCTAGTTTACCAATTTTCTTCTAGAGTATTCATAATTAATCCCTCTAAAAATTACATTTTTATTCAAAAATTTAATCCTTCAATTTTTTATATCAATTACCTATTTTTTCGTCAAAATTTCTTTAATTTCTCAAATTAATTTTTTTCCAATTATTCTTTCTCCAAATTGTTGCTTGCTCTACCATAAAAAATTATCTTCCTTCACCTAAACAACCTAAAAAATCTTTCCATTTTCTATTCCTTTTCTTTTCTTTCCTTTCACCTTCTTTTCTAAACCAAACAAGATATAAAAGATAACTTACAGTGTAGGCGGAATTCAATTTTAATTTAAAAACTCTTTATTGTTTATTCATGAATATGTGTATAATTTTTTTTCTCTTTCACAAACTACATTGCCAAGGACATATCACGTGCGGAAGTAAATCTATACATAACAATAACAAAGAATAATAAGTCATAAATCAATAGTCATCATAAACATAACATCAAAGTATGTCAGAAAAGATAAAGTGTGCCACCTGGCACTCTAGTCCAAATATAAAAGATTAGATTATCTCAAAAAGTGAGGTGTGTGAAACTATAGGTGTACCCATCAGTAAGTATAGATATCAACAAAATGGGTGGGAAATGTACATATTATTTGCTTCTTACGGTTGGCCCACCTCTATACAAAAAAAGATAAAGATCCTAATCTTTACTAAGAACATCATGGCAAAGTTGATGGCGCATCATCATCTTCCTTAGGCATCTGCCTTGATCTACTCCTCTCTCAATGCAACCACCACCTCTAAACAACTAGCGATAAGCCACACAACATTAGTCATGTTCCTCAAGATGGGAGAAGGTAGTACAAAATCTTGTTAACAAATTTGTTGAAGTCGACGCAAATAGCGATAGCCACCGTGGATACAACTATACCTCTAGGTAGGAATCAAATCATCAATAGTCTATCAAATCATGCCTCTCGGGCACCCATGTCTAAGCTCCATCCTCTGCGCCTCTCGCGGACAATATAGACTAACTTGATACTAAAGAGACCAGAGTACCGATATGCCATCATCTGCTCTCGCGACAACAAATCATCGCGATCATTACAGTTATACACACATAGAACAAACAATGCAAGGATAAGCTATCATATACAACATATATAACAGAAATATGTTATTTATCATAGATATAGCATGAATATTAAGTGCATCTTATTCAAGAAATAATCAATTAGTACGCAAAAGTTCTCATCAATGGCATGTCATCAATCACAAATTTCAATGTAATATGATATCAATAATGTGATGAATGTAACCACCTTCTCCATAGAGATAACCAACAGTTAAGTGATCAACTAAACACGTCCCTTAAACATGGTAAAAATCACCACCCAATATGGGCCAAAGTGGCACATGCCAAACCATTTAGGGGATACTGATCCTGATCTTGGAGTAATAGTGCTCTATTCAGGATACACATATGTGGGTATATACCACTACGACTTAGGGTTGCAAAGGTCTTAGCCCCCTGCAAAGTTGCACCACCCATAATATCCCCAAGTAATATGGGCACTTGTATCCTTAACACTTAACAAATACCAAAATGCTCTCAACTCATGCATAAATGCATGACAACAACAACAACAACATTCAATAAAACAAAAACTTTCATCATTTATCAAATTCAACTATTTCACCACTTAGTTCCCTTTTACATAGGTTAGACATATCCACCAATATGCTTGCCACCCCATGAGGTACTAAGCAAAACACCACCTTAAACATAAGGTAAGAACAACAGGAAATCCCTCCAAAGTTTCCTTCAACAATTCACCACAGAATCTCGTTATCTGTCTCCAACAGGCATAGTTCTAAATTGTGGACCACAACACATGTTGTGGCCACAATATTGCAGTTGTGGAGCTACTCGCAACGACATCGGACCATAATTATGGTGTGATTTCAAATCACAAGTTTTGCCGTAACACAACATCGTTACGTCCGCAACAGAGCTGTTACATTTGCAATGCAATGTAACCACATAATACCTCTATTCTGTTCCATTTTTGGTAAAAATAAAAAAAAGAGAGCAAAGAATCAAATCAAACTTAGAGATTCAATTTAGACTTCAAATCTTCAATCATCTACTTTTGACTATAGAACACAAGTCAAGACACATAGATTCATCACTCACCTCTCTGCAGCTTTTCCCCAAATCTCCCACGACCCATCATTACTCCTTCTACTTTAGTGCTTCTCCAAAGCCAAGGTGTGAAATCAGCAACACGTGTAACACCCCTATTTTTGGAAAAGGGAAAAATGACTATTTTGTCCCTAGAAGGACTAGATAATTAAGAAAATAGATAAAAATAGATAAAAGTGTCTAAAATTTATTTTTAAGTCATTTATGTGCTTAGAATAATTAATAATAATTTTAGAAATTTTCAAAAATTTATTAAGACAATTTTTGTGAAATTATCAAAATATCCCTGATTGCTACGAGAGCAGACTAGAGACTGTTTGACTTCAAAGTATTTTGAAAATTTTATACTAGGTATATTTTAATTGTAAAAAATTTATTTTGAAAGAAAAAAAAGTGAAAATGTAACACTCTTATATCAATTTTTCAACTTTTTTTTTTCTGATATTTGACTATTTAATTCTTAAAAATTGAGAGAGAATTTCAAAATTCTGATTCCCACCATTATGCTTAAAAATTCAAGAGTTATCTAATCGTGATTTTTAATAAATTTTCCAAGCCGAAGCCCAAAGAAATTAGAAAATGACGATTTTATCCCTATTGCTCAATATTATAGGCTGACATGAGAAAAAAGATTCATTGACATTAGAGTGTCAATTTGAGCTTGGAATCATGTCATATATATTAAAATATAATTTTGTAAATTTTCTGGAATTTTCTAGAATTCCTGTGTCAAATGACCAAAATGCTTTTAGGTGCCCAATAAGCCAGCTAGTATTGATTTGACATTCAAAAATGGTAAAAATGATAATTTCAGTTTATTTATAGGTGAAATATTTAATTTTACAATTTTCATAAAAATTTTGGTATTTATCAAATTAAAATAGATTTATTATGAAATTTTTAACTTAAAAATACAAAATAAATAGATAAAATTTGAAATAAATTAATAAAAATTAAAATTAATTATAGAAATTTATTTTTGATGAAAAATAATGTATTTGTCAACTTTTACATTTAATTACATTTTTTTGATATTAAAAGTCAATTTTTTTCAAGTTTAGGCAATTTTATCGGTACTAGGTTAATTTACCTGCAAATAAAACTAACTTCTAGAAGCTGGACAGCTAAGGGAGCACATCCCCAACCTAGTAATAGCTTATTCATCACTTGAATTTTGATATGTGTCCCTAAATAAATTAAAAATAAATCAAAAATGAGATTTATGACATAATAGCTTATGTCATCAAAGTGAACACCGCACCCCCTTCCTTTCTCTATAAATAGGCATCCAAAATTCTGATTTTTCACCATTCTTCTCCTCCATAAGCTAGAGAGCCTCTCTTTCTAAAATTTCGTCTCTCTAGAAATTTTTCTTATTTAGTTTTTATGTTAAAATTTTGCTAGTTTTCAACTAGTAGAATTTCTCCTCCTAGGAGCTTTACATCAACAACTTCATCCTCTTCATCAACCACCTTAGAGGTAATGGGGAGAGTGGGGTTGATTCTAAATTATTGTCACTTTGCATGTTAGTAGGAAGGGTTTTGCCCTAAATCTGTTTAGGCTTAAGTTTTATTATTATTATTCTTATTGTTGTTATATTGTTTAATGTTAAACTTAAATTTTTGCTAAGTTATTACTCTGCCCAAATTTAGATTATTAAATTATAATTTCTAAGTTGTTACTCTGCTCAAATTTAAATTATTAAATTATTTTACTAAGCTGTTACTTTGCTCAATTTTAGAAAATAAAAATACACTTGCTAAACTATTACTCTGCCCAATTTTAGAAAATTAAAATGTAATTATTTAATTGTTATTCTGTCAAAATTTTAGCAATTAAACTATAATTACTATGTCGTTATTCTGTTAAAATTTTAGGTATTGTGCAATTTCTGCAATAAAAGGCACAAATATTGATTGTATTGGTGCTCAAATTAAATGAGACTAGGAAAACTGCTGTTTGAGAAATTAGGAAGTGATAAATTAGTGAGTAATGTAAAGCAAGTGACATGCAGTGGCATGACACCCTATTGGGAAAGCTACTGTTTGGTACATTACGGGATGAAAGGCAGGACCCATGGTTAGGTCTAGAGGGTATGGTATCGAGTGGTGAGCTTCCTAATGGCCAAGGTAGCGCTCTTGAGCCGGGACAATCACTTAACCAACTTGATAACCCTGACAACTGCTCAGCATCACCAGATTGGTGAGAGTATACCTCTATAAATGGATATCCTAAATTGTTATTTTGTTCCTCAATGATGATGAGGACTATACCATGAGACAATGTTGAGAGAGGTATATGTAGTTCCAGTCACTTCCTAGGTTCTGTTAAGAACAATTACCCACTAATGGAAAGTATAGATTCATATCGAGTCAAGGATTGTATAACATAGAATAAACTTTAGGTTCCTTTTTATTGTCAATGTGTTTTATTTGTATTGTGTAGTAGAATTCCTACCATACATATAAAAGTGATATTAGAACAAATCACCTCACTCCATTACTTTTTCTTTTATGCATGATTGATCGCGGTTAATGAAGACCTGATATTGATGAAGACCTATAAGGCTAGTTTGATAGTTTGTTATTTTATGGGATAGGGTAGATGGACACTGCCCTGATTAGGATCTTTTTGATGTACTAAGAATAAGTAGTAATTATTTTTATGTATATTTTAATCTCCCTGTATTTCAATAATTTTTCTGATTATGAAATCATGATGTACATTTCTATGATGAATACATATAGATTTTATTTTTTTTACTATCATTTTCAAATTATGATAAATTCACAAATTTTCTATTATCAAAAGTGGAGGAAAATTTTACTCGTATTTTTAAATAAGTATAGGTTATGTTCAATGTGAATGGTGTCACAACACGCATCCTCTAATCATCTTTGTAGATTGACTTCGTCTCCATCTTTCAAAGCCTTTCCTGAATTCATAAGCCTCCCCTTTGCTTTGCATCTACCACTTTTTTTGCCTTTGTTTCTTTATGATCTTAGGCTCACATTGATTTGAATTTTTTGATGGAAGGGGGAAGGATAGTGAACTAACAGGAAAGGGAAAAAGAGAGATCATGATGGTTGGTGGGGGAGAGAGCTTCAATGGGTAGGGTGGGTTTTTTTTTTTCTTTTCCTTTAATGCTAAAAGGGGGTTAGGGATTGGGAACTTTGATGGTGGCATGGGATTTTTTTTGCCTTAGCATTGAAGTAGGGGGAGGGGGTTTGGGGTGCAAAACTTTGATCGGTGGGGTGAGATTTTTTTAGCTTTAACTCTTGGGGGCGAAGGGGAATGTAAACATGTCTAATGCTTGAGGATGGGTGGGAATGTGGGATTAAACTGGTAATGTGATGTTTTTTTTTTTTTTAAGCTTATGGGTAATTATTTGAAGTAGTCTACGATAGTGTTTTATAAAAAATAAAAAAGGGAAAATTTTCAATGTGAAAAATTTAGAAGGGAGGAGAAATAATTTTATGAAGGGAATGGAGAAAAAAATAGAAAATTTTTAGAGGAAAGATTATTTGATAAAAGAAAATTAAATGTTAGGTGAGGGAAGATAATTTTTTATGGTAGAGCAGGCAATAATTTGAAGGGATAATTGGAAAAAATTAATTTGAGAAATTAAAGAAATTTTGAAGAAAAAATAGGTAATTGATATAAAAAATTGAAGGATTAAATTTTTGAATATAAATGTAATTTTTAGAGGATTAATTATGAATACTCTAGAAGAAAATTGGTAAACTAGAGAGAATTAATTATTATTAATTGATAAATTATGAATATTAATTATGATTAATTGGTAATATATTATGAATACTTAAGAAGAAAATTGGTAAATTTCATAAAATAGATTAATATAAATCAACATCAATACGTTAAGTTATTGTAATTGTATGTAAGATTAGTATTTATTTATAATATATGTAAATGATTAGATCTTTTTGGTAATATTTTATTGGTATTTATTTTAGTGATACTGTAATTTGTATGTATAAATCTACATAAATGATTAATATTTAACCTTTTTTTTGTGATATAGTAATATGATTAGTCTAGTTTTATTTTATATTATGTTAATTTATTCACATTTGTTCTTAGGTTTGAAATTTAATTTAATTACTAGTGGATATTTCATAAATTCTAAGTAGGTATATACACAATCCCCATGCCACTTTGAATACGAAGTAGGGGGATACTCCAATTTAGGCCCTCACTCCAAGTGGTGAATTCTTTATTCGATTAGCTTATGAATTCCTTGAGACCTTCACAATCTTACTGAGGATATGGAATATATGGAAATGGAAGGGTGGTCAAAGGATTAAGGGATTTCTCTGGCTTAACATGAGGGTTGGCTTGAAGAATAACTCTAAAAGAGCTACCTGTGGTCTCACCAAGTCTACTGCATGCCTCATTTGCCTCTCTCGTGAGGAAACTTATGAAGCACTGACTTGAACACGGATACCGAACATAGAACACGATTAATGTCTAAAATATAAGGACACCAATATATTGTACATATATTCACCTTCTAAAAACAAAGTTGTTAAGCTTTACAATTTTCATATGATAATGCCCCTCATAAAAAGAAAATGCTAAGAGCCTTACAAAAATTGCAATGAGCCTCATAATATTTATAATATAAGTTAACTTTTCTAATTTTTAATTTTTTTTTATGATAAGAGTGTCTAAGAAGTGTTTAGCCAAAAGTAGGTATCAACTCACTTTCTTGATTCATGTCCAAGTCATGTCAAAGAGGTGTTCAGACAAAATATTTTTTTAATTGCGATATGGTGGAAGAGTGTCTGACACTTATCCAAGGTGTGTTCGACAAGTGTTTGACACATCATTATACAAAGGTG
This sequence comes from Spatholobus suberectus, assembly GCA_004329165.1. Lineage (NCBI taxonomy): Eukaryota > Viridiplantae > Streptophyta > Magnoliopsida > Fabales > Fabaceae > Spatholobus > Spatholobus suberectus. The sequence continues at coordinate 32,704,477 of CM014733.1, forward strand.
TTTGTGCTAACATGTTTCATAGGAGGAAGCTGACCTTCACATTCTTAGAGACTGCCATTTCACAAAAGATGTTTAACGCGTTGCCAGATCCACGATCAATCCTGCAGTTCTTTTCTTTGGACATAAGGAACTAGATTACCACTAATATCAAGCCCTAGCGTCATAGTCAAACCCCTAATTGGAACTCTATCTTCGGATTCACCTTGAGAGCCCTTTGGATGCATCACTTGCATGTGGTCTTTGACAACCGCAGGAAAACTGCTCAAGATCATGATGGCAGTTACTGTGACAAATAAGCTTCACTTCCCCCACCTTGCCATGGTTATCCCCCGTGAGATATCCTCTTGGATTCCCCCTCCCTGCGAATAACTTTGTTAAGATTAGTGTGGATGGGGCCTATCGTCAAAAGCCTCTTTCTGCTGCCTGTGGTGGAGTTGTGCGAGATAGCTATGAAATCTAGAGAAGATGTTTCTCACAAGACTGGGACCTGAAAATGCCATCGCAGTGAAGCTTCATGCAATTTTACATACCCTTAATTTTGCATGGTCTCGTGGAGAACATAAATTCTATTAATTTTCATTATATTTCATCTTTATTTTATCAATTTAAACAATAAAACAGTAATATTCTTGTATTTCATTATTCACCATATCTAAACATAGGATTGTTGTCAATATCCAATGTGAAATAAAAAAAAAATCATTCCTTATTTGATCACAAAATAAATTTATTATTACTATAAATGGGCTATTTTCCTGTTTAGCAAGAAATTCTTGAGATTTTGTTGTGGCTATATTAATTATAGGATTATCTTTTGTAAATAAAAAATTGAGAGAATTTTGTAGGATTTTTTTTTGTTTCTTGCAAATTTTCTTGCAGATTTATTTTTGCAGAAAATATTTAATATTATTTTAAAAATTTGCAGAAAAATGTCGCAGATAAGTTTTCTGTTATCTGCAATATTTTTCTGCGGATTAAAATCTGCAGGAAATATTTCTTGCAAATTTGATATCCACAGAAAATATTTCTTGCAAATTTAAATTCATAGGAAAATTTGCAGGTAAATTCTTCATAAAATATACGTTAATAATTATAATAATTAAGCTCGGCGAAACTAAGCCATTTTTATTTATTTTTTGGTTTCTTCCAAGTCTTCTTTCCTCAGACTGAAGGGTTAGACTACATCGCTTTCCCTCCGCTGAGAGTAACAACGATTTAACTCAGCTCAGAAAATCGATTTAACTTTGCTCTTAGATCGGTGAAATTCTACAAATCGCTGAGCAGATTCTACTGGAATCAGTGAAAAGCTCGATCAGTGAAAGAATGGTAAAGAAGCTCTGCAATTTGTGTTCTGTTGTTTGTTTCAAGCAAGAAAGAGGCTATGGAAGAAGTCAAGGAGTGGCTTGCGAAGACATTCAAAGGTGATAAGAAAGCAGTTCTGGAATTCGAATACACTCCGCGCAGTGTCTCGCATTTGCACCTCGTAGCTCGCGATTTCCTCCTCAAGGCTTTTGAGTACCGATCCCAGGTCAGTGTTAGGTTTAGGTTAGGGTTAGGGTTCCATTGAACGCATAACGACATCAAGCTTCTTCGAACTCTGATTCTCCAATTCTTAATTTTTGGATTTTTTATTTTATTTTTTCGTTTGGATTTGTGGATTGCTTCGTTTTCATGATGTTATGGTGTTTCAATACTCTTTCACTGTTCAGCTTGTAGAAAAGTATTTCAGCTTCAAATGGCGATTGATGGTAGTTTCAGCCTTTATTCTTCGCTTCAGATATTCCTTGATCATTGGCCGAAGCTTCAGTGTTTTTCGCAGTTTGAGTCGGTTGCACAGAGGTATTGCGTCAATTTTCAATCATTTGCTTGCTTTTCATTTAAATTAATGACTATCCAAACAAAAAAATTTGCATATGAAGGAATCAATTCAATTGCGTTTCAAACACTTGAATTTTGAGACACGATCATCCTAACACTACCTAAAAAATATGTGCTTGTGCTTTGTGCTACATGCTTTTATCATAGGAAACTTTGCTTTGCCTAATTGGTTTTCATCCTGCATGAATTAATGGTGGTTCTGTCGTTGTTGCTTTCAGATTCTTCTAGCTCGTAAATTTATTGGATTTATACTCTGCATTTTGTTCACATATATCTCATTTTTAGTGTTGTTCATACTTCATAGCATATCCATTTATATCTCCTTTTGCCTGCAGTGTGCAGTAATTAATATGCTCTCTTGCTTACTCAATTTGTTTTTACTTTTACTTTTTTTGGTTTGTTTGAATAGGACTCTGAGACCAAGGAATATGAAGACCATTGTGCTATACTTGTTGAACTACTGGTGTGGTTAAGTGCAACTTGCAATAGCTGCCAGAGGTTTGTTGTTTCTGGGTCCTAACAAAAGATTCTTTGTCAATTATCAAGCTTGCACCTTGTGTCTTTTAATCTAGTTTTCATTTGAACTTCTCTGCTTTTCCATGAATTTGTCTATTTTTTGTACTTTTGTCTATATATCTTTCTTAGGTTCACGGAATTAGAGCTATTGACATATATCATTTGGTACTCAAAAGGTGTCAAGAAATATTGATCTAGTTTATGGAGGGGGCAGCATTGGTTTGATGGGGTTGATTTCTCAGGCTGTTTACGAGGGTGGCCACCATGTAAGTATCTTCTTTGTCTGTGATATACATATTTCGTTGAAGTCAACTAATTTTGGTCTTTTTATTGTCTGCAGAGTTATTCCCAAGACACTTATGCCAAGCGAGGTAATGTTAAGGTGTTTTGGAAGCATTTCATTGCAAATAAAAGGAAAATGACCAAACACATATGCAGGGGGAGAGACAGAGAATTATCTAGATCTTTTCCCTATCTTACCACACTTATCAGGCATACACCAATTCTTTGCCCAATGCTCTGCTGGCTTCAACTGTTCAAATAGTGAAAGAGTGCAAAATACAATTCTTCTGTTTTGGATATTATTTGGCCTACCCTCTCATCACTGCATAAGAGCGATGAAATAACCCCAGGCAATGCGGTGCTAAGAGTTAAGCTTCAACCACATACTTCTCCTAAATCTAGGAGTTGTGAACTTTCATATCTATTCTAAGCCCTTTGAAGTTATCATTGGAATACAATTCAGGCATATCTCTCTTCAACAAATTTGAGCACCTCTTTCAGGTCTACTGCTACGAAGTCATCCTTGCCAAAAAGGACTTCTGATTTTACATTATAAAGTCTCTTTCATGCCAAACTTCAAAATTTTCTATTTTCTCAAGAACCTGAGTCCCTGAAAGAGCTGAGGGAAGCCACTAATAATCACCTTTGGTAATTGTTGTTCTATTGTGACTTTAACTTACATTATAAAGTCTCTTTCATGCCAAACTTCAAAATTTTCTATTTTCTCAAGAACCTGAGCCCCTGAAAGAGCTGAGGGAAGCCACTAATAATCACCCTTGGTAATTGTAGTCTATTGTGACTTTAACTTACACATTTGATTTGAGACTGAAGCAAAACAAGAAAGGCCTAAACTTCTTTTTCAAATTTATACAGAGGCTTCATTGCCACTTTGCCTGATGCGGGTCAGCTAAACAAGAAAGGGCCTACACATCTGTTATTGCATATTACAGCCATAGATGTTGACAGGAAAGCAAAACCTCCGAACTATGCACATAGACACATAAATGTAGGGCTATTAAGTTGTCTGGTCACACCCCTGCAATAAACATCCCATTACTCAAGTAAATTAGTATTGTGTATTTTAAACTTACATAACCTTTAAAAATATATTCTCTTAAAAATTATTTAAGAAAAATACTTAAAGTATCTTGTTTTCAAGTAATATGTGTGATGATACCTGAAAGAATACACAGTAAGAAGAAATGGTCAGTTAATCATTAAATAATTTTTGTGAAGCCGTGGACTTCTTTGACAAGAAAATATTTAAGTATAATGCTATATTGCTAATAGGTCTCTTGCCTGAGCCAAAAAATTAAATAAGGAAGCTTCTGTTTGGGAAGGTCATTCTGCAGAAAAAAAATTATTTACTTTCCCTACCCTTCAGTTCTTTACCTTTAAGGCCCTTGTGATATGTTTTGAATTTCTACAGAAATATAGCAAAAAAGCATAAAATTTCTTTTGACCTCAAAACTAGATCTTTCTACGTCCCCTGGGTGCATGTTTGAAGCCTCACATGCATGAGTTGCATGTTACTAGTTGTTAAAAACATCTAATGAGTTTGATTGTTGTCAATATCATCATTACGTCACAGTTGGTTTGTTGACTAGATTTATATGTTACTAGTTAAGAAAATGCCATGTGCCATTTTAGCATTCTATCATCTTGGTAACTCTAAATATTTCACAAAAGTCTCCATCCTTTGCTGGGTCTGAGTCTCTAAACTTTTCAAACTTTGGGCTGTTCAAACCAGAAAGCTTGGTAAGTGCAGCTATACCAGGCGTGGGATTAGTTAGATTTAATCTATGCCTAAATGCTGAAGTTTTGGACTTGTTTGGAAGCTAAGTTATTTATGTTATGACTCCCCTGCACTTTATATTGCTAATAATGTTGCATCCTCTCTGCCAGAACAAAGTTACAATATCCTCACATTGTCATGTTTTTTCAGAATTAGGATGTACTCCTTTTATTCTATTCCAGTTAGAATGGCTCTCAAGAGTAGTCTCTTCATAAATGTCATAGCAAAGTGTTAATTTTAATCCATGTATAGGGAATAATGCTATCTTGAATTTTCATCTACAAGATACATTAATGACCTTGATCATTCTAGAGGTTTTCTCCTGTTGGAAGTTAAAAACTGAGGATCTGTGTTTGCATGTGGAGTTTACAATTTCATGGCTACTGATGTTCATTTGATTGGTACCTTTTCTTCTGTTATCTTGACATGCTTCCATATGCTAAACTTTCTTTTATCTAATTATTTTTGTTTTTCAAAAAATTGCAAACTGGTTGAACAGGTTATTTCTTCTTGGCTTGGATAAGTATGGAAAAGGTGACTGGCGAAGTATATCAAGAAACTTTGTGGTGACAAGAACACCTACACAAGTAGCAAGCCACGCTCAAAAATACTTCATTCGTTTGAACTCAATGAATAAAGATAGAAGGTGATCCAGCATACATGATATCACCAGTGTCAACAATGGAGATGTTTCAGCGCCTCAAGGACCGATTACTGGTCAAACAAATGGTTCTGCAGCAAATTCTGGTGGAAAATCAACCAAACCAGCCTCTCCAACCCCAACTGCTGCCCCAGGCTTAGGAATATATGCTGCTCCTACCATTGGACAACCTATAGGTGGACCCCCTTGTATCTGCAGTTGGCACCCCAGTGAATCTTCCTGCCCCAGCACACATGGCACATGGTCTTGGAGCCCTGGTTCCTGGGGCAGTTGTTCCTGGGGCACCAATGAACATGGGTCCGTTGCCTTACCCCATGCCACATACATCTGCTCATAGATGAAGTTCTGTTCAGAGGTAATGTACAAAAAAGACACAGCAGACTACATGGCTTCTGAACATAATGTAATTCTTTTCCTATTCCTACAGTTGCTTATATGAAAGAGTTTTATGCTCCATCAATTATTTCAAATAAGCGATACCGTGAAGCATTAGAATGTATCTGCATCGGCTGCCATGAATGGAATGTCTGACAGCCTTGACATACTACAGCATGAAAGTAAGGTTGTTTTGTAGACATTTAAATTGCTGTAGTTAGTCATATAAAGTGGCTCGTGCTACAAAGGAAGGTTCTGTGGCTTTGAATTGTTATTGTTGTATTTTGACTTGGTTTCTGATTTTCCGTAGGATCTAATATGCCATCTACCTTCACTTATTATCAGGTCAGTTGCTATGATTGACATGATATATTATAGCAAATGTTAGTTCACTATGGCAACATAGCCATCAAAATATTTCAACAAAGAAATAGAAAATTTTTACGTTGGTAGGGGGTGTTATTATTGGTTGTGTAGTCTCTGCAAAGGTAGAAGGCCACTTTTCTTACGGTTACTAATAGTTTTTTATTGAGGCTCTCTTTGGACAAATTTTTCCATAAATATTTATAGAAGAAGAAAATATGAAGGTAAAATGAATTGAGTTTCTCTCATAAGCTAAAATCAACTTATGCACTAAACTTTTATTAGAAGTTATCTCATTTAACATTTTCAAAAACTGAAGTACATAAGTTAATTTTAACTTATGAGAGAAACTCAATTCATTTTACCTTCTTATTTTTCTTTCCTATAAATACTTATGAAGAGGTTTATCCAAACAGGACTTGACTTTCTTATCATTTAACTCTCTAAACCAAGTGCAGTATTATTGTATTCCTTGTCGATACTAAAAGTAGACGCGGATTGTAGAAACTAGAAAGTTGTGCAAGATGGGTGCCTCTAAGTGATCCTTTGCTTTCATAAGCAATGGGATTTCAAATTACTGGGATATGTTGAACCCACCAAAAGTCTTCTTCATTTTTCCTGTCTATCTTCTGAAACTGAAAGAACCTTGATGACAACTTGTCCTAACCCACAGCTACAGTTCTCGAACTTAAAGTACTTAATGTCATGTGCCAGGCACTGTTTCTTTATTTTGGTATGCATTAAGGGTATCTTCTAGCTGACAGCCAGAACGATACAAGATTCTTACCTAGTGGGATCTAGGAAGAGTGGAAATATGCAAGCTTATTTACACATATTTCGGGACTTGTATGAAGACAATAATAGGTGTCTGGCATCAACTCCTATACCCCAATGTTATAGTGAAACAAGAGATCAAGAGAGATGACTCAGGTAAACAAGTGTGAGTCCATGGATTTTGGGCAAGTCCTTTTGCTAAGACAGTCGAACAGGCCCTGAAACTCCCAAGATATACCTTATGACTATGTTCACTATGTGGAAGAAAATTTAGCCAACAAAAGCACCTTGTTTCTCAGGGACAACCCGGTCCAGTGCACAAGGAGGTTCCTTTAAGTGTTCATAATGGAAAAATCCCTTTAACCAAAAATGGTCCCTTCAAAATGGTCATCCTTCAGAAAAAGAGTACTGGAAAGTAATTTCTCCCACCTTTTAATTCACACTTTGGTTTGTCAAGTTAACGTGTTTTAACATCAATAGATTATCCTATGAGAATTTTTTGGTTTGAACATCATCTTTTTAAAATTTTCCCTCTTTATTTAAATATAATTTTGTTGCTTGAGATGTCAACGTGACTAAATAGCTGCAAAATATCAAGAAAGGCAACATAGTTTAGGAAACACCCAAAAATGCTAATTGGCTGTGATTGAAAGCATCATCTAATTATTTTTTTTTAGAAAAAGAAGCGCGTGCACACATGAGAGAGAACTTTTTCCTTGAAGCAGGAACTGCTAATATTAGCAAACTAAGTTGGTTAATCAGTGTGGAGGATGTAGGATATAACCGTGGGGATTAGATAAATTTAATGGTGAATAAAAGTAGTGAACCATAGATCACATGTGAAGGTGGTCCACCATCACCTTCATCAACTATGGAATGGAAAAGGAAAAACAAATTGCTGAATTCAAAAGAAGATAAAGAGTAGCCAATTCTTATAATAACTAGTGCAAGAAGAGATGACCACAAATTAATTAGCCTGAGTCTTGGGTCTAATGTTTGAGCATGTCCTAAACTAGTTTCCTTACCCGTGCTATGCATGGTTGTGGAATATTAAATTACATAAATGAAAGTGCTCAACCAAAACATTTTAGTGTATTATGCCTAATAAAAATGGGATTGTCTAACTTATTCCAAGTAAAAATAGGGTTAAACAACTCTAACGAAAATAATTGGTACAATATAGAAAATTACACCAATCATCTTTGATGGGATTGTTTAACCTTATTTTTACTTGGGGTAAGCTAGACAACTCCAATAAAAATCAATATAATGTAATATGATTGATAAATAATCTTGTCTCTTGAGCATGTGATAAGGAGATCGATCATCAGGTCCATGTATGTAGAAAAATATCTGTTGGGAGAGATTAAACCCTTAAATGGATCTCAATACTTTAAAAAATTAGTCATTAGCTTCCAACTAGACGAATAGCCTGAGTTTGCCCAAAAAAGATTATGTTGACTAAAGCTTAAGATCATTAACAAAACTATGAATTAGTAAGCACTTCCAATAAGCATGTTGAAATTCTTAGAAGTTTTGTTTTTAAATGATTTGATAGTTTTCTAGTTGACAACATTAAATATAAATTATAGAAATGAGAATGTTACAATTATATATTAATCAAGGAGCTCCACAATAGCTAGTATTTTAGTCAAATTCATTGCGGACAATGTTTTAAAACCTTCATAATAATATGCATCACAGCCACCGCACTCTCGCCAACTAATTGACAAAGAAAATGTGACACCCTGTTAATCTTTTTTGCCATTATATAACTGTTTTGAGTGTTCCATGTGAAATGGCAAATCTACGTACGAGCAGGGCAATTTTGTTAACACACTATTTTGGGATCATACATATATGTTTACACTTTACGATATATAAGAGGTCTCATTTTCATATTTACAGGACAGAATTTATTAAAGCAATAGACGAGTAAAGACAGGACCTTATAACTTAACCAACCCCAAATGGGACATGGCACATATCACCATATTATTTCATAATCCAATACTTCCCTTCAACTCTATGCGTTTAGAATATAGTCATCCACCTTTTGCAAGGTCTTGAGTACAAATTCTTTGACGATGTCTGGGTCAGGAATATCTTGGCTAACTTTCTCATACTCATAGGACCACTTCACCAGGCTTCCATCTCCCTTGGGTGTTACACTGAGTTGTCCCTTCAAATGCTTGAAGTAATTGAGGAGGTCCCCATCAATAACTCTATAGACCAGTGTCCGGTTCTCATCATAAACGAAATCAATCTTCTCCTTTACTATCTTAACAAGTGAGCCTGGAAAATAACAACCACGCCCCAGAAAGCAATTCAAAATGCAAATAACAATATGTTTAAATATGTTTTTAGTCTTTTAAATTTGAGACAAATTTGTTTTTAGTCTCCCAAATTTAAAATCGATCTTTTAGTCCCTATAATTAAAAAAAAATGTTTTGGTTCCTGTACCCAAATGTTGGATGTGGCTAAAGAATTACAAGTTATTTACATGACAACTCACTTTGATTTTACATTTTTATTATCAAACACCTTAACACGTGTTTGTGTTCTTTTCAAAGTATTTATTCTGACGATGTTTGGGCAAAAAATGTTTGGATAGAGCAACTAAAACATTTTTTTTTTAAATTACAAGGACTAAAAAGATCAATTTTAAATTTGAAAGACTAAAAAAAAACTTATCTTAAATTTGAGAAATATATTTAAGCCTAACAAAAATTATTATTCCACACTTGATTCTCCTTTTCTTTTTTGGTTTTAAAAGGAGGTCTATGACCTATTTATTGTAAACGTAATAAAGTACATGCAAAGTAAACAAATATCATCTCAAAATTAAGCTGTCCATAAAGTTGCTTGGTCCCACTCAATCGAGTTAAGATTTCGGCATTCCACGGCTATTTATTTGGGGGTTTCGTCTAGTTCAAAATAAAAAAAGGAGAGATGAGGGATTTGGACGGGAGAAAAAGTGATTTATAGTAGGCTAATATAATTTTTAAGTCATCATAATATATATATATATATATATATATATATATATATATATAATCGATTTTAATCCCTAAAAGAAATTCTTACCAATTTTGGTCTCTACTATATATATATTTTTCTTCTTAATCTCTAATTTTTCTATATAAGTTCTTATATTGAATTTTTTTCATTTTAATCCATCATCACTTAATAGGAAAGAGACTAAAACTGAAAAAAATAAAATTAACAAGGACCAAAATTGGTAAGAATTTTTCTTAGAATTAAAACCTAAAGATATATATATTATGAGGACTAAAAAGTTAATTAAGCTTTTATATTATTTAAATTGTACAAACTAAATTGTCCTAATATTTTTTTTTATCTCTCCTCTCATCCATTATCCATTATTATTTATAAAGGTATTATAATATATTATTCATATTTTCCCCCTTCGCCATCTCTTAAATCAAACCAACAAGGAAATTTCTTTTCCTTCCTTTATTTGAATCAAACACGACTAAATCTTGCACTCGAGTTCAAGTGATCAGTGAGATATGTATGCTTAAATATTATTATAACATTAATGACACCTTTAAATGTTAAATTTACCAATCCAACCATTATATTGAAAGTTCTTATGAGATAAATCAAGTCTATGAAATTTCATATAAGTAAATTATTACTTGTAGATTATACATTTACGAATGTGTGAATTATACATGATATATATATATATATATATATATATATAATATATATATATAGAGAGAGAGAGAGAGAGAGAGAGAGTACATTAGCAAATTATAACTAAGAAGTACCTTAAAATACACCAATAGTGAAACTTGCTAACGTACTCCAACTAAAAAACAAGTAGATATACGTTAGCAAATGCTTGTGAGATTTGTTAATGTGCACCAACTTATTTTTTAGTTAGAGTACATTAGCAAGTTATAACTAAAGATTATCTCAAAATACACAAATGATGTAGCTTGCTAACATACTTCAATCATGATTCAACAATTAGATCTTGAGATGAAAACGAGAGAAGAAGAAAAACACGGTTAAGGAGAAAACATGATGCTAACGTGATGGTTTTTATTAAAAATTAAATTTGATCTAATGACTATTATTAAATGATTTAAAATTCTCACTTGACATACGCATTTATGTATAAAAGAATTAACAAATGATAGAGCAAGGAGAAAGAGCCAATTAAACACCTTCACCCAAAGTTACTTGGCGAACAGAACCGGCAGCCTTGCCATCACCCTCAAGAATCTCAATGCTTTTGTAATCATTTGAGACCTTAGGAAATATCTCTGCAGAGTCCTTGATGGCCCCCCAGAACTTGTCTGCACTGGACTTGACTTCAATTTCTGCCTCTAGCTTTCCACTGGTAGCCATTGTTTATCAATAAAAAGAAATAAAGAAACAATATTAGAAAGATGTAGATTATAGATATTGGATATGTGGTGAGAACCTAGTATGAGAATCACATATGTATAGGGGTAACAATTAGGCTCACGAGTCACGACAAAGGCTATAACTAAATTCATTTGAATATTGTTCATCTACCAGTCTACCACCATGAAGGAAAGTTTGGTACCAAGTGAAACAACTTACTATCGCTGAGATAAATACGAAAATGAGACCTCTTATATATCCGTAAAGTGTAAACATATATGTATGATCTCAAAATAGTGTGTTAACAAAATTTCCCTGCTCGTAGATTTGCCATTTCACATGGAACACTCAAAACAGTTATATAATGGCAAAAAAGATTAACAGGATGTCACATTTTCTTTCTCAATTATTTGGCGAGAGTGCGGTGGCTGTGATGCATATTATTATGAAGGTTTTAAAACATTATCCGCAATGAATTTGACTAAAATACTAGCTATTGTGGAGCTCCTTGATTAATATATAATCATAACATTCTCATTTCTATAATTTATATTTAATGTTGTCAACTAGAAAATTATCAAATCATTTAAAAACAAAACTTCTAAGAATTTCAACATGCTTATTGGAAGTGCTTACTAATTCGTAGTTTTGTTAATGATCTTAAGCTTTAGTCGACATAATTTTTTTCGGGTAAACTCAGGCTATTTGTCTGGTTGGAAGCTAATGACTAATTTTTCGAGGTATTGAGATCCATTTAAGGGTTTAATCTCTCCCAACAGATTTTTTCTATGTACATGAACCTGATGATCGATCTCCTGATCACGTGCTCAAGAGAATAGGTTATTTATCAATCATATTACATTATATTAATTTTTATTGGAGTTGTCTAGCTTACCCCAAGTAAAAATAGGGTTAAACAATCCCATCAAAGATGATTGGTGTAATTTTCTATGTTGTACCAATCATCTTTGATAGAGTTGTTTAACCCTATTTTTACTTGGATAAGTTAAACAACCCCATTTTTATTAGGCATAATACACTAAAATGTTTTGGTTGAGCACTTTTATTTATGTAATTTAATATTCCATAGCCATGCATAGCACGGGTAAGGAAACTAGTTTAGGACATGCTCAAACATTAGACCCAAGACATTGACTCAGGCTAATTAATTTGTGGTCATCTCTTCTTGCACCAGTTATTATAAGAATTGGCTTCTCTTTAACTTCTTTTGAATTCAGCAATTTGTTTTTCCTTTTCCATTCCATAGTTGATCAAGGTGATGGTGGACCACCTTCACATGTGGTCTATGGTTCACTACTTTTATTCACTGTTAGATTTATCTAATCCTCACAGTTATATCCTACATCCTCCACACTGATTAACCAACTTGGTTTGCTAATATTAGCAGTTCCTGCTTCAAGGAAAAAGTTCTCTCTCATGTGTGCACGCGCTTCTTTTTTTTAAAAAAAATAATTAAATGATGCTTTCAATCACAGCCAATTAGCATTTTGAATTGAGTGTTTCCTAAACTATGTTGCCTTTCTTGATATTTTGCAGCTACTTAGTCACGTTGACATCTCAAGCAACAAAGTTATATTTAAATAAAGAGGGAAAAATTTTAAAAAGATGATGTTCAAACCAAAAAATTCTCATAGGATAATCTATTGATGTTAAAACATGTTAACTTGACAAACCAAAGTTTGAATTAAAAGGTGGGAGAAATTACTTTCCAGTACTCTTTTTCTGAAGGATGACCATTTTGAAGGGACCATTTTTGGTTAAAGGGATTTTTCCATTATGAACATGTAAAGGAACCTCCTTGTGCACCGGACCGGGTTATACCTAAAGAACAAGGTGCTTTTGTTGGCTAAATTTTCTTCCACATAGTGAACATAGCCATAAGGTACATCTTGAGAGTTTCAGGGCCTGTTCGACTGTCTTGCATAACTTGCCCAAAATCCATGGACTCTCGCCTTGTTTTCCTGAGCCATCTCCCTTGATCTCTTGTATCACTATAACATTGGGGAATAGGAGTTGATGCCAGACACCTATTATTGTCTTCATACAAGTCCCGAAATATGTGTAAATAAGCTTGCATATTTCCACTCTTCCCAGATCCCATTAGGTAAGAATCTTGTATCGTTCTGGCTGTCAACTGGAAGATACCCTTAATGCATACCAAAATAAAGAAACAGTGCCTGGCACATGGCATTAAGCACTTTAAGTTCGAGAACTGTTGCTGTGGGCTAGGACAAGTTGTCATCAAGGTTCTTTCAGTTTCAGAAGATAGACAGAAAAAATGAAGAAGACTTTTGGTGGGTTCAACATATCCCAGTAATTTGAAATCCCATTGCTTCTGAAAGCAAAGGATCACTTAGAGGCACCCATCTTGCACAACTTTCTAGTTTCTACAATCCACATCTACTTTTAGTATGGACAATGAATACAATAACACTGCACTTGGTTTAGAGAGTTAAATGATAAGAAAGTCAAGTCCTGTTTGGATAAACTTCTTTATAAGTATTTATAGGAAAAAAAAATAAGAAAGTAAAATGAATTGAATTTCTCTCATAAGTTAAAATTAACTTCTGTACTTCGGTTTTTGAAAATGTTAAATGAGATAACTTCTAATAAAAGTTTAGTGCATAAGTTGATTTTAGCTTGAGAGAAACTCAATTCATTTTACTTTCTTATTTTCTTCTTCTATAAGTATTTATGGAAAAATTTGTCCAAAGAGAGCCTCAATAAAAAACTATTAGTAACCGTAAGAAAAGTGGCCTTCTACCTTTGCAGAGACTACACAACCAATAATAACACCCCCTACCAATGTAAAAATTTTCTATTTCTTTGTTGAAATATTTTGATGGCTATGTTGCCATAGTGAACTAACATTTGCTATAATATATCGTGTCAATCATAGCAACTGACCTGATAATAAGTGAAGGTAGATGGCATATTAGATCCTACGGAAAATCAGAAACCAAGTCAAAATACAACAATAACAATTCAAAGCCACAGAACCTTCCTTTACAGCACGAGTCACTTTATATGACTAACTACAGCAATTTAAATGTCTACAAAACAACCTTACTTTCATGCTGTTGTATGTCAAGGCTGTCAGACATTCCATCCATGGCAGCCGATGCAGATACATTCTAATGCTTCACGGTATCGCTTATTTGAAATAATTGATGGAGCATAAAACTCTTTCATATAAGCAACTGTAGGAATAGGAAAAGAATTACATTAAGTTCAGAAGCCATCTAGTCTGCTGTGTCTTTTTTGTACATTGCACCTCTGAACAGAACTTCATCTATGAGCAGATGTATGTGGCATGGGGTATGGCACCAGACCCATGTTCATTGGTGCCCCGGGAACAACTGCCCCTGGAACTGGGGCTCCAAGACCATATGCCATGTGTGCTGGGGCAGGAAGATTCACTGGGGTGCCAACTGCAGATACAAGGGGTCCACCTATAGGTTGTCCAATGCTAGGAGCAGCATATATTCCTAGGCCTGGGGCAGCAGTTGGGGTTGGAGGGGCTGGTTTGGTTGATTTTCCACCAGAATTTGCTGCAGAACCATTTGTTTGACCAGTAATTGGTCCTTGAGGCGCTGAAACATCTCCATTGTTGACACTGGTGATATCATGTATGCTGGATCGCCTTCTATCTTTATTCATTGAGTTCAAACGAATGAAGTATTTTTGGGCATGGCTTGCTACTTGTGTAGGTGTTCTTGTCACCACAAAGTTTCTTGATATACTTCGCCAGTCACCTTTTCCATACTTATCCAAGCCAAGAAGAAATAACCTGTTCAACCAGTTTGCAATTTTTTGAAAAACAAAAATAATTAGATAAAAGAAAGTTTAGCATATGGAAGCATGTCAAGATAACAGAAGAAAAGGTACCAATCAAATGAACATCAGTAGCCATAAAATTGTAAAATCCACATGCAAACACAGATCCTCAGTTTTTAACTTCCAACAGGAGAAAACCTCCAGAATGATCAAGGTCATTAATGTATCTCGTAGATGAAAATTCAAGATAGCATTATTCCCTATACATGGATTAAAATTAACACTTTGCTATGACATTTATGAAGAAACTACTCTTGAGAGCCATCCTAATTGGAATGGAATAAAATGAGTACATCATAATTTTGAAAAAACATGACAATGCGAGGATATAGTAACTTTGCTCTGGCAGAGAGGATGCAACATTATTAGCAATATAAAGTGCAGGGGAGTCATAACATAAATAACTTAGCTTCCAAACAAGTTCAAAACTTCAGCATTTAGGCATATATTAAATCTAACTAATCCCACGCCTTGTATAGCCGCACTTACCAAGCTTTCTGGTTTGAACAGCCCAAAGTTTGAAAAGTATAGATACTCAGACCCAGCAAAGGATGGAGACTTTTGTGAAATATTTAGAGTTACCAAGATGATAGAATGCTAAAATGGCACAAGGCATTTTCTTAACTAGTAACATATAAATCTAGTCAACAAACCAACTGTGACGTAATGATGATATTGACAACAATCAAACTCATTAGATGTTTTTAACAACTAGTAACATGCAACTCATGCATGTGAGGCTTCAAACATGCACCCAGGGAACGTAGAAAGATCTAGTTTTGAGGTTAAAAGAAATTCTATGCTTTTTTGCTATATTTCTGTAGAAATTCAAAACATATCACAAGGGCTTTAAAGGTAAAGAACTGAAGGGTAAAAGAACCAAATAATCAATAATATGATATTATTTCATTACCAAACACAGCAGGACCATAACTGTAATTAATCCAGAGTTTAATGAAGACAGATTAGATGGAATAAAATACGAACGAGGCTAGTATATCACTATTTAGACTTTAAAGGTCTACAGTTTTGCAGGTCCAGAACTTAATCCTTAGGGCTTAACAAAAGCACAATTTCTAGTCAACCTCAGCTGCAGAATAAATGTTATCTAGGGTTGTTGAAGAACTTATAAAGAATTTTCAATGCTGGGTTGTGGCTATGAATGGTAGGATATAAGGTCTGATTACCCGTGGTCCAGTATAGATAACTGGAGAATGTGGAGATGTAAAATTTAAAAGTATTAAACAAATATTAAAATAATTCGCTGACCAATTAAAATAAGTGAATCACATCACAGTAGCTCAAAACATAGGTGGACCACCCTATAACAACCCTGAATAGTATAGTACTCCAAAAAATGGTAATTCAACAGATCTAACAGTTCTTTTTTTAATGAGTCATGCCATGTACCATAAACTTGGCAATAGAGATTTGAGAAAAAAAATTCCTTTACCAAAATAGAAAATGAGTAGGATAAGCCGATAAGGTCTAAAGCATCATGCCTAATTTTCAAGTGCATTGCATTAATGAAAACAACAGAATTTCTCATTTCTAGAAAATGTTGCAAAATATATTCCCTATGGCATGATGAATTCACGGTTCTATATATACTATGAAGCCCAAATACTCAAAAAAATGCAAACTATAGGTGTTGTACTTGTACCCATATCAAATACCAATACACATATGATAAGCCTGTATACCTATGCAAGGAGTACCTCTGATTTTATTTTATTTTTTTACTTTCTTTTATATAATTTTATTAATTGATACATTTATGATACAGCTCCAGTACTTGGAATAGTATTGAATCTAGAGAGATCCAAGACGAGAAAAGTTCTAGAATTTTATTGAGATTGAAAGGGAGTACAAAATGTAATTGATTCGTACAGAGATAAAGGGAACTATATTTATACAAGCAAACTAATGACAATACAACTGAATGGAAACTAACTAACTAATAGTATTAATTATAATAAATAGGACTAAAATTACATATGACTCTATCTTTTCCTCTGTATCCTTAAAGTTATAGTATGTAGTACACAATTATATACAGTCAAAACTTTCTTTGAACAGGACTAATGATGATTATTGAGACAAGTTGGCATGGGTTGGGGAAAAATGTAATTTTGTGAGCTGTTCATCAGGGAAAGAATATTTTCTAACATGGGCAAGGAAAAGGAATGTAACCATGAGTTTTTGTTATGATCAATTTTTTTTTTTTGTAACCATCATCCACTTATATGATTATGTATTAAAGGGAAATGATTAATTTTTCTTTACAAATATTATACATTCATGTAAGATTTTTTGAAAAAATCATTGTAAAATATTTAAGTCGCTAGCATGGTTTTAAATTGCATTTGCAGTCGCGGTTGCGGTTTTGTTGCAATCCTTGACATTGCGGCAAATTGTGGAAAAATACGGCTGATGCAGCCGCAATTGCGATCGCGATACAGTAGCGGTGAGTCGAAAAACCTTTACGTTGCGGCTGCAATTGCGGTTGCAGACCGCAATTTAGAACCATGGTCGCTAGTATCTAGAACTTTTAAGAATTTTTCATATTTTCGATCCATGTCGTATCATACCTGTCTCATATTCATAAGTTCTATGACTTTGACTATCAAATTGTCACAGAACTCAAGTCATGACTTAAGGGGGGGGAAAAAAAAAATCCATAACACAAGTTCCAATCACATGCTGTGTCCTCGATATCAAAAAGTAAAGAATATAAGGGATAGAAAAGAAGAAAACAAGACAGGGAATCTACAGCTTCTATCACCAAGAAACACAAATTTGAAAATGAAGCAACTAACTAACTTGTGAGAGACCCAAATTAGACCCAAAATCAGAATATTTACTGTACCATTATATACAATATCTTGAATAAGTCCACAGCTTAAGAGTCAGTATGAACTACATTCTACTTTGGAATAAGCACCACAAGGGTGCTTATGATACATATACTTTAATAGCTTAACCAAACAATGGCCAACATGCTGATTCACTAAATTGTAACTGCATCATATTTCCATTATTAATCCAGTGTGCTTCCCACATCAGACAGGTTTGAACTAAATCAGATATAAATTCTAAACAAATATGGGAAAAGTATATAATTTTTTTTCTGCAGAATGACCTTCCCAACAGAAGCCGCCTTATGTAATTTTTGGCTCAGGCAAGAGACCTATTAGCAATATTGCATTATACTTAAATATTTTCTTGTCAAAGGAGTCCACGGCTTCACAAAAATTATTTAATGATTAACTGACCATTTCTTCTCAGTGTATTCTTTCAGGTATCATTACACATATTACTTGAAAACAAGATACTAAAATTGCTCAGATGCAGCATTAATACAATAATAAATAAGAAAAATTTCAACCTAATATATATATACCAAGCCATAGCAAAACTAAGAATTTGTCTTACCCTTCCCCTAAACAGAAACCTACACTGAATACTGCTCATCACCATCATCTCTTGATGCGAGAAGATACCATTCACACTTGTGGTTGACAAAACAAAAATTATGGAGTAAATATACAATTGGTCCTTGAAATTGGCAGCTTGTGTTGCTTTCGTTTTTTGAAAGTGCACGCCTATACAAATTGGTCCTTTAAAGTTTCAACTTGCTAGCAAGTTTACCCTACTAAGTTATCAAGTCACAGAATTTCATCGATCAAAGGACTAATTTGTAAAGACAATGCTTTCAAACACCAAAGGGACACAAGTTGCCACTTATAAGGACCAAATTATACATTAACTCAATAATATGTATTAAACAATTGCAGTTTTAAGATCTCATACCCTCAGATACTCAAATTAAGTTAATCAACTGTTAATAGGAACATGACATTAATCTAGATCACGAATGTCAACAAGAAATTACAACAAGAGCATTTTAATTCTCGGAAATCATGGAGCATGATTGAAACTGATATTTCCGGAAGTAAGGATCAAAATTAAAATATTGTTATAAACACAACCCACTAATGTAACCCAAACAGATGACTTATGTCATTTGAATAGGTCAAGTATGGTTTAGTAAAATATTCTTGTAAAACAGTTAGCACTAGTAACTGTCAAGAGAATTAAGACTGAATGGAAATTGAACTGACAAAGGCACATAAGGATCTATGAGTATACAATCAGATACAAGTTCCAACTACCTAAAAAAGGCATGCGGTTAAAAAAACAAACTTGAGACAAAAACAAATTCAAACAATATCAAATTGAAAATAAGTAACCTGCTTTGTGCTTCCATATACTAGAATATGTAGGTTTTCTAAATATTTAAGCAAAGATAAACTAACCTGTGTTCATCCTCTGTCCATGCAATACCCTTTCGTCGTTCCTGATCTGATTTTGAAGCCTTAGTTCCATGATTAGACTCATTGTTACAATTCCAAGAATGGCTTCCCTTCTTGCCAGCTCCTTCATCACTAGCATGGCTTGTTGAGCCCTCTGCAGAAGAATTATAAGATGGCAAAGGCACGCAACCAGATTCAATCTGGTTAACATCTTCAACCAAGAGCTCGTAATGGTGTTTAATCTCTTCCAAGGTTTTCCCTGGTACGTCAGCTGCAATCTTCTCCCATCGGTCTGAAGCATCCTCAGGATGAATTGCCAAGGCATTTTCAAATGCTTTATCCTGTTCTTTGCTCCACTTGGAGCTACTACCGACTTCATCCACAGTCATCTAGTCTTGTTTGAATCAACTATGGAGATTTGTTACAGGAAGGAGAGGAAAGGTTTCTATATAACAGTTCAAGAATCTATGTCAAACCCACATCTTAAATACCACCAACACTTTGGTTTGTTTTGTGGGAATTATGGATCTAGATTATTTCTATAATGAGTATCTTAATATTAACTTTGATGGTATGCTAAACTATTGGAGCAGATATGTTGGACTATGGTCCGGTCCTGAAGTAGAGCTCACAGAAGCAGAAAATGCCAGGAAGCCAAACAGAGTTCAATACCAATTAAATCCCAAAACACACTGATGTATGTAAAATTTCAATGGTGATTTTGCTTCAGAATTCAAAAAACTGGACTCTTGTGAATTGCTTACCTATTGATGAATGAAAAGGCAACATAGTACAGTTAGGACATGAGAAATATCTGACAATCATTAATACAAAGATACAATACTTGGCATTTTAAGGGAAATGAAAAATTGGACATTGATGTGAAGTTAGCCAATGAGATGGTAATTAGGGCTCCGGATTTCTAATAAACGAAAGAGACATTTCATAAACAAACAAATTAGAAAAACCGAGAAGCTATAATGGATAACAAGAGCATACAAATTACTACATTCCATACTTTTTTTACAGTCCAAATTATCCATAGCTCTACTGACAAGAATAGTTTTAACTGCACAGGACCACAAAAATATATCTTTCCACCATGACTAAAACCTACAACTGTTGTAAATCTCACTTTCACTGAACACATTCACCACCCTCATATTTTGTTTTCTATTCTTGCTATATCACTCAAAGTTCAAAGCCTTCAACCCTGAACTGAAGACCAGAAGAAATAAACAAGGCCTCAAGACCTAGCCTGCATCACCAGACTTCTTTCTGAAAGACAAAAAGGTTATAAGAATATGATTATCAAATGAGTTTACGGTCTTTATTTCCAGCATGGGTATCAATAAAACCATACAAGTATGCAAAACATGTCCAGTCTCAACGGTTTGATCAAACACCTTAGTCAGAACCCCACTTCAACATACCTCATAACAGTAAAATAAACTGTAGATTCCCTTCAGTTGATACATTGCTATGCTTTTGGTCAGCTAAAAGTGATTAGTATGTAATTCCCGAAAAAGCATAGGAGGCCAAAGCTAAAACCAGCACTCCCAAGGTTCTGACACTAATCAACATAAATTCGTCCTTCGCACCATTTAACTGATTCAAATGACAGTCAAGTAAAAACCTATTTCTGACTGTGAAAGACTTGTTTGATGTACTTCCTTCCAATTTTGGGTGAAAAAAAATCCCATAAATTTAAAAACATTTTTTTTTTGAATTATTTTCAGCCTAGTTAAAAAATGAAATGAAATGAATTAATAATTAGCTAATAAAGGTAGATAAAGAGAATCTAGATTTTAAGAGAAAAGGAAAAGGCAGAAAACAACCAGAAGAAAAAAAAAACCCTAACTGGTAAGAGTTTATTAAGGGCAGAACTAGGAAATCATAAATGACATTGATGGTTATCCTGAGATACCACTAACAGATGCAAGATGGGTCACAATTGGTCCCATCTCAACAACAGCTTTGCCACAAATAGGACAGTTGGGATTGAAAAGCCAGAACCCAAGTTGCAAACCACTGGAATCTGCAGGACGCATTAATATGTGACAGATGATACAACATGAAGAGAGAGAAAGAAAAGATTGAGGAATAAATCAAAAGGAAAGTTAGAGAGAGAAAAAGATTGAATTTTTTTGAACCCTTTTTGCTTTAAATTATTTTTCACATCTCAACAAAATTGAAAAATAGAAAATGATATCAAGTAGCAGAAGATCAGGTAACATAACATAGGAGCATATGCAGCATAAAAAAGATTTAAATTTATTGTTATGAATTATGGGAGTTTGTGAAAAAAAATGAAGTCATTACCTTTATCTTCCTTCGGCAGTGCTTGCTTCAATCTTTTTTTGGCTGCAAACTACTCACAGAGACTGTTCCACACAGAAAGAGTCAAATAAAGCTGTGTGGGTCTATATATAGGTACTGAACTGGATCAGTGACATTCTTCTCTCTCATGATCTGATCCCATTTTTTGGAGCTATCCAAATTCTTTCTTTCGTTTTATCTTATCAGAACAGTAAATGCATACATTCATAATAAACTAATAATAAATGGTTGATGGTTTAAGAAAAGTAATCATAAACGATTGAATGTTATTTTTTTAATATATTATATTATTGTATCATGTACAGATATGAAATTGGATAATAATTAATCACAGGATGTTACCTTTTTTTGGCCGTTTTGGATAAAGTCCGCGTTATGCACCCAATCCAGCCAAGTTGCAACACCTTGTGGCGAATCAATCATTGCTTACCACATCAGATGCAAGTCAAATTTTGCCGGCTAAAACGAAAGGACGGAGAGATTGCACATGGTATGGGACATTCAATAATTATGTCTATTTTCATGCTAGCAAGATTGTAAATATGTAATCATTGTTTTAAAACTCAGATCGACTCTATCAAGGTACAAGATTATTGGGTTAATGGTCGAGTAAGAAAGTCACTATGATTCAATTTTTATTAAAAAATTTAAAAATATTCATGACATATAAATTTAATACATATAAAATTTATTAAATTAAATTTTAATAGTGATGTGTAACCCAGAAATAAATAAAAAATTAACAATTATATTTAAGATAAGAATGAAAAGATTGAAGGTTATGCATTAAAGTCAAACAAACAAGAGCAAATAAATGAACATTATACATTCATGTTAACACAAAAGACATTTATGTCATACGCATACCTCATTCAAGATTTTGGTGATTATTATCATTAGTAAATAAATATTTTTAAATATGTAAATTATATTATAAGTTGGAGTTTTTATTTTTTTTAATAGTTATAGTTAAAACGACGTCGTTTTATGTTTTAAAAAAACAAATTTTTTGAACCGGTCTGGGTCAACTGACCCATTCAACCTATCAGTTCAATGATTAACCCACCGAGTCAAACTAGGTCGATAGCATGTCTGATCCAATCACTAACTTGGACCAGTTACACCACCAGTTTCCGGTCCAATCGGTGTGATCGGCTGATTCGAGCCAGTTTTTAAAACACTGCTTGTAATATTTCCATTTGAAAAAAACAAGCTAGTAACAAACATGTATTTAACAAAAATGTATTTTATTTCAACAAAAAAAATGTATTTTATCTTTTTTTTTCTATTTATTTATAGGCTAAAAATATGGATACTTGTAAATAATAACTACATGAATAGTTTATCTGGATACTTCAAATCCGTAAAAATTATATTTTTATAATTCTTTTAATTTACTTTTTGATTTTAATGATTATGCACTGTCAGTATAAAAAGTTTTACACCGTCAACCAATTAAAATTCACTATTGGTATGACTTTTAAAGTATTTATTATAAAATTCAATAAATAGTAGTTTGTGATTAGATGATAGTGTAAAACTACTTTACACTGTCAGTCAGTGCATGGCCTGTGTTTGTCTTACTTGTTAACCTTTTATCTTAAAATTAAAAAATCATAATAATTGGACAAATTTTAACATATATACACTACACAAATTATAAATAATAGCTAAGTAATAACTTTTTTTGATAACGGCCGAGTAATAACTGTCACTAATAGTGACTACTTTGCAACTGGTAAGCTTTTAGTAGCTTGTGAGGTGGGGGGCACAATATAAAAATGACTTAGAACAAAAAAAACATTCAAATTTTTACATGTATGACATACACAAGAAATTTAACATATGACTAATATTTTCTTACGAGCAAAAGAAAAGTATAATTGTATTAAATATAAGAGAGATACTAACTAACAAGTGCAACCACATACAAGCAACCACCACGCGCGTGGATTAATTGGTGTGCGATTGTTCCAACTTAATTGGTAGTCTTGAGTTCGAGTCCTGGGTATGCAACTGCCTTAAATACTCGAAGGGAGAGCTTTGCCGTCCATAGTGGTCATACTTGACTTGAGCAAGATTATCTCTAGTGGAGGATACCTGTGATTTGTACCAAAAAAAGCACACAAGCACCTAATGACTAGTAGCAAAAAAATGAAG
This sequence comes from Spatholobus suberectus, assembly GCA_004329165.1. Lineage (NCBI taxonomy): Eukaryota > Viridiplantae > Streptophyta > Magnoliopsida > Fabales > Fabaceae > Spatholobus > Spatholobus suberectus. The sequence goes on from CM014733.1 coordinate 32,728,178, forward strand.
AAGAAGGAACTAGAAAAATAATAGCAACATCCTTTTAAAAAATATAGCAAAAGAATAACATCCCTTATATCCCAAATGGAGATGACACCTATAAAATTAAGATCAACAACAATGTCAATCATCTCGATATAATTAAAATATAATATTTCAATAATGTAAATGAAAACTTAACCAACACGCAAGATTTAACAACTAATTTGAGAAAGGTTGAATTGAAACAATATATAGTTATAGGTAATATTCTAAAAGATATAAAAAGATTAAGGGCCTATTTGGATAAAATTTTCTATAAGTACTTATGGGAGGAAAAAATAAGAACAAAAAGTGAAATTAGCTTTTCTATAAGCTAAGATTAACTTATGCATAAGCTAATTTGTAGAAGTTTTCTCATATTAGCTTCTTCAAAATCTAATTTTTAACTTATGCATAAGCTAATTTTAGCTTATGGAAAAGCTTATTTCATTTTTCTTCTTATTTTTTTCTCCTTTAAGTACTTATGGAGAAGTTAATCCAAACAATCCCTAAACATAAGCCTTCACTTTTGAAGTTGTGATCATCTTTATTTCATAGAGTGAAAATCATCATTTATCATATTTGTGGTAAATTTTCTAGCAATCTCCTTCTCAATATAAACAAACATGTAATCAATGAGAAAATCATCTTCCATCTTGTTGCGTAACCTTGTTTTTATAATTTTTTGGTCTCAAAAAACATGTTCTGTGGCTACCATTGACACAAGAAAAGTCAAAATAAGTTGTAGCAATCTATCAATTAAAGGATACAAGATAGATTTTCCTGTCTCAAATAATTTTTGACATAATTCACCAATTGTAGACAAATTCTAAAAGTTAACATCTTTAGGCGCATCAAAGTCATAATGTTGGAATTCATATTCCAATTGAATCTTTTCTTGATCAGAAAAATCAACAAAGTAAAATTTCTCAACAAGGCTACATATGTCACCAACATTAAATGATTTGAATGCATCTTTGGGATCTAAAGTTGTGCTTAATGTAAGAAGCTTGGTTGCTTGCTCATTAAATCTACTACTCAATTCCTTTAGTTAATAATCTATGACAATATTAAATATATATATATATATATGACAATGAAGCTCAACTATCATAGAATCATTTTGACGACGAGATCGAATTATGTCAAAGAAAGAAGCATTCATATTAGGAAGTTGAATATCATGATTATTACTAAACGATGTGACTTTTTCTAAAATAGCATCCCAACCAAAATCTCTTAGCTTTTGAATTAATGATTTGCTAAACAACATATCATTCAAAATATCTTGAGACTTTTGCTACAAAGCTTGACAAAGTTTGTCAATAATTCCCATGATTTCTTTCATCACATGTAAAACTAAAAAACAAAATCAAATGATATCAATGCTTTAAGAGCATAACTAGCATCTCCTCGTTGAGAATAATTAGATCCTTCAACAGCTAAATCTTCAAGAACTGAAGTAGTTGCATTATACATGCTTAAAAGGCTACATATTGAATTGAAATGAGAACTCCATCTAATGTCTCTAGTCTCTGTAATGTGCCAATTTGATTAACTCCCCCTTCCAGTCTCAACTTCATCACTTACAACCAAATGTGCAATTTCAGTTGCATAAGCAGCTTGTAACTCATCGTTATGTTTACAAGAACACACAACATTAACAATCATAGTCAAATTTTGAAAAGAAAAAAAGAAGAAGCATGAACATTAACTACTTCTTTAGCTAAAGCAACAAGAGCTAATTGTAATTAATGAGCTAAGCAATGCACATAATATGCATAAGGACATTCATGAAGAATCAAAGCTTACAAACCATTCCACTCTCTACGCATATTGTTAGCTCCATCATATCCTTGGCCCCTAACATTTTGAATGTTGAGATTATGATAAGATAATATCGAATAAATCCATTCCTTAAGAGTGGATGATGTAGTATCTCTCACATGTATCATATCCAAGAAATGCTTCCTAATATATCCATTCTTATCAACAAATATGACAAGAGCCATTTGCTCTCTTCTTGACTCATCCTGAGCTTCATCAACAATTAAGAAAAATTTTGCATTATCAATCTCTTCTCAAATTTCATTTTGCACCTTTCCAGCAAACACATGTAAAATTTCTTTTTGAATAGTGGGTGAAGTGTATCTTGCATTTTGAAGGGCATTTTCCAAGACAACTTCATCTATTTCCTCATTAAAAGAAGCCAAAAGCTTCATCATTTCAAGAAAGTTACCTCGGTTTCTAGACCCCACATTTGCATCATGTCACCTAAAAGCACAAGCTTGAAATGTCAACCATCTAACTATATCCACAAAGGCTTTAAGATGCATTCGATTACTCAAAATCTGTTGTGAAGTTTGTTTACAACACTTTATCAACATTACAAGATTGATTTTTAAAATCTTCATAGCATCTTAGAGCAACATTGTGAGATGAATTAAGATTTTTTTCCTATAAGGTAAAAATGCATAATCTTTTCCACTATTTACTTTTTTCCAATTTCTAAATCGTTTCAAAGTAAATGGACTTGATTTTTTAGAAAATAAATAACGTGGAAAGCAAAAGGTAGCATCTTCTTTTGGCGAATACTTTAACCAAGGAAAAGTTCTAAACTAACAAGCTTAAAATTGATAAGGATGATCTTCTTGACCAAAAAGTGGATACACATCCATAAAAAATTGATATGGTCCAAACTTTATATATGTCCTACGAATTTCATCTTATTGATTAATGGGATAATTCCAAATTGGTGGGCGTTTTCCAAGATCATGTATCAAAGTATCAATATTAATTCTTTCCTATAGTTGATACTTTAGGTTGTTCATCTTTAACAATACTTTAAACATTAGTATCTCAATTTGAAGTAAATGCATTAGACACAGGTTGTACTTCTTCATTATCTCTTTTTTTCTTTAACAAACAAGTCAATAGTTTTCTTTTTATGCATCTTTCAACCTAAAAAAAATATATGAATATAAAAATTATAGAAATTGGCAACAAGAAATTTTAATTATATTTAATGAAAAAGAAATTTCACTATAGTAAAGTATATTACCCCCAAATTCCAAAAATAGATAAATGAGTCATACATAAAAAAAAAAATACTCAAATAAATGAGTCACACATGATAAATACTTGAATAAATTAACTATACATAGACGTATTATTAACAAATATAGAAACTATAATTCTATAAACCTAACAAACATATCATTAGCTAATTTTTCTATTAGCAAAAATAAGAGAAGGAATGTTCTAATAGATTTACACAATGTCAATCATATTATAAAAGACACTAAATTATTTTAAATGTTTCATTGTATCATCTTGCTATTTTTTTCAAATAAATAATGATGCCTATCAATATTTAAACTACCATTACTATTATGAAAGAAATATGATGCCTACCACTATCACTAATATAAGAGAAAGTTAATAACTAGTAAATTAATAAGTAAAAGTAGGATTACCAATATTTAAACTACCATTACATTACGGAAGAAATTAGAAAAGCATTCCAATAAAATAATAAGATTAAATCATATGCTAGATGCCTACCACTCATATAGCCATAGTAATAGAAAGAAAAAGTGGAAAGGTAATGAGAAATGCACAACACATAGACAAAGCTTTTCTTTTCTTTCTGGTTGGGGAAGTGTGAAAGACAAGCTAAGGCTTAAATGTAAATGTGTGAGAAAGAGGTTAAAGGGTTTGAACTTTCAAATTAGATATTTTAATAAAAATAATAAAATAATTTTCAAGTGAGTAGAGGGGGGCCTATAAAATAATTTTTGTATAATATAATAAAAGTTCCTAAAAAATAAGGATGGCCATGGCCTAGTGCCTCCGCCACTGCTTGTAACGATTCAACAATTGCCACATCACAACACAATTGGTCACTAAATATGTCACTAAATCTCAAGTTTCTTAATTCAAAATTGTTGTCTGTATAGTGATCGTTTAGTGACCAAATTGCATATGATTGCTAAAATGTGTGCTATTGTTGTGTCACTTAGCGATTGAAATGCCAACCTATAGCTACAAAAATAATGTTTGTCACTAAACTCTAAACATTTGGATTTCTATTATAGTTATATAGCAAACCAATTGACGACCATTTTTATATAAGTAATATGCGACTGGCTTAGTGATGAAAATATTTGATTTCTAGACCTTAGATATATTCGCGACATTCTTTTTCTTTTTATTCTTCCCCTTTTTCCTTTCCCCCTCCATTTGTGTTGTTGCGCCCTTATCTCGCCCCTCTCAATCTCTTTATAGTGTCATTGTACTCTCACTCACCCCTCTTGGTCTTTCTTGCCCATCTCTAATGCACTCACCCCTTTTTGCACCTTCCTTTTCTTTTTATTTTTTTATTTTAAAGTTTTTTTCCTTTTGTGTTTGCAAGTTTGCTGCCATTTGTTGTTGCAACACTACCACCTCTTTTTTCGTTCATGGTATATATATGTTTTTAATTTTTTGCAAACTATTTTTTTTAAATTGTGCTTAATATTGTTTAATTTTTTTCTTTCTAAATTGTATATTGGGTTGTATATGTTTGCCTTCTGGATTGTCTAATTTTTGCATTCTTAAGGTTTTTTTTAACTTTTTTTATATTTTTACTTTCTAGATTATATAATTTTACTATTCTAATTGGGTTATATATTGAACAATTACTATGCATATTTTTTTTTTGCTTACTAATATTTTTTTTAATTCTTGCTTACTTTTTTTAATTTTTAATTTAAATTTTTTTGCTTACAATTTTAATATTTTCTTACTGTTTTTCAATTTTTTGTTTACTATTATTTTTTTATTTAATTTCTTGTGTTTAATTTATAGTTTGACACCTAATATCAATTTATAATATTTTTAAAATTCAATATTTAAAAAAATATTTGGAATGAGTTATATCCATAAAAGGTAAGTTGAAAAGCATCTACATACGACTGTAATTGAAGTGTAAAAATTATTTATAAAATTATTATTTTTATGATTTATATTTGTTTTTTATTATTTAAATTAATAATAACATGTATTTACAATTTTAATTTTTTGTATCTATCATTAAATGGTTAATAATTAATCAATATTAAATTATTTTATAGTAAGATATAGATTAATTTCCTTCAATTGTTTTCTTACGAGAACTTACAAGTAATTTAAAAAGCTTTAATTAATAATAATAAGTTTTTAATTAATATGAAAACTTGCAAGTAACTTTTTTCTTGTGGGAACTTGTAAGTAACTTTTTTCTTATGAAAACTTACATGTAATTTAAACAAAGTCTTAATTTATGAAAATTTGCAAGTATTTTTATCTTATGACAACTTACACGTAATTTAAATAAAGTTTTAATTGAAACGGGAAGTTGCAAGTAATTTTTTTCCTTATCGAAACTTACAATTAATTTAAGCAAAGTATTAATTATCAAGGGAACTTATAATTAATTTTTTTACGAGAACTTACACGTAATTATTAATTTTTTCTTACGGGAATCTACACATAATTTAAGTAAAATTTTAATGAATATGAGAATTTTTACATAATTTAAGTAAAGTATTAATTAATAATAAATAAAGTCTTAGTTAATACGGAACTTACCAAGATGATATTTACGTATATAAACTTTGTATTAGAATTTTAATAAATTTCAAATTATTTATCGGTGTGAATATAATTTGTAATAAATACTTGTTTCACTAATTTACACTTAGTTAATAATTATGGTGGCTTTAATTATTCAATGGAAGAGGTTACTAACAACAATGCACTTGGAGAAGCTTAAGATCTAAAAACCAAATATTTGCATGAAAAAATATTTGTCTACTAGGTCTTAAGTTTTCTCCATGTGTACTATTTGCAATACCTTTCATCACTAAAGTATTAGATCCATTACATTCTTTAGCTAAGTGTGAACCTAGCAAAAAAGTATCTATTAAAAATTATAAAATATTTATACTTGTAGATCCCTTCTGAGGTGATCTCTCAAATCATCAAGAAGAAAATTGATGAATCATGGGCCACATGTAATGACCCACTATCGCTACTGGACAACGCTACCCTTCTAATCATTGGTTAATATCTATATAAATTTCCCTTACCTCTTTACTTTTTTTTTTAAAAGGAAAACCACCTTGATTGACATACAACTGAACATCACTATCAACATGTACATATACATAAGAGACCATCTGTCTCAACCAAGATCAACTGTGCAATCTATATGTGAATCAAAGATTTAGAAAACATGTGCTAATGCCACAATCCAAAATATACATCAGTACGGGAGAGAGGATACAAAACACACTCCTTAAAGCTGGTTAAGCTATACAACAAATCCAAAAAGTAAAACAACTATCAAAAGAATAACAAAAGCGAGACTGTGATTTATCACATTTCCTCATCTCTAAGTCGGCAGATCCGCCATAAACACTGAGCAGCTGAATCAATGGAAGGCTCACCATCTGGTCCCACGTCAACGACGTAATCATCACAGGCATGAACCATATGTGCAAAATAGTGTAAGGGTAAGCTTACTTGAAACAACATAACAGATAGCATAAAAGGAAATAACATGAAATCTCCTACTCATATATCAACAAGTAAACATATACCTCCACACATATGAATCAACACGTTTGTTTCAACACACCCATACATAGAATTCACATACAATTTCATAATGCATGACCACATCATAAAACGTAGACATTAATCACCTTGCCAATGCATGAAGACACTACTCTCGAGAGATTTCCAACATTTTGAGCGACTAGCATAGACATGTTCCTTAACATAGCGCCTTCCATTATTATTGGGGACCATCGTAGCTTTGATCTCTGGATTGAATCAAATGGTTAACTTAGATAGATATACGTGGGTAGTGGCTCACCATAACACAAGGCTTGCAATAACCTTGGCCACCTATGGAATTGCCCGTCTACCTATCCCCTCAGTCCTAGGTGCAATGACCCCCACTAACCTTTCCTACACAAGATTGGAGGTCCGTGTGAGCCTCAGCTCCTATCCACCAACCAACTTACGTGCGTACTCATAATGCATGAATGGATGTACAACATCATCCACCATCAATCCAACATCAACGATTTAATAGAATTCAACAACAACAATTCAACATAATTTAACAACAACACCATATGGGCTTAATTCAACACTTCACATGGTCAACAGGTTAGGCCCTACCTGAGTAACCTGTACCTCTTTAGGATTTCACCAATAAGTCCTCTCAACAACTAGTAGAGGTCCTATCTAAGCAACCTTCCATTTCTACAGCATATCAAGATTCTAAAAATCCTTTGAAACAACATCACTAACCAACAACAACAAAGCTCACACATATCCATCACACAACAACACAAAACCTCATAAATCAAGCATACAAGATGAATATGTCTTTCTTTTGAAGCTAAACCATTTTCCCAATGTTCCAAAGGGTCCCACCTAACGTTAACCCTTGGAAATCAACACCACTTCACTTTTTTCTTAGACTCAACCTTAATGGGTCCACACTCAGCGCCAATACAACAAAGAGAATCAGGCCTTTTGTCGCTCAGCGCTTGAATTTTGTCGCTTAGCGTCAACCTACCAAATAACACTTTGTCATCCCATGCTTAGCGCCAAGAAACCAGTGCTCAACGACAACTGCGATTTTTGCAATTCATAGAAAGATGACCCAAGGTCATTTTGACATAACAATGAATACCAAGTACACCAAAACACTAGTTACTTCTAATATATTTCTAGCTGATTACACAACAACAAAACATTAAGATTTCATTCCAAACCCATTTTTACCGAAATCTCATCCCAAACCCGTTTTCATTAAGACTTTCACCACAACTCAACACACACCCAGATTTCAACCAATCAATGGCACAAAATCAATAAAATTTCAGATATCAAGCCAAAAATAATGATTGGTAACCTTTCCTTACCTCTTGGAGTCTCTGAAATTTGAATTTAGGGAGGAAAAGGATGAGAAGACAAGAACCCCAGAGCCAAATTTGTGAAAAAAACTTCTGCTTGTGCTTATAAGGACTCCACAAGAAAGAGAGGAGAAATGGGTCTTGAATTTGTCTTGGCCTTTGAGAAGTAGGCAAAAATTCCTTGAGAAAGTTTTTGGGAGTGTCTAGTAAGGGATTTGTAACCAAGTGAGAGGAAAAAGGGTTTATGTCTCTTGAAAAAGGTATATGGGTTTCAAGAGATGTCTTAGGCTCATTAAGGCCCAACTCACACTTTTATCACTCTAAGGCCCGAAAAATAGCCCAACACTACTATTCAACCACTAGGCCAACCAACATACTACTAATAGGGATATTTGGCTCAGGCAACCCTTTCTTAATTCCTGAAATTCAAAACTTGAAACTACCAAGACCACTTACCATAAAATAACAACCACATGTCTACAATTCATTTATTACCTTTTGATTACAAAAAACTAAATTTAATTTCCACTTTCAATTATTAAACCACTAAATCACACCTTAGGAAAACACTAGTGTTACAATCCTCCCCAACAAGAAAATTTTCATCCCCAAAACTTGCCTTACCTGGGAAAAGATTTAGATACTGTTCTTTCATCTTCTCCTCAAGCTCCCACGTGGACTCTTCAGTCACGTCATTCCACACCACTGTAACCAATTGGATGTATTTGCCTCTTAGTTGTTTTGCCCTTCGATCCATAATCCTTATAGGCAGTACCTTATAGGTCAAGTTCTCTCGAATTTGAACTAAATCAGGCTTTATAACATGCGTAGGGTCATGAGTGTACTTTCTCAACTGAGACACATGGAAAACATTATGAATGTTGGACAAGAAAGGAAGTAAAGCTATCTAGTAAGCAACGGGAACAACTCGACGAGGGATTTGGTAAGGACCAATAAACTTAGGAGTAAGTTTCCTGAATTTTATCGCCCTACTTACCCCCGTCATGGGTGTGACTCTCAAAAAGACATGATCACCCTCCTCAAACTCAAGCGGTCTCCTATGCTTATCAACATACAACTTCTGGCAACTTTGGGTAATCCTCATGTTTTCTTGAATCCTTTTCACCTACTCCGTTGGCTGTTGCACCATCTCTGGGCCTACAAACATACTCTCACCATCCTGATACCAACATAGAGGTGTCCTACACCTTCTACCATATAAGGCTTTAAATGGTGCCATCTCAATGCTTGTATGGAAACTATTATTGTAGGTAAATTCTACAAAAGGTAGAATTTCACACACATGCTCGCAAAAGATCTTCCAAAGACCGAATCATTCTCTCTGATTGGCCATCCATCTATGGGTGATATGTAGAATTGAGCCTCAACTTTATGCCCAACGCCTAGTGCAAACTCTGCCAAAACCTTAAGGTAAACCTCGAATCTCTATCAAAAACTAAGTCAACCTTTCTAGAGAAAACTTAATGTTAATAGGTAAGAAGTGGGCACACTTCGTCAACCTATCAACAATGACCCAAATAGCATTAAAACCTTTTGTTGTCCTAGGTAGGCTCACTACAAAGTCCATTGTGATACTATCCTACTTCCACTTGGTAATCTCCATCGTCTGCAATAAACCATTGGGTCTTTGATATTTTATCTTAGCCTTCTAATAGGTTAAACAAGCTGCAACATACTCAGCCACGTCCTTCTTCATACCAGACCACCAAAACATCTTCTTTAAATCTTGATACATCTTTATGATACTTGGATGCAAACTTAGCTTACTCTTGTGACCTTCATCTAGAACAAGCTTTTTCAACTCAAGGTCTTACGGTATACACACTCTCCCTTTGAACTGTAAGATGCCATCACCACCTAAGCTAAAATCCATAGTTTTTTCTATGCACAGTGCTCCTACTCAGAGCATCTGCCACTACGTTCGCCTTACCAAGATGGCACATCAACTAAAAATCATAATCTTGTGATCATTAAACACATCGAACCTTGCACCATAATAATGTCGCCATATCTTCAATGCAAAAACCACAGTGGCCAACTCCAAATCATGGGTAGGATAATTCCTCTCATGATTCTTCAATTGTCTTGATGCATAGGCTATAGCCTTCCTATGCTACATCAATACACATCTTAATCCATGACGAGAGGCATCACAGTAAACCTCGAAAGGCTCATTAGGATTAGGCAACACTAAGACAGGAGAAGTAGTCAGCCTCTGTTTCAACTCTTAAAAACTGTTCTCACAAGCTTCTGTCCAAGCAAATAGTTGATCCTTGCGGGTAAGTTGGGTCAACGGTGCAACTATCCTTGAAAAACCTTCTATAAATCTCTGGTAGTAACCAGGTAATCCAACAAAGCTCCTAATCTTAGTAGCTATTTTTGGACGCTCCTATTGCAACACAGTCTCCACCTTTTCAAAGTCCATTGCAATTCCACTAGTAGATATCACGTGTCCCAAAACCTTCACCTCATTCAACCAAAATTCACACGTAGACAACTTGGCATACAAATGTTTCTCCTTCAGAATCCTTAACATTGTCCTCAGATGCTCTTCATAAGAACGAGAATAGACCAGAATGTCATCGATGAATACAACAACAAACTGATCTAAGAAAGGATGGAAGATCCTGTTCATATAATCTATGAATATGGCACAGGCATTTGTCACTCCAAATAGCATCACAACGTACTCATAATGCCCATACCGAGTCCAAAAAGCCGTCTTCGGTATGTCTTTGTTCTTCACCTGTATCTGATGGTATCCAAACCTCAAGTCTATTTTTGAGAATACTGTTGCTCCTCTCAACTAATCCATCAAGTCATCAATCCTTGGCAATGAGTACTTATTCTTGATGGTAATCTTGTTTAACTGTTGATAATCCACACATAAGTGTGAACTACCATCCTTTTTCTTCACCAATAACACCGATGCTCCCTAAGGAGAAACACTTGGTCTGATCATCTTCTTCTCTAACAATTCTTCCACTTATTTCTTCAACTCAACTAGCTCTGTGGGCGCCATTCTATAAGGAGCCATCGACATCGACCCCGCTCCCAGTACCAAGTCTATAGCAAACTCTACCTCTCGTTACGGAGGTAAACCAAGTACATCCTCAAGAAAAACTTCAGGAAACTCTCTGACCACTGTCACAGAGTTCAAGTCCAAGTCACCCTTGACTTCTAGGAAAGACAAGATCATGTACCGTTGAGCTTCTTCTTGCAAAGAAGTCTGGGCTTGGTTGGCAGTGAAAAATCCAAAATCCTCGAAACTAGGAAAGATAAGGGATCTTTTGGCACAATCGATCAGGATATGGTTGGAAGATAACCAATCCATTCCTAAGATCACATCCAAATCTGACAATGGAAGACAAATCAGGTTGACCTTGTAACTGCATCCACTAACAACAAGTGGACAGTTAACACAAACAACAGAAGTTGCTATAGAAGTAGCGATTGGGGTAGAAACTAGCAAGTCAAAAGATAAAGGACAAGTAGGTAACTGCAACTTCTCCACACACTTATAGAAAATGAAAGAATGCGTGACGCTTGAATCAAATAGCATAGATAGGAGATTACTAGTTATCTCACACTCGCCTTATATCAGATCATCAGAATGGCAGGCTTCTGCCCCACTCATAGTAAAGACACGACTAGCCACTGTGGGCTTTGCAGCTCTCGTGACATTCATGGTAGACTCCGCCTTCATATGGGCCCCACAATCTCTAGCCATATGGTTTGGTTTTTGACACCTATAGCATACACTGCCCTTTAGAGGGCACTGACCAACATAGTGTGGTCCTCTATACCTAAAGCATCAAACCTCCTGCAATCCAGTCTGAGGCGTAATTGAGGAACGACTCTGAGAAACTGAAACTCTAGACTGTTAAGGTCTAGAGTACTGTTACTGTCCCTACGGCCTGCTGTAGGGCTTCTTTTGTTACCCTCCTCATCTGGATCTAGATGATCCATTGCTATGAGTTCTCACCACTCAAGTGCCAAACGCCAACAGCTTCACCGTCTTGGACTTCTCCACAAGTGTTGGGAACTCCCTGATAATCTAGGGACTATCATCCTCTTTAGCTCATGCCTCAAGGCCTCTTCGAACTTATGGCACCTCTACTCTTCAGTGATCATTTGTGAGTAAAACTGGGCTAAGTATTCAAACTTGCTTACATACTCACTCACGGTCATGTTCCCTTGGTACAACCTCAGGAACTTCATATACTTTGTGTGCCTCATACTCGCCAGGAAGTACTTCTCCAAGAAGCATTCCCGAAAGCTGACCCAGGTGACAGCCTCACCCTGGGCCTCAATCAACTGCTGGGCTTTAGGCCACCAGTACTCTACTTCACCAACCAACATATACATGGCATAGGTGACTTTCTCGTCGTCCGAACAAGTCATGACCCTGAAGATCTTCTCCATCTCTCACATCTACATATTGGCTACATCCGGATCTGACTTACCCTTGAACTGGGTAAGGTCACTCTTCCGAAACTCGGCCAACCCTTGGAACTCGGGAGGCACAGTAACACAAGTAGCTTCAGCAACAGCTCGGGACAACTCCAATTGTGCCATAGCAGCCTCATGCTGCTGAGTCATAACAGTCTGTTGCTGAGCCACAGTATTCTGCTGTTGAGCCATAGCAGCAACCATCGCCTCCATAGCTTTGGCGATTTGGGAGAAACCAACTGGAGGTGGTGGTGGTGGATTAGATCCCCTTATTGAGATCCTACAAAACCAAACACAACCAAAACAACAAGCTCATAAGCCACAAGATCACTTCTCATATGGAAGGACCCACACCACGACAGCACAACTAAAACAATTAGCTTATCAGAAGCACACAACAAAAGCACATAGAACTTATTTCCCATACGCTCACTTAAAAGACATGACCAGCTCTGGTACCATAAATGTAACGACTCATTATCGCTACTAGACAACGCTACCCTTCTAATCATTGGTTAATATCTATATAAATTTCCCTTACCTCTTTACTTTTTTTTAAAAGGAAAACCACCTTGATTGACATATAACTGAACATCACTATCTACATGTACATATACAAAAGAGACTATCTGTCTTAGCCAAGATCAACTGTGTAATCTATATGTGAATCAAAGATTTAGAAAACATATTTGTCAATGCCACAACCCAAAATATACATCAGTATGGGAGAAGGGATACAAAACACACTCCCTAAAGCTGGTTAAGCTATACAACAAATCCAAAAAGTAAAACAACTATCAAAAGAATAACAAAACCAAGACTGTGATTTATCACATCTCTTCGTCTCTAAGCTGGCAGCTCTACCATCAACTCTAAGCAGTTGGATCAACAAAATGCTCACCATATGCTCCCATGTCAACGACGTGATCATCACAGGCACGAACCACATGTGCAAAATGGTGCAAGCGTAATCTTACTTGAAACAACATAACATATAGCATAAAAGGAAGTAACATGAAATCTTCTACTCATACAGCAACAAGTAAACATATACCTCCACATATATAAATCAACACCTTCATTTCAACACCCCCTATACATAAAATTCACATACAATTTTATAATGCACGACCACATCATAAAACATAGACATTAATCATCATACCAATGCATGAAGACACTACTCTCGAGAGATTTCCAACATTTTGAGCGACCAGCACAGAAATGTTCCTTAACATAGCACCCTCCATTGTTATTGGGGAACACCGTAGCTCTGATGTCTGGATAAAATCAAGTAGGTTAACTAGGGTAGATATACGTGGGTAGTGGCTCACCACAAAACAAGGCTTGCAATAACCTTGGCCACCTATGGAATTGTCCATCTACCTATCCCCTAGGTCCTAAGTGTAATGACTCCTACTGACCTTTTCGACACAAGGTTGGGGGTTTGTCTGAGCCTCAGCTCCTGTCCACCAACCAACTTACGTGCCTACTCATAATGCAGCCACCACTGCAGACTTATGCATCAGTGCATGTATAACATCATCCACCATCAATCCAACATCAACGATTTAATAGAATTAAACAACAACAATTCAATATAATTTAACAACAATACCATATGGGCTCAATTCAGTACATCACATGGTCAACAGGTTAGGCCCTACCTGAGCAGCCTATACCTCTTTAGGATTTCACCAACAAATCCTCTCAACAACAAGTAAAGGTCCTAGCTAAGCAACATTCCACTTCAACAGCATATTAAGATTCTAAAAATCCTTTAAAACAACAATATCACAAACCAACAACAACAAAGCTCACACATGTCCATCACACAACAAGACAAAACCTCATAAATCAAGCATACAAGATGAATATGTCTTTCCTTTAAAGCTAAAACATTTTCCCATTGTTCCAAAGGGTCCCACCTAATGTTAACCCTTGGAAATCAACACCAATTCACTTTTTCCTTGGACTCAACCCTAATGGGTCCACGCTCAGCACTAATACACAGAGAGAATCAGGCCTTTTAAGGCTCAGCGCTAGAATTTTGTCGCTGAACGCCAACCTACCAAATAGCATTCTGCCATCCCACGCTCAGCGCCAAGAAACTGGCGCTCAACGACAATTACAATTTTTGCAATTTGCAAGAAGATGACCCAAGGCCATTTGACACAACAATCAATACCAAGCACACCAAAACACTCCTAGTTACTTCTAATACATTTTCAACCTATTACACAACAAAACATTAATATTTCATTCCAAGCACATTTTTTCCAAAATCTCATCCCAAATCCATTTTCATCAAGACTTTTAGCACAACTCAACACATACCCAAATTTCAACCAATCAAGGGCACAAAATAAATAAAATTTTAGATATCAAGCCAAAAACAACAATTGGTAACCTTTCCTTACCTCTTGGAGTCTCTGAAATTTGAATTTAGGGAAGAAAAGGATGAGAAGACAAGAACCCTAGAGCCAAAATTGGGGAGAAACTTCTGCTTGTGCTTATAAGGACTCCACAAGAAAGAAAGGAGAAGTGGGTCTTAAGTATGTCTTGGCCTTTGAGAAGTAGGCAAAAATGCCTTTAACAGTTTTTGGGAGTGTCTATGTAGAACACAAAGATAACACAAGAAGGGGGGGGTTGAATTGTGTTATATTAAATTTTCGCAATTCTTTTGTTAACGACGTATTGTCTTAAATAAGATCAAAAGGATTTTCAAAAACGTTTTAAAAGACAGATGAAAGCTGAACGAAAAAACCGCAAAGGACACATAAATTTTATTGGTTTGTCTCACCTCAAAGACTACGTCCAGTTCTTGGCAACAAGCAAGTTCCACTAACTTTCACAAGTTACAAGTATTCTTTTCACAAGTCTCTTCAAGCTCAACCCAAGTAGTCTTTCACTTGCCTCTCCAAGCAAACACCCAAGTATTCTTTGAATTAAAGCCTCTTCAGGCTTCCACCAATCTTGTTATGAAAAGGTTTAGTGTGAGTTTGCCTCACTAGGTTTAACGTCTTATCAGACGAATATACAATAAAGTACAAAAAGAATTTTACAACAAGTTTAGAAGAGCTTTTTCTTTTTTTAAAATAGTTATGAATTTTCAGAATTAGCAGTAGTTATATCAACAACAATTATAATCACAACAGCTACTCGAAGGAGGTCTCTTCTTCTATTTATAGGCTTCTCCGAAAGTATTCGTTGAGTGTTTTGCAGAAGACAGCCTTTGTTTGATGAAGAGAGTTGTTGGATCATTAAATGCAGCATTTAATGCTTTTTACCAACTTGTCATATGATAAGATAAAGTAGTCTGCTTATCTTTTCTATTCTTGTACTCAATCTGTAGCAGTTGTCATGTCCGATTTCCCGTTTTGACATTCGCACACATATTCTTTCTTTTTCGTTGACTTTCCTCGAGAGTAGGTATATAGGTTTTATACGTTTCAAGGTAGCTTACGCTCTGATTGAAGTGCAGATCATTTTAGAACGTTGTCATCGTCTGTAAGACTTGTTAATTACAAAGTTTATTCAATCATAAGATGATATTC
Organism: Spatholobus suberectus; assembly: GCA_004329165.1. NCBI lineage: Eukaryota > Viridiplantae > Streptophyta > Magnoliopsida > Fabales > Fabaceae > Spatholobus > Spatholobus suberectus. The sequence goes on from CM014733.1 coordinate 32,744,175, forward strand.
AATTTTAAAAACGTCAGATGATTGCATGCGAACGAATGATCAGATGATTATGTGAGGACATATATAATTTTAACTATTTGTTATTATCAAAATATTTGGAGTTATAAATTCATCCTTTGTCTTAACAATCTCCCCTTTTTTGATGATAACAAACAATTATAGTTCTTGTAAAACGTTTTTCTATGAAAACGCTTTTTGATGAGTGTAAAACATTTTTCTTGTAAAACATTTTTTATAGGTGTACTTCAGTTAAGCAAATGCAATATATATAAGGAAGTAACTGAAAGAAACCAAGCAATATCATTCAACTCATAATTCATCATTGTAAAAAAAAAAATTTACTCCCCCTAAGATTGATATCTTTATACTTCCCTTTGTCTTAAATTTTTCTCCCCCTTTTGGCATCTTCAATTAGAAGATTCAGAGTCTGAAGGTGTAGATGATGAGACGAGGTCACTTTTGAAGCGCTTTGCCAGCTTTCCTAACAGAACTTCTATTTGTTTGCGTTTCCTGCGTTCTTTCCTAAGATCAGCTTCAAGACGCTGCACAGTTAGCTTCAATTCATAGAAAGCTTGTCTGCCGTCTGAAGGTGCAGGTGCAGAGCTGGTAGCTGCTTCATCACTGGGTTCCTCTACAAAACATAAATTGAAAACATATGGCACAGGAGGACCACAGAACCAAAAGTGGCCGCAGGGTAGAGATATTTCAAAGGTTTCAAAGGAGAAGAGGATATAGGTTTGGGATAGGTTTATGGATAGTTGCTTTTGGGGGTTGGATGTATAGCTTGGGGGAGATAGAGAGACTTGCGTCCAGTGACCTGTCAGACGAAGTGCAGCTTCATGGCTCAGCAGACTCTTCTCATCAACAGACAAACCAAATAAGTGTTTTAGTGCTTCAACATGGTCTTGCAACCTTTTGCGGTCTGTGCTTCTGAGAGTTACTTTGCCTTGCAGTTTGGCCAGCTGTGCAGACGATAATGCTCTCTATCTGATCATCACGTGCCTTCGGGGGTTACGTCTGAACTTCGGTTCTTTTCCTTTCCCCATAGATAGATTTTGGCACGGATAGTTCTTCTGACAAATGCGAAACGTGGTCCATGGCTTCATGAGGAGCCATATTCGAGTAGCCATGAATCTAGGCGAGCCTAGTTCAAGATCTGGACACCTTTGCTCATAGATTGCGTGCTGCAAAGAAATTTGCATCTTCTTTCGTAAGAAGTTGTTCATCACTTTCCCTAACTCCCAGTCATCATCACCAATCTGCCATTCTTCAAAGTCTGGACTATCTTTTGGACAGATGGCGAGGGGGTAAGTCTTGATCATCCCATGACAGAACGGATAAATGATTTTGGGCTTGTAATGGTACGTTCTACACATGATCAGATACTCTGAGTAGTTGTATTTCAGCATGAAAGGAGAGGTGTGACAGAGAGTCCCACGCTGTCTCCAAACTTCATATCCAGCTGGAAATCTCGTTCTGGTTGATGGTGGATAAACAAAGATTGGAGCGTCTGACCGAGTGCTGTATCCTTCCTCCCATACGTATGGAGTGATGTGCGACTCATAAGATAGTGTGGGGGTAGCTTCTTCTGGAATATCAGGAAATTTCTTAGCATATCCATGGCGTACCAAGAGTGGCCAGTCTTCATTGATGAGATTCGTCCACATCCTCGAGTTGTTTACTTCACCCAGTTCATAATTGGTGAGAGCTTGAAGAGCTTATGGGTCGAAAGGCTTTGGTAAACGATATTCTTTTGTTGTTCCAGTCTGACGCAACTCAGGCTGCTCAAAATAGATCATTGTGCGCCTTTGGAGACGTTCAGACGAAGGCGTTTAAGAGCGATAGTCTTCTGGTGATGTTTCGTCTATCATAGGTGTAGCTCTTCCAAACGAAGTTCCTTCTGCTTCAGGTTTTGCGAAGGAAACAGAGAGTGAAATAGCCTTTGTAGGATGATCAATACTAGGTGCGACTATTAAATCTACAAAAAGACGGTTGAAGACTTGAGAGATAGAAACAGATTGTGGAACTTCCCAGAAAAGAGATCTAGGTAATCTACCTCTTGAGGTAGCAGCTATGTCCTCTTGAGTCAACAGCTCTTACGCTTTAGGCTCTGTAGGGGCTGTTTGCAGCGAGTGCTCAATCACAAATTAAAGCACTGCTTCTTCAATCTGTTCTTCCTCTGCTTTAGCCAACTTTTTCTTCTTCTTCTTTCTTCTTCTTTTTAGCTTGTTTTGATTCAGCTCGGGCTTTCCTGAGTTGCTTTTCTTCTTGAGCTTTTATTTTTGGTACTAGAAACTTTTTGGATTTTGAGGGCTTTTTAGAAAGTTGGACAGATGGAGTGAGTTCAGTAGAGGTAGGTGGTGGAGGTGGTTGTTCTAATGGAGGGGCAGTGATGGTTGTGCTTGGAGTAGGAAGAAGGGTGTTCATGGGAAGGTCATCATCTGAGTCGGGTTGAGGAGTTGGTTTGGATCTTAGACGAATGGTTAAGGGTTTTTGTTTCTTGTGAGGTGGAGACGATGGGGTTTGAGGTTTGGTCTATTTAGGTTGAGGGTCTGGTTGTGAAGGTCTCTTGATTGGTAACTTTGGTTTTTGGGGTTTGGTTTGTTTGGATTTTGTCTGTGGTGGAGGTTGAGTAGACGCAGTACTAACAGAGGGGTCAGCAGACGATCCCACTTTGAACGCAATCCCAACAACTTCTTCTGGTGGTTCTTCCTTGATCAATTCTAACTCTGGATGTCTAACAACGTATCCAGAGAATAAATGTGCAATCTTCATCTTCCTAATGATGGATACATCGATCTTAGAACCTTGTTTCATTTTCTCCAACCCAGATTCTTTAATTCTCGCCAGACGAGTGATTTCGATGAAAAGCATGGCGTAGGGAATAGAATGCTTCTGCTTGCTTTAGGAACCTTCCTTTGACTTGGAGAGACAAGATCTCCAATTGTCCAAGATTAATGCAGGCAGGTTGACCTTCTGACCAGTCAGTATCTTGTATATGCAGAATCTGTCCTTGGTGGTTACATTATCTTTTGAGCCTTTTCTAGACAGAATAATGTGTAGCAGGACGTTGTGAATCAATCTGCATATAGGCTTCATGTTTGAAGCGTATAGAAACTTCTTAAGAACATCCTTGTTCTCGGTTTCAAGCCTGGGCTCTCTATACAATGCCTTGTCGACAGTTTCTGGGGTTATAACCTTTTCCCAGTCTTCAGTAAAGAGGTCACCCTTCTCTTTATAGCCAGACGCTGTTGCAATGATGTCTGTAAGGATGATGATGGCTTGATTGTCGACTGTTCCTGTGATAGTTTCGTTAACCTCAAATGCAGAGGCCCAGAAGTAGGCGTACGGTGCATGATACTAGGAGGTTTTCTGCACGAAAGCTTCCCATTCGACATTTTTGATATGCATTTGTAGAGGGAATCCTTCTTCTTCAAGCTTTTGTAAGTCGACCCATTTTCTTGCAACGAAGTCACTTTCTGCAAATCTATCCATGGGCACAAGCTGTTTCTGAGTGGCCATGAGTTCTGACTTGAAAGATTAAGGATTGAGAGAAAAGGTGAGGGATAGGGTTTGAGTTTAGATAGCTTGAGAGATTTTCAGAGTGCATAAAGAGAAAGAAAGAGCGGTTAGTTTGAATAAAAAGAAAGTTTTTGAAAGTATTGAAGAGACATGCATTTATGACGACTTGATGTGGCAGGGGATATGACACACGTTTCTTGGGTGGTTATCGAGAGTAATCATTAGGGGAAATATTAGACTAAAGAATAAAAAAGAACTTTTCATATTCGGAGACGATTTAGTAAGACGAAATAAAATAAGATGTAAGACGATATAGAATAAGACGAAGCTTTATTTAAACAAGACGATGCATTTAAGACGTTTTAGTCTTGCAAAACTTTCATGTTCAAATTTTCTAAGATAAAGTTAAAACATTCTATAGGTAAAGCTTTTGTAAAGATATCAGCCCATTGATGGTCTATATCGATGAACTTAATATCAAAAACACCTTTTTGAACATAGTCCCGAATAAAATGATGTCCTATCTCTATATGCTTAACTTTAGAATGCTAAATGGGGTTTTTAGATAAATTGATTGCACTAGTATTATCACATAACACAGGAATGTTATGCTCAAAGCTAGAGTAATCTTCAAGTTGATACTTTACCCATAGGAGTTGTGAGCAACAGCTTGTAGTAGATATATATTCTGCTTCAGCAATTGATAATGCAATTGAGTTTTGTTTCTTGCTAGTCCAGGATATAAGACATGGTCTGATCAAGTGGCGTCCAGCACTTGTGCTTTTTTGTTCAAGTCTATCATTAACATAGTCTGCATCGCAATATCCTACTAACCTGAAATCTTTGTTTTTCTCATAGAATAAACTAAGGTTAGGTGTATCAACAAGATATCTAAAAATCCTCTTAACAACTTTTAAATGAGACTTTCTAAGGTCAAATTGAAATCTGGCATATAAACAGACGCTATGCATGATGTCTGGTCTACTGGCAATTAAATAGAGAAGTGAGCTAATCATACCTCTATAGATAGTTTGGCCTACAGGTTTACCTGATTCGTCCTTTGTCATACCGACAGACGGATGCATTAGTGTACTTATAGGTTTTGACTCATTCACCTTATATTTTCTAATCAATTCCTTTGTGTATTTTTGCCAATGAATGTATATACCCTTCTCTTCTTGTTTAACTTGTAGGACAAGGAAGAATTTTAATTCTACCATCATGCTCATCTCAAATTCACTCTGCATCAAATATGAGAAATCCTTACATAGAGTTTCATTAGTAGCTCCAAAGATTATATCGTCTACATAAATTTGAACTATACTTAAATCTCTGTTGGATTCCTTTCTGAAGAGAGTTGTATCTACTTTGCCTCTCATAAACCCATTTTCAATAAGAAAATTGCTCAATTTGTCATACCAAGCATGGGGTGCTTGTTTAAGACTATACAGAGCCTTTTTAAGTTTAAAGACATGGGTCTGTGAAGTTTGGATCCTCAAAACCAAGAGGTTGTCTAACATAGACTTCTTCCTCAATGAATCCATTTAAAAAGGCACTTTTCACATCCATTTGAAAAAGCTTAGTGTTTTAATGAGCGGCAAAGGCAAGCATAATTCTAATTGCTTCTAATCTAGCAACAGGAGCAAAGGTTTTAATGAAATCAATACCTTCTTGTTGATTGTAACCTTGAGCCACTAACCTTGCTTTATTTTTGATTACTTTACCATTTTCGTTGAGCTTGTTGCGAAATACCCATCTTGTTCCAATGATGCTCTTATGTTTTGGTTTGGGAATAAGAATCCAAACATCATTTCTTGTGAATTGATGTAATTCTTCTTGCATTGCTATCACCCACTCATCGTCTATTAGTGCTTCTTCTATCATTGTAGGTTCAATTTCTGAGACTAAGGCACAAGACGCTTAATTCTTTAGTGGTGACCTTGTTTTAACTCCTCGAGTTCGTTCTCCAATGATATGATCTTGAGGATGGTAGGTAACGAACTTCCAATCCTTGTGAGATCCTTTCATCTAATTATCGATTTGTTGTTGTTGAGGAGTATCTTTTAATTCTTTTTCTTCGTTTGTTCTTGTTTGATCAAACGGTCCTATTTGTAAATATGCAAAATCTTCTTCCAAGTCTAATAGTCTCCTATTAGGGGTTAGTGTATCGTTAAATTTAACATGGATAGATTCTTCTATAACAGAAGTTCTAGAGTTGAATACTCTAAATGCTTTTGATGTGTCGAAATATCCAAGAAAAACACCTTTATCAACCTTAAAGTCAAATTTTCCTAATTGATCTCTAGTGTTGAGAATATAATATTCACATCCAAAAGAGTGAAAGTATGAAATGTTGGGTTTTCTACCTTTCCACGATTTATAAGGAGTCTTTTTAATTATTAGTTTGATCAATATTCTGTTTTGAACATAACTAGCTGTATTTACAGCTTTTGCCCAAAAGTACTTAAGGACTGAATTTTCACAAAGCATGGTTCTTGCCATCTCTTGTAGAGTTCTATTTTTCCTTTCAACTACCCTGTTTTGTTGAGGTGTTCTCGATGAGGAGAAGTTGTGGAAAATTCCATTCTTTTCACAGAAGGATTTAAACTCAGCATTTTCAAATTCAGTTCCATGGTCACTTTTAATTGCAGTAATACAAAAACTTTTTTCATTTTGAACTCTCTTACAGAATATTTCAAACACATTAAAAGACTCCTGTTTGTGAGCTAGGAAATAAACCCATGTATATCTTGAATAGTCATCAATAATGACAAAACCATACTTTTTCCCACCAAGACTAAGAGTTTTTGTAGGTTCAAACAAAGCCATATGCAGTACTTCTAATGGTCTGGAAGTGGAAACAATATCTTTTGATTTAAAAGAGGTTTTGATTTGTTTCCCTTTCTGACATGCTTCACAAAGAAGATGAGTTTTCTAAGAAATCTTAGGCAATCTTTTACTAAACTCTTTTTATATAGTTTCGAAATATATTTCAAATTGATATGCCCGAGCTTTTTATGCCAAATCCATTTTTCATCTTCTTTGGTCATTAAGCAAGTAACATTTTGTTTGTTTAGATCTTCAAACTCAATCTTATATAGATTATTATGTCTTTTGGCAATAAAAAGAATAGATTCATCATTTCTGTTGACTATGCATGATTCTTTATTGAAGGATACAATAAATCCACTGTCACAAAATTGACTAATGCTAAGTAGATTGTATTTTAATCCTTCAACACATAGGACATTATCTATAGATGGAAAAGGAGGCTTACCAACTTTACCTATACCAATGATTTTTCCTTTTCCATTTCCACCAAATGAGACTGTTTCTTCATGTGATTGGAGGTTTAGGAACATAAACCTTTCTCCCGTCATATGACGTGAGCATCCACTGTCCAGGTACCAGAATGAATCCCTCCTTTTTCCTATTAAGGATATCTGCAACAGGAATTATTTAAGATTTTGGTACCCAAATACTCTTAGGTCCTTTCATGTTAGTCCCAAAGGTCTTATTTGACCTCTGTTTCCTTTTGTGTTGACATATTTGGAATGAATGTCCAAATTTGCCACAAAAGTTACAGAAGGTTGAATAAGATTTAGAAGACGATGGTTTAGCACTTTTGTCTTCTACAAATCCAATCCTGGATTTGTTAGACGAAGATCTTCTATATTTTAAAATCATTTGAAGTTTTGAAGATTTGTCTACAAATTTGGTTAGATCATGTTTCAGACTAATGATATCTTTCTTTAGTCTATCAACTTCAAAAAGAAGCATTGCCTTTTCAGGATCTGAGGCTAGGCTTTTTTGCATTCTCGTCAGATCTCTCTTGAGTATCTCATTTTCTAAAAGAGCTTCTTGATATTTTTCTTGATATTTTTTATACTCAAGAGCAATCTAGTGTGAGTTAGCAAGAAGAGTGTCATATGACATGTCTTCGTCATCAGTCTCAAAATCACTGTCATCAGACTCATGCTAAAAGTTATTATATTCAGAGTTTACCTCAGACGTTGCTTCCTTTGCGTCTGCCATGAGACATATATTAGCCTTTTCATCGTCTAAATTGCTACTACTGCTGTCTAGATCTTCCCAAGTGGCTAGAAGATTTTTCTTTTTGTATCTTTTCTTTGAACTCCATCCTTTCTTTAGTTTGGGGCATTCAGCCTTAATATGTCTAGGCTTTTGCACTCAAAGCACATGATCTCATTGTTCTCTTATTGAGGATGCTTTGTGTATCTAGTGTCCTTCTTTCTAGAAGAATGTTTAAATCTGTCTTTCTCCTTAAGCATTTTCTTGAATTTTTTGGTGATGAGGGAGATCTCATCGTCTGTTGAGTAGCTGGAGCATTCGTCTGAGCTCTCGGATTCTTTAGATTGAACCTTCAGCGCTTTGTTTCTTACTTTCGTCTCAATTTTTTCGTCTACTCTTCTACTTGATTTTCCAATCTTTGGAGCTATTGAGTCATTATTTTTGACTTTGTCTCTTTTGAAGAAATGTACTTCATGTACTCTTAGAGCTCCCAGTAACTCATCTAGAGTTAAGGTCTTCATATCCCTTGCTTCAGCTATGGCTGTAGCTTTGGGTTCATATACTTTGGGAAGACTGTCCAGGATCTTGAGATTGTTCTGAGCTTTAGAGAACTCAACACCAAGACTTTGAAGTCCATTTAGAATTGTTTGAAATCTTCCAAACATTTCATCAATGGTCTCTGTCTCCTTCATGGTGAACATCTCATAATGTCTTTGAAGAGTTGCTGCTCTCCTGAGACGAACATCTTCTGTGCCTTCATGTGTTTTGCATATAGCATCCCACATTTGTCATCTTAATTGTATTTGTTTTCTGGCTTGATTACAACATGATCTCCATGTGTGATGATTCTCCAGATACTATAGTGAGTGGACTTGATATACATTTTCATTCTGTCCTTCCAGTATGCATAATCTTCTCCATTAAAGGCTGGAGGCCTTGACAGAGAGGCTCCTTCAGGAATGAACTGTCCTTCAAGGTTTGCCATGCGGATCTTTTCCTCTAACACTTGTTAAGGTGCTCAACCCTTAGAGGCTAAGCTCTGATACCAAATTGTAGAACACAAAGATAACATAAGAATGGGGGTCGAATTGTGTTATATCAAATTTTCGCAATTCTTTTGTTAACGACGTAATCTCTAAAATAAAATCAAAAGTATTTTCAAAAACGTTTTAAAAGACAGACGAAATCTAAACACAAAATCGGAAAGCACACAAATTATATTGGTTTGTCTCACCCCAGAGACTACGTCTAGTTCTTGGCAACAACCAAGTTCCACTAACTTTCACAAGTTACAAGTATTCTTTCCACAAGCCTCTTCAGGCTCAATCCAAGTAGTCTTTCACTTGCCTCTCCAAGCAAACACCCAAGTATTCTTTGAATCAAAGCCTCTTCAGGCTTCCACCAATCTCGTTATGTAAAAGGTTTACGTGTGAGTTTGCCTCACTAGGTTTAACGTCTTATCAGACGAATATACAATGATGTACAAAAAGAATTTTAGGAGTTTAGAAGAGCTTTTTCTTTTCTTAAAACAGTTATGAATTTTCAGAATCAACAGTAGTTATATCAACAACAATTATGATCACAACAGTTGCTCGAAGGAGGTTTCTTCTTCTATTTATAGGCATCTCCAAAAGTATCCGTTGAGTGTTTTGCAGAAGATAGCCTTTGTTTGATGAAGAGAGTTGTTGGATCATTAAATGCAGCATTTAATGCTTTTTACCAACTTGTTATATGATAAGATAAAGCAGTCTGCTTATCTTTTCTATTCTTGTACTCAATCTGTAGCAGTTGTCATGTCTGCTTTTCCGTTCTGACATTCGCACACATATTCCTTCTTTTTTGCTAACTTTCCTCGAGAGTAGGTATATAGGCTCTATACGTTTCGAGGTAGTTTACGCTCTGATTGATGTGCAGATCATTTTAGAACGTCATCACCTGTAAGACTTGTTAGTTGCGAAGTTTATTCAATCATAAGACGATATTCAATTTTAAAAACGTCAAATGATTACATGCGAATGAATGATCAGACAATTATGTGAGGACATATATAATTTTAACTGTTTGTTATTATCAAAATATTTGAAGGTTATAAATTCGTCCTTTGTCTTAACAGTCTAGCAAGGGATTTGTAACCAAGTGAGAGGAAAAAGGGTTTATGTCTCTTGAAATGGGTATATGGGTTTCAAGAGATGTCTTAGGCTTATTAAGGCCCAACTCACACTTTTATCACTCTAAGGCCCAAAAAATAGCCCAACACTACTATTCAACCACTAGGCAAACCAACATACTACTAACAGGGATATTTGGCTTAGGCAACTCCTTCTTAATTCCCGAAATTCAAAACGTGAAACTACCAAGACCACTCAACATAAAATAACAACCACATGTCTACAATTCATTTATTACCTTTTGATTACAAAAACTAAATTTAATTTTCACTTTCAATTATTAAACCACTAAATCACACCTTAGGAAAACACTGGTGTTACGCCACACAAAACTTAGTCCCTGAAGAAATTTAGTACATGTGGTTTAGTTTGTTATACATATATGTATATTATTTTGTCAATTCATTTTTATAAGAGAAATGTGAGCAATACTCTCTCGAACACTCTCTTTCTAGCACTCTCTCTACTTTTGGTTGAAATTTATTAAAAATTACAAATTTTGATAGGTTCCACTTTTCATTTAATGAGTCTTTCTCCTCATTTAGAAGTGAGACGCACCAAAATTTGTGATTTTCAATAAATTTTAGCTAATAATAGATGGAGTGTTAGAAAGAGTGTGTTTGAGAGAGTGTTGCTAGCATTTCTTTTTTTATAATATATATTAGTTATGGATTTATCATTATGATCAAATTTTAGTTTTGATTTTTATGGATTTATCATTACTTTTGATTTATACACTACTTGTTCATGGACAGGTCACTATTAATGGAAAATTAAGAGTTCACTGAGCCAAACACATAAAGTTTAGTGATTGGTACATGATTTCTTTTGGGCAACTAGTTAAGGATTATATTGAACATATTGTAAGACGTGCTCCTTAAACATGTTATAGCACTTGCATATCTAGATGCTAACGATGTTGAGGACCAATTGTTTGGCATCATAGTTTTTTTATTTCCATTTTGTTATGTGTAGAACATTTTATTCATTATTTTTTATGTATATTATAGTCATGTTGTATCCTATGATTTTTAAAAATTTTAGTATCCGTATGTCTGTATCGTATAATGTCCATGTTTCATAATATATGTGCATCCATTATAGCACACATTAACAAAATTATTGATCTTCGTATTTATATTAAAATTATTTTTAGTTTTCTAATAAGTTATTTATATCTTTTATTTATTACAACATTTCATGCACTATTATTTTTGTCTCTTTTCTAATAAAGGTATAATTAAAAAAATAATAATAAATACTAGCATAGAAATTTAAAATGATGTATAAATGAAAATAATTTTTTTTCCAAAGTGACATAAAAAATGGAAATAATAAGTTAAAGTATTTATGTTAAGTTGTCATATTTCTATCCTTGTAGTTGCTTATCATTGGTGTGTCCTTCCCATTTAATTAATAAAAAAGCATCGCTTATTACATTAAATTAAAAAATTGGTATAATGAAATAATTTGTTTTCGTATAACTTTAATTTGAAATCTCTAACTTGAATTTAACTATTACAATTTAATTTAGAGGGTGGAAGGGATAGCTTTCTTTGTAAAACATAATTGTATTGGGTCGATTCAACACCCAAGTGGCCTAAAACCACCAACAGATGTTGGCCTAGTTAATGAACAAGGCTAATGGCCCTCTTAAACCTTGAACCCGCACACACACTAGCAAAATCTAAGAGAGACCACATAATCGTCAGCAGGAATTAAGGAACAAAATGATTGTGAATCATTTTGTTGTCACGAGGATTTGCATGATTATGAATGGTGATTAAAACAATATATAGAGAAGAAAACCCTAGTCAAGGTATGTATCATTCTCCATTTTTCCACCTCCTAAATTTGACTTTCATTAGCTTGAGTGTTAGAGTCTTTGTAGGTGACACCCAATCATTATTGGCCTCCAAAAACTGAAAAAAGAACCACCATACCTCCAAATACTACAATATGTGATTCTTGCCTCCTTGGGCCTGTGAAGAATAATGACATTGAACCATCAGCAAGAAAACATTCAAATGTAATTTCTATAATAGACGTTACATGTTTTTCTACATTTTTTTATTTGGTAAAAAAGTAGGAAAACATGGAAAAGGGGAGAGAAATAAAATAGGTAAAAAAAAATATATGAAGTTTTTTGCTCTTATTTGATACAAGGAAATTGAAAATAAAGAAAAAAAAAATTAATGTGGGTCTTATTCAAAAATTTTCTTTCTTTCTTAGAAAAGAAAATGAATGAAAAAGAAAAAAAAAAACTTTTTTCCAATTTTTGCCCTTGTTCTCTAGTCTTTCTTCTTCCTAACATACTTATTTATTTCCCTTATTTCTATCAAAGAATAGTGTCACAAATTTAACACAAGATTTACTCACTAACACAAACCACATTGGAAGAATAAGATGTTGATACCAAATCCCTCCCAAAATAAACTTTTAATGATAACAAATTATCAAGAAGAAAATTCTAAGTGTTGTTAATCTTTGGTACCAGTGCTTTTATTTTAAAAGTGTGCTTAAGGAACAAGACAAGTCATTAGTTAGAAGAGTACATCACTTAGAGCATCAATCAAGTTCAAGAAGCATCTTTTAAATGTATGCAATTGTCTAGAAGCACAAAAAGTTGAAATCTACATCTTTTAGTAGTTTAAATTTGAAAGACAACTTCTAAAAGCATATAAACTTCAAACATGCTTTCAAAAGATTAAGGTGCAGCAACATTAGAACATGCATTTAATTAGAAATGTCAAAAGAAGGAATCTAAGTAGTAAGAGATTAATAAGGTATAATAATATCAGAAGCTGCAATGTAAACAAAAGTTGTAAAAGCAATCTTAACAATGTTCCAAAAGCAGTACAAAAGTTGTATCAAAAGAAGCATGCTCAAATATGGGTCTAGTTGTTCCAGGAGGATATTATCAACACATATGACTTTTATTGATGCAAACAAAGCAAAGAAAATCAAGAAAGACTAACTAAAATACACTATAAGCATCTAAAAGCAAAATTTAAGAGTTTTGCAAAAGGTTAATTCTTTTTTTAGAAGCAAAAATTTTGATGATATCAGAAATTGTCAAAGATTCTCATGAAGAAAATCCTAAAACTTAGTAGGGAATCATCCTTGAATCATATTGAAGAAAGGGTTTTAAGGAGGAATAATTTAAGATATTAGAAGAAGGACCCCATAAACAAAAATGGACTAGGACTTAGTCAAAAAGTCGTTGTAATGAAAGTAACAACTCAAGCAGCTTTTGAACAAGTTTGGCCAACCTTCTAATAACTATAAACAAGTGGTTTGTGAATTGTTTTAGAGAGTCACTAGAAGGGGGTTAAATAGTGACACTTGACAAATTTAGTTTTTTCCTGCATAAACACACTTAACCTTTTGATTTTGTTTGCTCAGTTCTTCTTGGCAATTAGAAATTGATTAAGAGCAATTGAAGCTTCTCTTGGATTTGAATATAATATAAAGTTGTAAAATACACACAAATAACTATGAGAAGTTGCTTCTCAAATAAAATTTATAATTTCACAAATTCTAATAAAGTCAGAATTTGGTTTTTCAAATTTCGTGTATTGCCTCTTCTAATTCAAGTTTAAAAACCACTTTTCAAAATGCTTTAGTGAAGTTCAATGTAAGAACAAAAGGTTTTCTCAAAATAGTACAATGGCTAAGCATTAAATGAAAACCTGAAACAAGAGTAAAGGATACAATACATAAGAGAATTTATACTAGTTCACCCCTTTACTTGGGCTACATTAAGTCCCTATTACTTATAAGATTTTCCACTAAGTAAACACACCAACTACATAGGGTATTCAAGCCTTATCAGGCTTTCACAGTATTCTTCCCAAGCCTCTACATGATGCACAACACTAGTATTATCACCTCTACAAGTCTGCACTGAGTATTCTCACCTCTACAAGTCTGCACTGAGTATTCTCACCTCTCTATACCAGTACTTTCACCTTTGCAGGTCTACTCCAAGTATTCTCACCTCTTCAAGTCTTCACTTGAGTATTCTCACCTTTCCATGACAGGATTCTTACCTCTGTAGGTTTGCTCCAAGTATTCTCACATCTTCAGGTTTACACTTGAGTATTCTCACTTTTGTAGTTTATGGACTAGTATTCTAACCTTTGTAGGTCTACTTAACTTAAGTATCGTTTCAAAAGCATCTTTAGGCTTCAGCCTACAACAACTTTGCTGTTAACACACATAACTAACTCCGTTGTGCTTACAAACACACCTCAGAAACACCAATCCCTTAACTAATCTTCTGAGTTCCCCTCACATGTTTTGTTTAGACAGACTCTATTTCCTACCTTCTCAACACTCGACATATGAGATTTACAAGAGAAGAGGCTTACATACACTCTTTAAGATGAATACAAGGTTGTCAAAAAGGTAAGCACAGACGAGCTCACCACTTGGCAATTGCAAAATTGCGATTTCTGAGCATGGGGGCTTCTTAAGACCCCCCTAAACTACCAAAATTCTATAAGGCCGTGTTCATACTATCTTAATGTCCAATTGCCTAACATTCTATTTCAAAATAGGGATTCCTTATCAATCTAAGCCACTCTCATCTAAGCCTAATCTTTTAATTCCATATCCAAAATAAAGGAAACCCTTAAATCAACCTAAACCCTCACCATAATCTCAGTCTATCCTTGAGCAATCACAATTGCATTAATCACATAGGTTCACACAACAACAACAACAACAACAACAACAACAACAATAATAACAACAAAACAACAACAACAACAAACAACAACAACAACAACAACAACAATAATGATAATATATCCACACAAGCATGCACATGCACGGTATTACTCTTTCTTAATTCCCAAACATTAGAATGTCCTCTTTAAACCAAACAAGCAAACATCCATTCCAAACCCTCACTAAATCCTAACTATGGGTGATGCACATGCACACAAACAAGGAGGGAAGAATAGTATTATTCCTAAATATCAAAATGCCTCTATCTTAGACTCCTTAATCATACAATAATATCAAAGGCTCTACCATAACCCCTTAATCTTGCATAAACATTAACAAGTACAAAACCCTTATCCTAATCCCACTTGACATAAACACACAAATATCATGGCAGACAAGATAGACAATAGAAAACAATTACGGGGAAAAGGGGAAACATACCAAACACATGTACAATAGGGATTCATACAATTATGGGGAAAGGAACATACGAAGGGCTGCACTTACTTAAAGATGATTGTCAAATCCGTAAGAGGGTGGTTGCTTATGTTTTCTCTTCTTCTCTTCTCCTTCTTCTCCTTCTTTCTCTTTCTTTTCCCTTTCCTAGTTTCTAACAACTAACCCTAATCTTTGTCTATCTTTCGTTCTTGTAAAACGTGGGTAAGTTTGTGGCTAGGTGGGCTTAGTCCCTTCTTGGGCCTTTTTTGCTCTCTTTGGATCCTATTTTTTCATTCTTAATAATTTTCGGCACGAAGATATTTATAACAATAATAATCCTAATCCTAATAATAATAATAACAATAATAAAATAAAAATAACAACTATAATAATAATAACAATAATAATGATAATAAATATAATAACAACAACAATAGCACCTAAGGTATTCTTAATCAAATAATATAATATTAGAATCCTAAAAAAGGTCTCCTTATGGTTTATTTTTTATATTCAAAATTTGAGCTGTTACAGCTATTAGTTGCTATCCCCTTTTCTCCTAAAATTTTCTCACTTCTTATACCTTCTAAGACCTGAAGAGACCAAGAGCAAAGTGATTCATCCTTTGGAGATACCATTTCCTTCACCTATTCTTGGTTCTAAGGCATTTTGGTGAGTTTTTCCTCTTAGTTCTTCCTTTTTATTCTACAACAAAATTTTCTCCTCCCTTTCTTAACTCTTTTCTTTGCTTTTGCTTCATGAAAACCTCTCTTTATTGGCACCATTTTGGATTTGCAAGGAGCTAGCTTCAAGTTTCTTCCATTTTCCAACCTCTTCAAGCTTCCAAATTTTTAGATGTAAAGGAGATTACCTATATTTCTTCAACTTTTAACCATTTAAACCTCCTTAGAATGTTGGATCTCCTGTTTTTATGGTTTGATTTGGTGGCTTGATAAGTTTGATGATTATTTTGTCTTGAATGATGGTGGATTTTGACTATTTGGTGATATTCTTCTAAAAGGTCTAAATCTTTGTGTTTCTATTTTATTTCTAAGTATAAAAATATGTGTTCTTGCCCTTGGATAGTATGTGGCTCTATGGATACTCTTGAATGTGTTTTCTATGAATTTATATGATTTAAAAATATTTGTTAGAAATATGAATGTGTTAAGTGATGATAGAAATTGTTTTGGTGTTATTTTGAGCTATGGATGTGCCATGAAATTTTATATGACATGGGTTGAATTTGTGGTTGTTCTTGATACCATAGAATATTAATCTTCCTATCCAAATATTTTCTTAACAATTTTTGGGGATTTTTGATGTAGAAAATGCTTTAAAAATACCCAAAACACTTTAGAAAATCTAAATAAAATTTTGATGTGACCCCTGCACCATATAGCTGGACAAAGATGCTTGGACATTGACTAAATCTTTGGACTTGAAGAAATTTGAAGCATTGAATCTATGCTTGAAGATTCAGGGCTAAATTAGTAATTGGGAACCCTAAATCTCTAATTTTAATTAAGTAAAAATTCAAACAGTGGTGGAAGATTAATATTTAACCTAATTAAAGAGGGTTAAAGTTGGTTTCATGAATAAATTTTTTTTAGAGAATTTATAATAAATTTTGAATAAAAAATTGTATAAAAAGTAGATCAATCTAGGCTAATTTTAACTCAAATTTTCTAAATAAATTCTAAAAAGGGTATTTCTATAATTTCATATTTTTGAAATTATTATTATATTATTTTTGAGGTAATTTTGTTAGAAAATAAATTACTATTTTATAGATATTTGGAAACAAAACTAGTTAAATAAAATTATTTTTGTGAAAAATTTGTATTAAAGGAAAAATTATCTTTTCATACTCAGAAAAATTATTTTTAGATTTAGAATAATATATTTTAATGATTAATTACTCATAATTTTTATAAATTCTAATTTATAATTTATTTGTATTTAAGAAAGCTATTCTAGTATTTTATTTAAAACTCAAGGTAAAATGGTCTTTTCACTTGAAAACGAATCTAGAAAACTTTCCAAAGAATTTAAACGATAACAGAAGCCTTTTATTAAACTTCCAAGTTAAAATTAGGCGATTTGAATTAATTATGCATTTTTAAGTTTAAATAGATTTTTGTAAATAAGGGTATTTTAGTAATTACAAATGTAATTTAAATTTAAAATTTTAAAAAAGTATTTTAGAAAAAGGTAATTAAGAATTAAATAATTTAATTTAAATTATTTAAGATTTGAAAGTGAAATATATTTAATGACCTTCATAAGCTTTAATAACATACATTATTTATTAAACATGAAATGTGGAACATCAAAAAGAAAATGTTGGTAGAAAACTTTAGGGAATTTTCTTATGGTTCTTACCTTAGTTATAAGGTGTTGTAAATACTTGAGACTAAGTGGAGGGCCAATTATGGTATGACAGATTTATTGAACCCATAAAGGTGGTGTTGAGCACTAATATTTGGGCCCTATGGCCTAAGTGGAAATGTTATTGTTGTTTTCTCCACGAAAATAGTCTAAGTATTCATTTTAGGATGAGTTTTTGTTTATGATGATACTTGATGGAATGATCATTCATTCATGCATAGTCCACAGTTGTTGTTATTATGAACATGCACATAAGTTTGTTGATTAGTGTGGGAAGGTTAGTTGAGGTACCCTTGGGTAGCCTTGAGGAAATGTAGATGAATGTTTCCACAAGGGGCCAAAGTCATTACAAGCCTTGAGTCTTGGTGGCTACTACTCTTGTATGCCTATCCTAACGAAGCCACTAGTTTACTCCATATAATTAGTATCAGTGTAGCCTGAATGGTTTATGACACATATCACCTTTTTGACCCGTGGATTAGTGATTATTGTTGTACTATGTTTAAAGGACATGTCTGAATGGTAACTTAGTTGTTTAGGAATATCCATGGAGTCGAGTCATAACTATCAACACATTGCATCGTAGTGTGTACCTATGGATATCTTAGTGTTGTTATGATGTGATATCCTTGCTTATGTGATATGTATTGTGAAATTATGATACTATTAATATTTTTGATTTATCTTGGAATATGTGCATCATTCATGCATTCCTACATTTATTTTTAAAATAAGCTTACCCCCGCTTGTATGTTTGTGTGTATTTAACTATTATGATCGTGATGTTTGTGTTCACGAGAGCTGAGAGCAAATGTTAAGACCACACTAACTTTTGTGTACCTTATTCTTCATGTTTGATGATATTGATGTTGGTTACAATGGTGTGTGGTTTGTGGGTATACTCTCCCAAATAGTTAGTTATATGAGAGACTTTACTGTTACGTACGTTCCAGTTAGGCTCCCGTCCTCTCATTTTCAATGAATGCAACTCTGGAGTTTTGGCTTCCCACAGCAGAGATGAGGCAGGTGTCTCATTATACCTCGCAAGTTTTATTCGAGACCTCATCTATATGTAATAAAGTTCAAGTTTGTAGAAGACCACATGATTGGGTTTCTGTCGTTCATGTTCCTAGCTCGAAAAAGGAGGAGGCCTCATCTGAGGCCTCCTTGTAACACCTTAAAGGGTTTTACCATACACACATACGTACTTATAATGCTGATTATAACTCATAAAAATAGACCTTGATAAACTTTACAAATCGATGTAATGTTGCTTAAAGGGTACCCAAGGTACCTTACAAATCCTAAAAATCCAACCATAAAAAAAATAATAAAGAATTGACCTTCATGCAGGATGTCTTATACTTTATTCTAAAAGAATTCTAGTAAAAACATAAAGTAAGTGATAAAGCTTGTAAAGGCTCTTCATCCCTCCTCTGCTTCCTTAATTTGCTTGCTCTAAAATAGTTAGAATAAACTAATAAGACGAAAAGTCTCAGTGAATGCCCTAGGGGACACTACAACATCATATAAACATAAATAGCAGTCATATACATACTTAACAATTAACCTCATACATCATGATATAGAACTCACAACAATAATAGTAGATGACAGTTAATAACATAATGCAAATCTTTTAATTTAAACCTTTCCTTTGCTTTTTCGTCCCTCTGGCATAGTTTGGCTCAAAATCTCAAGGACGTCCCCCTTGTATATGCCAAACAACCTTCCCTTACTAAAGGTTAACACCACTCTTTAAGGACTGAAGGAGATAGATATCCTTCTCTTGTCAAAGGTGATGTTAATTTTTATTGTCCTTTTCCTTTAAATAGTTAACCTTTTGCCATCCTTTGGGGACTGATGGGGTTATTACCCTTCCCTTGCCAAAGGAGACCCCTCAATAGTTATAATATGTCACATTTCAATCATATATATGGATGGGTAGGTCATATAATAGTTAGGACAATTTAGCACATGCAATTCAAGAAGTTTTGAACCTAATAGAACCAATCACGCCCATGACTGGGGAGTCACGCCCGTGACCAGTGACAGACATGCATTCCAAAACTTAAAATAGAGTCGGTCACGCCCGTGACCAGTGATAGACATAAAATTTTGAACTTCCACCTTCAAGGAGAAATCCATGGCTCCCCGAACCCCCAAATCACAAAAGACGTGAATTATAGGACCCATAAGCAACAAAATCCTACCTTTAACTTACCAATCGTACATCCAATGCATATTCTCACAAAACCCTAATCATTCCTAATATCATAATGCCCCTTTTTACCCAACAATCAAACATTCATACAATAAACATCAATTGGCATAATAGTCCATTTCTAAACCCTAACATAGCAATATAAAATCCCCACATCTAATCCTGAGCATGGCTTAATCATATGAAATATGAAAGAGAAGGAAATTGAGCAAAACATAGGGGAACTGGGATACATGCAAAGGAGATAACATACAGAGTAATCAATGTAATTACAGGGAAGGGAAAACGTGCAAGGGGCTACACCCATCTCAAAGCACAAGTCCTAGGGGTTCCTAAGGTGAAAGGTTCATTTCCTTTCCTCTCTTTCTCATTTTCCTTTTCCTTCCTCCTTTCCCTCTTAATCCCAATAAGGTATATGTGTGATATATGTCTCTGAATTTAAGCTTGTTAATTCCTCCTTGGTTGGGCCTTAATAGCCCCCTTTTATGAGAGTTTATATCTCCCTACTTAAGCCCATTCATCTATTATTTAACTAAGCCTAATTTATTAATTGAACACCTTATTTTCTAATTATTATTTAATGACAATTTTGTTGGATGTTGCACTCCCAATAGTA
Source organism: Spatholobus suberectus (assembly GCA_004329165.1). Lineage (NCBI taxonomy): Eukaryota > Viridiplantae > Streptophyta > Magnoliopsida > Fabales > Fabaceae > Spatholobus > Spatholobus suberectus. Next base: position 32,764,300 of record CM014733.1, read on the forward strand.
GATGTAAGTTACTTAGGATGGCCAATTAGGGTGTGCATGTGTTTTGTATTAATATGTTGCTCCCTTATTCTCTGATGTATTTCTTCTGTTAGATATTAGCTTTTCTAATCACATATTTTTTGCTTTTTGAAATACTTTTGATGTTATTTAATTATGACTAGTGCCATAAGGTACAGTACATTATTACTATTTTATATACATAAATAGTATTATCTTTACTTTTATTTAATGTTATACCATTAATTGGGAAATTTATTTGATGCATGATATTTGTTCCCAAACGTGAAAATTTTGCTCATATTTTCACGAGGAAGCTAATAAGTGTTTTTTTTAATTAAAATTGAATTATTCTACAATTACGTTAGTTAATCTCATGTAGTGACAGCGAATCATCACAAAGGGCTCATCCACATGCTCCTGCACGTAGGGCTGTTCACAATTCAGTTCAGAAGAGAAAACTGAACCGAATTGAACTTAAAAATAGTTCTAAAGAACCAAAGTAATTTTAATAGTGAACTGAACTGAACTAGTTATAAGTTTAGTGAATTGTTTCTATGTTAAAAAACTGAATTGGACTGTTATTAATTTTTGAACTATATTTTTTTTTAAGTTTAGTGAATTGAATCCTTTAACGCACACCACTAAACTGTTACTGAACTATTTAGAGAACTTTTCAGCATACTAATGATAATCTGTGCCCAATTTTGTGTAGTTTGATAGTCTCAATTTTGAATTTTTGTTTGCTAGAAACAACTAATTACTAGCTAAAAACGAGGAAAACACATCAATTCATATCAACTAAATAGTTTTAAACTAATTCTCCTATCAATATTTTTTCAAATTAACGGTTCTAACCCAGCCTTTGTAATTATAAAGTTTGAGTAAAGCTTACATTTAAACAACTACATGTAATTATGAATCTAACCCAGTTGTTGTAATACATGTCTCCGTACAATTTAAATAAGTACAACTAACAAATTAAACCACTAAAATCACTTTGCGTAGTTGTAGTTAAAATAGTTAGACAAGTAAGTAAAAGCATTGCCTTATATGGATGTTAAAAGAATGTTACTAAACCAAGCAAACATGTGCATTTCAAATGGGATCTCTCTCTCAACCAATGGCTTCCATCTTCTCTATCCACCATAAACTTGAAAAGTGAAAAGATGAAGCAAGAGAGACTAACCTGGATCAGGATCATCATCAGGATTAAGGACCATATTTGGCAAAATGAACTCTGTCAATGCAGTAGCACTTCTTTCTGCAAAACTCCTAACTGGGTGCTCTTCCAGCAAAGGTAATATCATGCATTACCAACTACTAAGTACCAACTCTAGAAACTATAAACATTAAATCAAATTTAGTTTCACTAATCAAGACTTCAGTATCAAGGTCCAAAACTCATGACTAACCATAAAATTTTTCTGCACAGTACTCTACCATAAAAATCTAGCAATGGACGGGCAGAATATTAAGCTTGGAATAAACAATATATGTCGTTGCCACCATCTAAAACATTAGAAACCATCAAGACACAAAATCAATACCAAATTAATTGCCTTTATCTATCAATCTCTTTTTTCTATTTGTTAGAAAGATCTTAAGACTAACTAATGGAACAGATAATTGAACTGAACTAGCACGCCAATGCATCATGAGAACAAAATTAATTATTACATCTGAATCTAATATAAAAATATTTAAACCTATCTGAGGGCATTCCAACCCTTTAAATCTATAAATTTCTCAGACCTTACAAGTATTATCTAAATAAGAGATTGAGCAAAATGAAGAATCACTAATTCACGCCAAGAAAAAAGACAAAATTTTAACACATAAAGGTGTCAATTCAATAGTAGCCAATGAGCTCATACATTCTAGTGTCAGCTAGCACAATGGCAAAAGAATATGAATTTAGCCAAAAAAATTCTCACGTTCACAATGTTACTCAATATTAAGCTGCAAACATGAATTGATAAACAATAAGCAATATTACAATGAAAAATAGGCTTCTAATATTAGTACTTGCAAGCCAAGTACTAATTTTAATACCCAAGTAACATTTTCTAGCAGTTATTGGATTGTCATCACCTAAAAATCTAAAATAGCATTTCAGCCTATTATAAACTGCCTAATTAGCTGCTATATTTGTTAAACCTGGATGTACATAAATGACAAAACAAGTCTAAAAAGGAAAAGAAAAAAAAAAGGGTCTTCGTCTTCATGGCAACATTTCAGGTTGTCAAAATACGAAGTAATAGGTATATTAACAAATGGTCACTAGCAATCTAAAGCTAGGAAGTAAAGGTTAGTATCCTTCACCTAATGTTCCTTCAATCATCAAGATTAATAGTGGACAACGAAGTCCTTTCATGTGGAAACAATATCTCTGCAAAAAGAAAAATATTTCATTACTTTCTTAAAGTTATGGTAAAAGCATAACAAAAATATGTAGAACATATATATTAACTTACCTTGCTCAAATTTCTCGAGCTCTTCAAAGTCCTCATTAGTCAACATTGAGAAAGGTGTTCCTTTCAACCAATCTTCTATGCAAACCAATATTTCCACCATTCTAGGAGTAAGGGAACTTCGATAAGGATCAAGAACCCTTCCTCCAGTACTGAATAAAGACTCTAATGCTACAATAGAAACCGATATGGTTAACATCTCTTGAGCTATACTTCCAAGGATAGGAAATCTAGCTGAGTTTACTTTCCACTAATTTAAAATATCAAATTCAATTGACTTATTGAAAGGCTCACAATCTTCTTTCAAATATTTATCCAACTCAAATTTTGCATCAAATCTATGCCCAGTTGTTTGTAGATAGAAACTCATACCATGGATATCATCATCATCATCTTCATCCAACTCTATTACTTGTTGGTTAATTTGAGAACCCTCCTCAATATCTTGGTACTGCTCATAAAGTGATCTTAAACTACAAGACAACTTTTGCTTCAATTCATCTGCCTGATATTCATCAAATAAGTAATCAATGAAGTGGTTAACATATTCCATTTTACACCTAGGATCAAGGAAAACAACAATCAATAGCAAAATGTTAATTCCATTGGGTGTTCCCCAATATTTGTCATATTTAATTCTCATTCGAGTAGCCATTGACCTTATGAAAACATCATTATTCTCTTGACACTTGTGGATCTTCCTTCCAATCACAAATACTTCCTTCATATATATATTACTAGTGACGTAATATGAACTAGAAATACGCATCTTGTATCATAAAACATCTTCAAAAAAGGCAACAGTGAACGAGCATTATCCCAATCAGATTTTGAAGGTACACCTTTCCCCTTTCGCAGATCCTCAACATACTTATTGTCTTGCATTTCAGGTAAGTCAAATGCTTTTTGAAACTTGATAGCTGCCTCCAACATTAAGTAAGTTGAATTCCACCTAGTTTCAACGTCTAGGCAAATAAGGCCTTCATAGGAAATTTTCTCTTGTTCAGCACAAACCTTGAATCTAGCCAACCTAAATGGTGATGACCTGATGTACTTGATTGCACCACGAATTCTTAAAATGGATTCATCTACCTCTTTTAGGCCATCCTTCACGATTAAGCACAAAATATACACACAACTACGCATATGAATATACTCCCCTTTTAAAAGAATACTATGCCCAGACATCAACCTCTTTTTTAAGTATTGAATCCCAAGGTCGTTAGATAAAGCATTATCCATAATCAAACTGAAGACCCGATTTAACTCCCATTCATTCAAGCATACCTCAACATTTTTTACCATAACCTCTCCTGAATTTCCCATGATTTGACAAAAGTTCAAAATTTTCTTTTGCAACTTCCAATTATTATCAACGAAATGTGTAGTAAGTCAAGTTTTGGATTGATGTCCATGTGTCTATGGTAAGACAAACTCTCCCACAATGCTTGGAAAGAAATTTCTTCAACTTTTCTCTCTCCTCATTGAAGAGTTTAAAAATATTACGTGTTAATGTAATGCAGGATGGGACACTAAATTGAGGTTACAAGACACTTAGAACTTGATGAACGCTTTAATCTCCACAAATCGAAATGGCAACTCAGCAATCACAAACATCTTCACAAATTCCTTTGGCATATCTCTTGGTCAAATTTAAAACAACTCGGTGAAGAGCAAACACCACCACCCACTTACCCTTCTACAGTTTGTGATGACGAAGAATTTGATCTTTGCCTTTGTGTCCTTTATTTGGATTCTCTTTGCATCTCATTAAATGTGTCTTCATAGCACTTGTTCTAGCCTTAAACTTAATTAGGGTGCCACAATAATTGCATGTTGCTTTCTGCTCTTCATTAGGCTTTTCAGTAAAATGATTCCACACTTCTGATTGAGTTTTACGCCTTACTGATGTATTTGACTGAGGTGGTAATGGAGTAGTAGTGGTAGAGGCAACTGGTGTATTAGCAATTGAATGTTCCACTGCCTCTGGCAAAGAAGAGTCCATCTGCATTATTTTCAAGAGATGTGCAAATTAATATTGTACACTATCACAAGTGGCTTGATCTACAAAAATTTATACAAGATAAAGTCACATACATTACTTAATCCAATTTCTAGGGATGCTATCAAAAGCAATTCTAATTCCTAAGTCCTAAAAAATGACAACAACATACGATATGGATGATTAAATTGGTATGTGATAAAAAAAATTCAAACAACCAATACAAGACTATCACTAACCACTCTTTGATCCACGCATATGTCAAGTTGATAATTTTAATTTTTTTTGCTGATAATGCCAAACTGATAATAAAATGCTCATAGAGGTTGATTTACTTTCCCTTTTTTTTATTTGGTTATATATTATGAGGTGAAATGCATTTTTTTGTTCTTTTTTTTTATAAATTCGATTGTAGATGCATTGCAAGTCTTAATTGATTTCCAATTAGTCTATCTCAAGTCCTAACTCACTCGCAGACAGAAATAGTGCAAAATTTTTCATGTGGAACAAATGTCCATTATGGATGGAGTTGAAATTGACATAGCACACAGATTAGGAATTTGACTAAGTACAAAGAGCCCTCAGATATTTTTAAGCTGCCATATATCTGGCTATTTAATAGGACTGCAAAGTGTGTGTAGTTGATATTTTTTATGCTTAAATATTACTTGGTGAAATTACTGCAAAGTAAATAGCCAACTAGAACAGGACAAGCAAATACAAAACAACATATGTAGCTACAAAACCTTTAAAGACTGTCTAGACGTCTATAATTTACAAGATACAGTAATTTTACTTGGAGAATTTATGACAGCAATCCAATAATCTTTTCACATCTATCTCACTAACAGGAACTTCAGCATTCCCATTATTCTTCGCATTCTCCTTTTTAGCAGTCCACTAATTCAAAACACAAATGACCCTCCCAAGCTATTGATTACAATGGTATAGGGAAACAACAAATAAATGGCAAAGCAAGCATGTGGATAGATAAGCATATGTGAAATTGTGAATCTAACTACAGTACTAAATTCAAAGTCAAATATTTCCTTGTTAAGCCAAATAGTTAAACACCCATTACCCAAAATACTAAATTGGACAAAATGAGTTAGAGTAAAAGAAAAAAATTACCAGTGAAGCTGTGACTATGAGTCAAATTCGGCAAATTGGTGGAAAGAGTTGAGTTGAGTTGAGTTGTTACACACTTACCCTAAACAAAAAACAATAGAAAATTTAAAAGGGAGAACAATACGAACATAGTGAATTTGGGATTTAGGGTTCTTACATCATGATTGAAGCCAACAGAGATTGAGGTATGAAGAGTGAGTTCCAATTTGGGATTTAGGGTGCTAAACATCCAATTTGGGATTTAGGGTTCCAGCTTCTGAATTGGGATGAAGTGGACTTGCGTGAAGAATGAATGAAAATTGTGTTACGAATGCGAAGGTGAAATGGACTTCCAAGTCGTCGCGTCGCGTGACTCATGTCTCTGTGTCCAAGTTTTGTTTTATCTCAATTTTTTTTATTAAACTAAACTACTTATTAAAATAATTTAATTTTTATAAAACTGAACTTAAAATACAATTCAGTTTGGGCTTTAAGCAAACAATTCAATTTTAATTAGTTTAGTTCAATTCAATTCAACAGTTTAGTTCAATTTTATTTTATTTTGAACACCCCTACCTGCACGGGAAGCCTCACATCCTATAAAGAATTAACATCTCCCTTACCAAAGAATTCCATAAAGGTATACGCCTCCAGCTCCTTTTTGTCAAACACCTCTAAGCCCGCTATAGCAATTATTCCCTCCACATCTTCCCTAGCCCTATTTGACTTGACCTTCACGGTCAAAGTAGCAAGCTTCGCATCTTTTGTATTTTTGTTACGATGAGAAACTATCACCTTCTTCATGGCTTTTTGGTCCATCTTAGTTAGGATATTACTTGCCAAAAAAAAAAAAGAAATCATTAATAAGTGACTCACAACACAAAGCACAATTAAAATACAAGCATATCATACCCATATAATTAGCTTGCTCGACCGATTTTGTTCTCCAAGCTTATCAATGAAGAACTCTTTAGCAAACCTAGTCCTTCAAGAATATTAACCTTCACTTGCCCCTCTAAGGAGAACTAGCTAAAAACTGAATGAGACTTAACCACTAGATTTGGCTGCCAAACAACGGGAACTTGTTATCCCCTTTATCATAAGAAAAAAGGCCCACTCAAAAAAAGTAAAAGAATTTCTGATTAGTTAGAATGATCCCCATATATTCACACAACACTTCAAATGCCCAAACAAATCCTTAGGAATATGGATGCAATTGGGTCGAGCCACATTTATAACACTTACACTTTGACCTCGAAGTCAAAAAAAGGTACCTTGACATCTAGTTGGCTAAATGAGCAATAATACACACACAATGCAATTCCCTTTTATTCGTCAAACACATAAAGACTCAATCCCTTTCATTATAAGGCATATCACTCTAGAAAAAGATGAAGTAGCCACCGAATTTAGCAACTAAAAATAGTGGTCGCTAATAGCGACAGAATTAGCGATAGAGATTACATTTGGTCACATCAATAAATTAGGGACGACTTTAGTGACCAATACCATTGGTAGCAAACATATCGGTTGCTAAGTCTGTCGCTAAATAACTTTTTTTTAAAAATACTGTTTATAAATGACTAGCGACCGATTTTGCGGCCAAAGATAGCGAGAGTTAGCGATTGAAAAAAATGCGATCGTTAAAAAATGAAAAAGTTGTGTATGGCAATGGAATACGGTTCGATTGCTAAATGGTATTTAAATAATTACCAAATAGCAACCAAAACATTTCGGTCGCAACACAAAAAGTACAATAAGTGCAATTACGACCAATGTTGCGACCAATGTTAGTTCGGTCGCAAATCTTGAAAATTCTAAAAATCTTTTCCTCTTTATTTTCATTTCTCTCTTTCTTTTTTTATTCATATTCCTAAATAGTAATTTTAAATAATTATTTATTTTATGATATGTTACTAATTGCTAATGTTAGTGAAAAAACAAAATTATCACATAAATTTTTAATTAAAAAAATATTTATTTAATATTTATTATATGTTAAAGATTTTTAGTAATAGGAATTTTTTAATTCTTTTTTTAAGTTGTTAATAAAATGAGAAGTGAATAATTAGTTAATTATGTAATAATTAGACTAAATTGCACTTTTGGTCTCCTTTAATGCTCAATCTTTGATTTTGGTCTCCCTATTTTCAATTCGGTGATTTTAGACCTCTAATTTTTAAATATTCGCAAATTTGGTCCCTCTATTTTTAATTATGCAATATTAGTCTCCTAAATTTTAAAAATTCGCAACTTTGGTCTAGCAATTAAATGTTTATTTGTTGCCTGTTAATGCATCAATATTAACTATGATGTGGCATTAGACTAAATATGTGACAGATAATATTTAACAGACTAATGTCATGTCATAGTCAACATTAAGACATTAACGATCAACGAATAAACATTTAATGGTTAAACTAAATTTGTGAATTTTAAAAAATTGGGGATTGAATTGCAAAATTAAAAATAGGGAGACTAAAATTCTAGATTTTTAAAAATTAGAGAACTAAAATTGTAGAATTAAAAATATGGGACCAAAATTGTAGATTTTTAAAAATTGGAAGACTAAAATTGCAGAATTAAAAATAAGAGAACCAAAATCGTGTACTGAGAATTATAGGGAGACCAAAAGTGTAATTTAGCTTAATAATTATTATCTAATTAGAAATTAAATAAATATCTAATTATCTTTTTTAATTGAAATCCCTATATACTAAATTAAAATTGCTATCTCTCACGAGAGCTTTTTAGTTGTTATTTTTTAACAAGAATATTTTTAGAGATTTTTTTAACATTTCATTTCTTAATCTATCATTTTCAATATCTTTAATTCTAAATTAAATTTTAATATTTTTAAATAAATTATCAATAATTAGAATGACATTGTATCACGATATAAATTATATATTATAAATTTAAAATATGATCTATATGTTCAAAAATATTTATTTATTATGAATTTTAATTATAATATAATTTATATTATATATTCAGAAGTATTTATTTATTATAAATTTATGTTATATGAAATAAATATTTGTTTTGTGCATTGCACAAGTTAAAATATTAATTATACTAAAAATCATCTAGAGTTAACCTAATAGTGAAGAATAGTTTGTACAAGCCTTAAGTTCTAATCTTATTGTTGTCATTGTACACCCAAAAAATGCTAAAAAGCAAGATGCTTTGTGCACCAATAACCAAAACTTAACTTCTCTACCATAAAAGTCACCATATTGATTTACCCTATATATTAAATTAGAACTTCTATATCTCACGAGAACATTTTTAGCTGTTATTTTTTAATGAGAGCATTTTTAGTTGTCATTCTTCAACGAAGTGTTTTTAGAAAAAATTTTAACCTCTCATATCTTTTAATTTATCATTTTCAATATTTTTTTAAAAAAATTATGAATAATTAGAATGACATTGTATATCAATAATTAGAATGACATTGTATCACAATATAAATTATATATTATAAATTTAAAATATGATATATATGTTCAAAAATATTTATTTATTACGAATTTTAATTATAATATAATTTATATTATATATTCAGAAGTATTTATTTATTATAAATTTATGTTATATGAAATAAATATTTCTTCTGTGCATTACACAAGTTAAAATACTAATTAAACTAAAAATCAATTAGAGTTAGCCTAATGGTGAAGAATAGCTAAATTGTTATTCTTTTTATAATTAAAGAATTGGGTGCTATTGTTATTCTATATCATATTATAAATTTTTTACCATACATGATTTTTAATATGATTATTTTATTTATATTTTTAGCTTATTTTATTTTTTTATAATTTATTTAAATTTATTGTGTAATATATTATATAATATTAAAATATATCTAATTTTAATTAATTTAATTACTATTAAATCTTTTATGATAATTAATTATCCCTTTCTATATATAAATGTGTAAAATTATCTATTTTTTCAGGCCTCCACTCTCCTCACTCTCCCTCACATTCACTCTCATTTGAATACTCTCTTTTCATGAAGGGGTGAACTTCACTCTCCTAACATGTATTTGGTACACCCTCTTATGTTTTTAATAAGTTGTAACTAAATATCAAAAACCAATTTCAAATATATATATTTTATCTTCAAATTTCAAATACGCTCCTAATATCAACTAAATGATTTAACAAGCTGTAACTAAATATCAGAAATCAATTTTGATTATATATATATATATATATATATATATATATATATATATATTTTATCTTCAAAATTCAAATACGCTCTTAACATGCATATGATATCCCTTTTTATATATAAATTAGAATAATTATCTTGAAAGCGTTTTTAGTTTGTCATTCTTCAACGAGAGTGTTTTTTAGGATATTTTAACCTTTTATATCTTTCAATCTATTATTTTTCAATATCTTTAGTTTATCTTGAACTTCAATATTTTTTAAAAATAATTATCAATAATTAAAAATAATATTGTATCACAATATACAATATTTATCATAAATTTAAAATATAATTTACATGTTTTAAAATATTTATTTATTACAAATTTTAATTATAATATAATTTATATATTTAAAAGTATTTATTTATTATAAATTTTAATTATGTAAATAAACATTTATTCCGTGCAATGTACAGGTTAAAATACTAGTAATCATAAAATTTACATAATAGATTTGACCAGTGCAATCGGGTTAAGATGCTAGTTACATTTAAATTTGATTCCTAGGAAATTAACTTAACAAATGATTTTTTTCTAAAAAATTAATTAATTTTTAATTCGAAATCCATCATAGTAATTTTTTAAAAGTGAATTTTAAAAAATTATATGTAATTTTAACAAAATAGTAATTTTGTCATTTGAACATAATTTATATTTTATCCTATTATTATCTGGTTTGTTATTCGATATGCACTAAACATAAGATAAGATCGTATCTTATCTTATACTATCCTAACCACCATATTTTATTTTATCCTATCATATCATAGCTACCAAATGAGCCTTATTAGTTCCAAACCTTTAGGGCTCATTTGGTGGTCAGGATAAGATATGAGAACAAGATAAAAACAAGATAACACAAGACAGGATAAGCTATTTTTATTTATTTTGAATTTTAATTATAATGTAATTTATATATTCAAAAACATTTATTTATCATAATTTGAGTTATAAAAAATAAACGTTTCTTATGTACATTACATAGGCTAAAATGCTAGTTAATGAAATGGCTAAAATAGAATTCCAATCCCTTATTTTCATTTTAGGTTTCAATTTTGTCCCTTAAGTTTGAAAAGATTCACTTTGGTCTCTTAAAGTTTCTCTGTTTGATCAAATTGGTCCTTCCGTTAGTTTACTACACAAATTTAGTCAACTAGTGACACATAGAAAACTATGAGAGAAATCACGTCAACCAAAATTAATATCGTTAGTGTCAAAAACTGGCGAAAGGAACAATTTGATTTAACAAAGACATTATAAAGGACTAAAGTGAAACTTTTAAAACTTAAGGCACCAAATTGAAACCTTAACGTTGTGTTTGGTAGCGGTGAAGTAGCGAAGAAGAGAAGAGAAGAGCGCGGAAGTGAGAGGACCCTGACAATTTCTGTTCATTTGGTATCGGTGAAATAGCGTGGAAGTTTTTAAAATTTTAGGGGGTCCCATGTTAAAAAACATCGTCGCAAATATGTGCAGATTTGCGAAGAAATGCGAACGTGCAATGCTATTTCCATTGTCACCCTCTACCTTTTGTTATTTTTTGTTACTCTAGAATGATTTAAGTATATTATTGGTTGAAAATTTATAATTTTTATAAAAGTTGGTGTTAAATATCGTGAGTGATTACAGTTGGGTATGGTGATTTGGAGTAAAATAATAGCTTGCATGTACTGCGCTGCATATTTTTTTTCGAAGAATTGAGAAAATATTATCGAAAAATTGGACAAGCAATGTATTGCATATTCGAATATATTTTCTTTATATCATTCCGAATCATGAAGGTTATATACGTAATTTTATTTTTTCACTCCAAATTCCCAAAAGTCAAAAAGCAAACTTCTCCTCTATTTCGTCTCTACTTCTCTCCAATCAAACAACTTCTATTTTCACTCTATTTCTTACCAACTTCTCTTCTCTTCTGTCTACTTCCTCTCCCTCTATTTCTCTCTTCCCTACCAAACACAGCGTAAATGTAGATAAGGGACCAAAATTATTTTAGCCCAATATAATTAAATACATTAAATTATATACCTTTTATATTTTTCATTATATATATATATATATATATTTAAATTAATTAATAAAAATATACTCCCATAAATATAATTTTAAGCAATAAAATAATTGTTAAAAATAAAACAAAATTTCACTTCCCTCCCTCCGAAAAATTTCCCACACTTACTCCCATCAAATTCTAAAAATCCTGAAACCCTTACCCCCTTCGACAAAACCTTGCCTCCTCGGCAATTTCGCTCATTGTGCACGACCCTCTAGTTCTCCCCTCTTTCCTCGTTTCTTCCCAGAATTTTGGTTACTGGGTTCATTTATTTGTCACCTATTCATCTCCCACACCACGACCTTGACTGCTACTGTTGAAAAACCTTCCCAAACTCTCTTTGTCAGCTTCAAAGCGCGTTTATTGGCCTCTTCGAAACTCTAGTCACTGGGATCCATCAACGATTGCCAAAAATCTTATGTTTTCACGATTTTGTTGGTGGGTTTTCACTTTCCTTGGCATACGAGCAACAATCTTCTTCTGGGTTCATGAAAAATTGGTGCTTTGTTTCGAAAGTACCCACATTGAGATGGGTGATGGTGAAAATGAAGGGTGAGAAGAAGGGTTGCAGAACGCGATGGCTTTGGGTGGTGATGGTGGTTCTTTTGACAACCTTTGTGATTTGCAATCTGATCTTTAGTGAGAACCCACTTGGTATATTAATAGTTTCAGCTTCTCTTGTTTGTTTTCTTGACCAAACAATTAACACTTCAACAAGGTTAGATTCAGCGGTGCTTCAGCTCACACACACTTGAACCAAGTAATAGATAATACTCATTCAACAATGGATTGGATGTTTTGTTGGGTTTCTTCCACTTGTGCCATATCTCACACCAAATGAAAACCAAGAACTAAGCAATCAATTTAAGACTTTGACTAGCTCTACAATGGTTTAAGTTTTGTTCTGGTCCTCTGTTAATACTTTGGGTATTCTGTTGCTCCTAAAGTGCACGAATTCATTTAAGGGTACTATTGGCTTTAGTTTGTTTCTAGGCAAGTGGTTCGGTTTAGTTTTATTCTGAAGTTTGCTGATTTATTTGGAAACACGATCTGATTTTTACAACATGGGTGTCGTTTGCTAGTTTAATCATAAATTTTGTGGCTGATTTCAGAGTTTTCCATGTGATTTTTATGTCACTAATTAATATTGGAAATCTCATTGAAACCATTTCCATGTTGTTTATAGCATGACTTGTGGATTGATTTTAGTTATAAAACTTCATTTAGATAAGCGTGAATATTTTTGGCTTGGCCTTGGGTTGACATGGCTCTCTGACCGTGAATTTGTGTGGCTTTGTTGCTCTCAACTCTCAAGTTCAAAAAGGAATAGTAAAGCACACATGGAGAAAGACAAAGGAGAACTTGGTTATTTTCCTCATTCTCTACTTTCCTGTCAAACCCAAAGTTCACCTAATGCCCTCCCCAAATTACTTTATTGCTCCCCTGTGTCCACTTACTCAAATTTTTTCTCTATTTTAATCTATGTTTGCATAGCGCTTTGGTTGGGTTCACGAAAATTAAGTCAATCTGCATTTGCAGACCACCCTGGGTGCATTTCAATACTCCTTTGGTGCATATTGTGAATTTATGCTACATAACATCATATGAAAGACATTAGATTAGAAATTTTTCGTGCAGATTTTTATCCTCTATATGTTTGTCTAATATTTTCATTTGTATCGTAAAGTGGGTGAAAAATTCCTGGCCTTGCATTGCCATGGGCAAGCATGTTAGCCGAGTGTTGTGTGAGGTATGATTTTACTTTCATTTATTTTGGCATTACCATGTAGCAGTAGCAGGTATATGGTAGTTTAGTCTATGTCAATTAGTTTATTGATTTTCTTACTATATGCTGTCTTATAAATTAGTTTGTGTCGTAGGTTCCCTACATGGTTGCTCTTCATAATATACTCTTCTAATGTGTCTTGAAAGTTGGGCCCGATTGGAGTTAATGGCTATTAGTGATGTGTCTTTAACCAGGTTTTGGTATCTCCAGGGTGAGGATAAGAAGATTGTTAAGATTTGATCAATGTTGGAATATATATATATATATATATATATATATATATATATATATTGCAATGAGTTTTATTTTAAAAAAACTATGGGCTGTTTTTCTGCAAATACTTCATTTAAAAAAATGGTCTGCAATACATTTACTAGGTGTTTTATTTATTTATTTTTAGGCAATGAACGGTGTTGGACTGTAATTTTTTTTTTAAATGATTTTTGTGTGTGCGTTGGGGAGGGGGGTTCCTATCATTTCTTTTATTTTATATTTATACATTATTTATTATTTTTAGTAGTAGTAGAATTATAAATAATTGTATTACAAATAAAATAAAATATAAATTTAGAAAATATATTAGTTTAAAGGTGAACCAATTCGTGTCTATATTTTTAATCGTATTTTATGTTTAGTTATATGTAATGAGTTGAAATGAAATTAATATAAGATAAAAATATTATTAATTTTTTAGAAAAATGAATGTTTATATTATTAAAGAGTTTCAGATATGTAAGTTCTGATTCTTCTAAATGTAATCTTTAGTTTAGCGATTTAACAATTTTTTGATTTTATTTTTCTTTTAACCATGTTAACACCTTTTAAAGTTTAATATTTTAGTTTACTTCAGCCATATTTTCTATTAATATGTTTAAAACATAATAAAACGTGTTAATATGTTTAAATGGAATAATCTTTTAAATCATTTTTAGAATACTAAAAATAAATCTTGGGTCAATTATCAGGACATTCACGGTGAAGATAACATTATGACACATAAGATATATATTATGTAATATTGACTTAATTAAGCGGGTAAATTACTTTAACAGTTTTTTCTTTAATTGTTAATTATTTTTATTAATTAATAACTACTTACTTTTGTTAACGAACTGCTTTTGATGCACATGATTATATAATAATGGATTATAATATATATATATATATATATATATATATATATGTATATATATATATAGTTAATATGCATATAGTTTTAATTATAAATAATGTTATTACAAATATAATAAAAAATTTTAGAATACTAAAAATAAATCTTGGACCAATTATTAGGACATTCACGGTGAAGATAACATTATGTGATATGTCACATAAGATATATATTATATAATATTGACTTAATTAAGTGGATAAATTACTTTAACAATTTTTTCATTAATTGTTGATCATTATAATTAATTAATAACTACTTATTTTTGTTAACGATCTTCTTGTGATGATTATATGATAATTGATTATATATATATATATATATATATATGTAGTTAATACGCATATAGTTTTAATTATAAATAATTTTATTACAATATAATAAATTATAAGTTTTACTAGTATTTTAGTTTCAAGTGAGTGAGCGTGTTTCTACATTTTTAATTGTATTTCATGTTTGGTTATTATATATAAAATATAACAATGCTATGATATTATCTTTTTGATACACTTTTTTCTATTGGTTGAAGTTTACATTCATTTGACACAATAATGAGGGTAATTAATTAATTATAATACTATGGTAACTGGTGTGTTGTGAAAGGGCGTGATTGCATTTGGCATAGGGTTCAATCTATTTGGTCTAACAACTTCTTGTAAGAAATTGATGAAATTCCTATCAAATTTGGATGTGAGAATGTTGCTTTGGATTAATGCTTATTGACTACTGGCTGCATTATACAGTGCCAAGAGATAGGACCTTTGTGACTTTGTTGTATAGTATTTGGTTGTTAATATTATCAAGGATCATATATACCTTTTCAAGATTGATGTATGAACTTAATAATATATGCACGATAGGGGATGTTGAGAAGTGTACATATGCAACATTGAGTATGGTGGATGTCTCTTTTGAAGTGCATACCAAAAAACTAGACATCTAATCCTAAAAGCATGATACATAGGAAAGATATCATACTGCATAAGAAACTTGTTTTGTATTATTTCATGCTGTTTTGACAGAGTTTTTAATATTTCTCTCTCTCTCTCTCTTATCGAGGATATATGCAATTTAATATGACAAGTATATGTTCTAGTTGAGAAATATAGCTTCCTTAGTGTAGGTTTTTCATTCTTGGTTGATTATCTGACCTTGGAAAAAAGTGTACTTCAAGGATGAATCAAATGAGAATGACATTGATGCAAGTGTTCATTTTGATTCAAATATAGATGCCCAATTAGATTCATTGAGAGAAAAACTGAGGTAATAAGAATGTTGATTACTAAATTCTTTTGTACAATTGATACCTTTATTGCTTATTTAATTTATCTTGATATCGATTATGCTGTTAGGTGGGGAAAGAGTCTGAAATGCTTAATAAATGAAGCAGTACAATTATATCGTCAAAACTCTTTGTATGAGTTGTTTTAGGGTAATTGAAGAGCTCTTCACCATCTTTTTGTTCATATCTTTGACCTTTAGCATTTACAATCCTGTTCCACTAAAAACTAATTTTGATAGTAAATGAATGCTTTCCATTTTAATTAAGCAGGGGGTATTCTATTTGTTTTTAAGTAGTTGTTTCTCCTCATTAATTTGTTATATACATGGAGATGCTTAGATTTTTTAAGAATAATGTTCATAAACCTTAGTTTTTTTTTTTTATACTTTTTATACTTATTGGTGAAAGGATAACTTGACATAAGGAGTTTATGGATGTTTAGTTTACTGATAGGATTCCTTGACAATATTTTTAGTGGAGCTGAGGGGTAGTATGAATGGCTATTTATTTATTTTCAAGTGTTTTGTAGTGCCAGTTCAGCATGTTTATTATTTTATATATAATTTCTAGATTTAAATGTTTGGTAGATATAGAATTTTATATATGGAGAATTCATCTTTATAGGAGCAACATTTTCATTGAAGAAGAGATAGAACTATAAGGATATAAAACCTTTAGACTTGGTACTAATTAGTTCTGTGTCTTATAATAGGCTAGACCAGCATGGCCCCTACTAGACATTATGTGTTTCCTTTTCAAATTTGTCAAGTTTTCTTTTCTTTCTATTTTAGTTGTTTATTTCTTTTTGTCCTTGTTTTCAAATTTTCTCTATTCTTTTGTTTATATATTATTTCCTCCTAACATTAATTATCTTATCAATTATCATTCTTCCTAAAATTATTCATCAATTATTTCCTCCTCTAGCATTAACGTATAAAGGTTTGTTAATTGTTATTTTGTTCATATTATTACAGACTAAGCTTCAAGAATTCGTTGAGAGAAAAGAACTTTGATAGGCATCTTGATGCTGACAAAGCAATAGTTCTCGGTGCATCTCTCCGAGCTACAAATTTAAGTGATGGAATCAAATTGAACTACAAGCTAGAAATGGTTGACAATTCCTTATATAGATTTGTGGTTAAATTGAAAGGTCATGATCTTTTGAAATGTTACTTTGATTTAATATAATTTGAGTTGAATGTTTCTTATTTATGTTAGTTGATTAATGTAATTCATTTGATTGTAATTTTTACTTTGATTAATGTGGTTCATTTAATTTTAGTTGACAAATATATTTGTTGTTATAATTGTGACATTAGTTGTATATCTATTAATTATGATCTAATTTTTACAATTGGAACATGTAAATGAAAAAATTGAAAATTATATTAGTTAATTAGCGACTGAAAATTTGGTTGCTAAAATTTTATTTATATAGTGACCACATTAGCAACCGAACAGAAGCCTGTTAATATACAATTATTTTTGAAAACTATTTACTTTAGCCACCGAATCAAACACCGATTTGTATTTTAAAATAATTTTTTATTAAAATTATTAAAATAATTTAGCGACCGAAGTTGCGACGGAAATTGATGGTCGCTAATTTGGTCCCATTAATATAAGCAACCAACATGTGAGCGACGGACCTATGATCCATTAGCGACGGTAATAATCGGTGGCTAAAATGGCTTAGCGACTCGGGTTTTTGCGACTGTATAGTTTCGGTCGCCATTTCGGTCGCTGAAGAGATTAGCGACCGAACTTTTACCTTTAGCAACCGAAAATGTCGGTCTCTAAACAATTTTTTCTTGTAGTAGCCATATGTTTAAGGATCTTGTACCTAGAGGAATACCAGTAATAACCCATAAAGTCATAATCCCTATCCTTCATGTCTTTAGTTGAGTTCTTCAAAATATAACCCTTTAACTTTCCTTTGCCATATACCGTAAAACCTTACCCTTCTTTCGTTTAAGCCATGACAATTGAGAACCCACCCGACCATCATCACAACCTAACATTACCACCAAAACTCTCACCAACATAGTAGAACCCACCGTGACTTCATCGTCTCTGACATTGTCCACCCATTCTTCGGTACACGTACCACTAGGGTCACGTAAACCTTCACACCCCGGCAACAACCCAATACTATCACCAATCTTATGACTAAGAACAAACCTAGTACTACCTATGAATCCCCAAATGAACAAAGAAATATGGAAAAAAATAGTACCTAAAAATTGCATAAAAAGGTTCGTACAAGTAAGCTCCAACGCTAAAAAAATCCAACAATGGCATCCTCACTAGAAAACTAAAGTTCAAAATGCATAAAGTACACAAGACACGACCATTACGCCCATTAGAAGCAAATTGACAATTGAAAAGATAATTGTGGGAAACCCAACCCCATCACACATCGCACACATATCCAAGTCACCCATCCTCCCCTCCAACAATTCGAATTCAAATACTCAAAATCATAATTATTGCTTCCAAAAAGACAAAGAGTCACCGAGTGACACTCTTAAGCACACTCTGAAATAACCTGTAAAACACAGTCAACCCCATACCCAAGTGCCACTTCACACATCTACCATTCATGACTTCAAGGTTGTGTACTCTTTAGGATGTAACTTGATTGGCCTCTTGACATCTAGCCCCCTTTTAGAGGACGATCCAACTGCAAATTCTGCTAAGGTCATCATGAAGCAAGAATTCTACCTAGACAATTGCCTTAACTTGTGATGTCCATGACAAAGATTAAGCCCACAATCAGCTGAGACTCCTCTAATCATGGCCTAACCCCCTTCCCCCACAACAAGGGTTGAGCTCAACAATCAGTTGAGACCCCTCCAGTCACGGTATAATCCTCTCTCTTTTTTTGTATATAGGACGACATTATAGTTGAGAAATCCATCTTGATAGGGGATTCTCTGAGATTAGAACACTAAGGTAGAGTCCCCAAAATGTTTGTAAGAACATATATCAAGTTTCCTTATTTTTTAAATTTAAAATTAATTAACCCACACTATTTTATAAAAAATGACATAACTTTGAATTCCATATTCTATAAAAGATATTCCAAAAAATCTTGCCAAGTCAAAATTATTATTTTTTATAGTTTTTTCTTCATTATAAATATTTTTTTTCTTCTTATTAAAAAATTAAATAAATATTTTTAAAGTGATTATCAATTTATACAATTAACTTGAAGTATCTTTTTAAAAATGAGTGACGTAAAGTGCTAATACATTCTTGTCTGTAATTGATTTCTGAATTTAAATATTTTTAATTAAGTTTTTCCAATCTTGATGGTGAGTTCATTTTCTTTTCATTTTATTTGCTCTTTAATTGCAATCCGGGTCACGACATTTACCAAATGTAGTATTGGTGGGTGGCAACATAGCTTGGGTTTAAGGAAAATTTCAAGGATTCATTATGCTAGATAGTGGCAAGTAGGTGGGATGACATTTTCCTTGGGATACAAACAAATCAGCATAGTTCAATTGATGTAACATGCAAAATGCATATTAAAGTTTCAAGCTTTAAATCATATATGGCATTTTGTTTTGCAAGGACATACACATAAGTATCTTTAAGGGTCAATCAATAGATATATAACAATAGGTAAAAAAGGATACGTTGAAATCAATCCTAGGTTACGAAAACGGGTATGTTGTTTGTAATATATATATATATATATATAGCAGACGTATCATATAAGAATGACTAATCTCAACTGTTAAATTAAAATTGAAAGTCTAGATTAAAATACTTAAGAATTCAAATTTAAACATCATGTAACCATCAAATCTCTAAAATATTTATCAAACAAAAATGAAATCTCTAAAAGATCTCAACTATCATGTACTAAAATATCTTAATTATCACGTCACTGTTCTTCAAGATTGTTGTTAACCTATCACCTTCACCACCATGATTGCTGCGGCTACCACCATCATGACCGTCACCGCCATCGTTGTTGTGTTGCTACCACTGCCACCACTGTCGACGACAGCAATGGTGATGGAGGCGGTGGTGGTGGATGTAGCAGCGATCATGGCAATGTGGCAACGACGGCAATGGTCACGACGGTGGTTGTAGCGGCGGTCATGGTGATGATGGGGATGGGTTAATGACGATCATGAAAAAGAGTGACATGATAATTGAAATATTTTAGGACGTAATAATCGATATCTTTTAGAGATTTGATTTTTGTTTGGCGAATTTTTAAAGATTTGATAGTTACATGAAGTTTTAATTTGAATTCTTAACTAGGCCTTCCATTTTAATTTAATGGTTGAGATTAGTCATTTTCATTTTTACCTAAAAAGGTCATTCTCATATGATATGTCCCCTACACACACACACACACACACACACACACACACACACACACACACACACACACATATATATGGTTTAAATATGTTTTAAGTCCTTTCAAATATGGCTTTGTCTAGTTTTAATCCTTGCAAAAAAATTTGTTATTTTTAGATCCTTGACATTTCTTAGTGTTCTTTTTTAGTCCTTATCATTAACTATAGTTAATTTAGTGCTGACATGGCTAATAAAATAAAAAATATTATTTAAGATAATTAAGGTAATGAAAAATATGTTAAATTAAGATAATTAGATTATTTTTAGGTTTGTAATTCAATTAAGTAATGTATTTATTGTTTTATATAAATAAAGTAATTACATATAATTTAATTTTATAATTTATTTTTAATTTTTAAGATATTATGAATAGTGATTTTTATTGCTTTTTAATTTCGTACTTTTATTTCACTAATTTATTTTTAACATTGTAATTATTTTTTAAAAATTATAATTTGCTTAGACATTTATAATTTACTTTTAATATATTGCTTTGATGTTATTTTTACATTATAATTCATTAATTTTGATTGATTGTAATATAATTTATTTTTTAATATATCACAAGCAATGATTTTGTCTCTAAAGATAAAAGTAATATATTAAAAATAAATTATAAACATCTACATAAATTATATATTTTTTAAAAATACAATGTTAAAAATAAATTAGTGAATTGAAAAGTAAGAGCAATATTAAAAGAAATAAAATTTATTATTTATAATATATTAAAAGTTATAAATAAATTATATATAATTATCTTATTTATATAAAACAATAAATACATTACTTAATTGAATTGTACACCTAAAAATAATCTAATTATCTTAATTTAAAATATTCTTCATTACCTTAATTATCTTAATTAATATTCTTTACTTTGTTAGTTATATCAACACTAAATTAGCTACAGTTAATGGTAAGGACTAGAAAAGAATACTAAGAAAATGTCAGGAATTTAAAACTAATCAAAAAATTTGCAAGCACTAAAACCAGATAGAGTCATATTCACAAGGAATTAAAACATATTTAAGCCTATATATATATATATATATATATATATATATATACACTCACTTGTTTTTTAGTTGGAGTACGTTAACAAACTACACCATTAATGTATTTTAAGATACATTGTAGTTATAGCTTGCTAACGTAGTCTGACTAAAAAATAAGTACATATACATTAGCAAATCCTATAAGCATTTGCTAAAGTATACACAATTATTTTTTAGTTGGAATACATTAGTAAGTTACACCATAGAGTATTTAAGATACATTGTAGTTATAACTTGTTAACGTACTTTAACTAGAAAACAAGTGTATGTTAGCAAATCTCATATATATATATATATATATATAAAGGTATGTTAAATGAAGCTTTGAGTTATCACAATAGGTATGTAGCATGTAGGCGTATGATATAAAAAAAGGGTATGTTAAATGTAGCCTTAAGTTATGAAAAAGTGTACGTTGTATGCAATCCTAGATTATGAAAAGGTCAATGCTGAAATGGGTTTATTGAATGCAATCTTGAATTAATTATTTGAATGGTACCACAAACTAAAAAGTTTTTTGATACGTCTAGAACAAGCTTAAGGGCAAGCATACTCTATCGCAGTACTAACAATGGACTTGAGTCCAGATATCGTATCCAAGGGACTGATACAAAGTACCTTTCAGAGAAATTCCTATGTACGTTGTCTAGGTTATTCAAGTTTTATGGGTTGAGTTCAAAGAATTAAAATGCAAGGGGTTGCAAAAAAGAATAATTAAAATTAAATTGGATTTCATTGAGTTAAGAACCTAGGATTATGGGTTGATCTATGCCTTCAATTTCCTTCCCCCCAAGTTAAAATGTAATTTTGTTTTCAAGTTCAATTGTCAATATCCCTCTATCGAGTTCTTTCACAACCTTTGGCCGTAGATTGTAAAAAGTCTTTTCTGGATTAAACCCCTAGTTGGTCATGCATTGGTTTAATTCAAGAAAGGATTAGGAACAAAGAGGGTGAACAAATTTGATTGAGAGCTTAGTTTGCCGTTTGATCATGCAACGTCCTAAACCTAATTACCTTAGAGGTCTACCAATTAATTACGGTATGGTCTTCGATTAATTAACTGATTAAAAACATGCAAGGAGTGATCAATTCCAAACAATATAATGAAAAACACTAAGGTAATTCAATTGAAAGAAAAAGGAAGATAAAATTAACAATCAAAATGGGGTTCCAGTTATCTCAAGCATGACTACACCACAATCCTAGCCTAGGGATTAGTTCTCCATAACAAAAGGGAAGCAACCCATTACAATATATATCATTAGAAACTAAAGGTAAACCTTAACAAAAAGGATGA
The DNA here is from genome assembly GCA_004329165.1 of Spatholobus suberectus. Lineage (NCBI taxonomy): Eukaryota > Viridiplantae > Streptophyta > Magnoliopsida > Fabales > Fabaceae > Spatholobus > Spatholobus suberectus. The sequence continues at coordinate 32,787,138 of CM014733.1, forward strand.
CCTTTAGTCGTTGTCCACTAGAATGCACGGAGAATCCTCGAAAGTTCTGGGGGAGTCCTTCCTCCGTCAAAATCCAAGAGAGATAGTAGAATTTTTGAATGAAATTAAGCTCCCTTCTATTTGTAATGTATCTCCGAAATTTCAAAGAAGGAGGCTTAACCCGTTCCATCTCGCACAACCAAGGCCCATTGAGAATTAAATAAAATTAATTTGGACCTTGGACCCGCCCAGTGGGGTTAAAAACCCGTTGGGCGGTTTTTTGGAAGAAATCCGCTCCGTGTTGGCACTGGGCAAGCTACCCCGCCGGGTGTGTGCGACTTTGTGCACTCCATTCTTGTCTTCTAACCTCCTTTATTGTCGTTCCTATGCTTGTAGGCTTCTTTTTCTATCCTCCCTTTAGTTCTTGTTTCCTTTAAGGCCTCTTTGACTAGCATAATACTCTTTTGTGCCTGTAGACTTTATATCTTTTCTCAGCTCACCTAACTACCTTTCACAAAATCCAACAAAATCAAGGCACTTCATGCGATTTTAAGTAAAAAGCTTAAAAATGCACATCACAAGAAATAATTCATTAATTGTTTATTTTTTCACAAATTTCCTGTGAGCTAATGCAAAAATCATATGAAAATTGCTCTATAAATCTACATAAAATGTAGATTTATCACAACCCCAAACTTAAGATTTTGCTTGTCCTCAAGCAAGAAATAATTTGCATAAAAGGGGTTGGAGCATATCCTTCAGCTTCAACTCAAATACATTTACAAACAATCACAATCAATAGTTGCCTTTCTTTTGAAACAATCACATACATATATTTAGCCAACTCAGTTTTAAGAGTTACAATTCCCTCCAAAAGTTGAACAAGTTAAGACAAGATAATAAATCATCTGCTTGCACTCTTTACCTGCTTTACTCTCCTAAGGATTAAGTGTTTTCACTCAACTCACCAAAATTTGGGTTCTGTTTATACTCAACATCATCACATGTTATTCTTACCATATGCTTGACAAGAGTCTAAAATTAATATTACAAAACAAGTGCACACACTCAGGAGGTCTTTCCAGGTTGTAAATGGCTAGAGTCACCGGTGAGTAAAAATATTTGGAACTAAACTAAGCAATTGAAATTAAGAGACTATCATAGGTATCATCACAATCATTTCATCACTACTATTTATCCCTTGGCATTAATATTTTGTGCTTGCCAATTTTTCAACCCCATTTATTTACAGTAACATAAAACATAAACTTAAGAAAAGTGTACTTCTCTTTTTTTTTTGTCTTTTTTTCAACTTTTTCCTATTTTTTTCAACTTTTTCCTTTGTTTTAACTATACAAATTTGTAAGAAAAAAAGTTTAATGCTACTATACTCCTACCCCAAACTTAAGCCATGCTTGTCCTCAAGCAACCCAAACTATGAATCCAGCCACAAGTAACATGTAAGAGCAGATCTTTTAATTTCACTTAAGAGGAACAAAATTGCTTTTCACTTTTAGGTTCGTAAAGAGGTAATTTAAAGAATAAATGGAATAAGGCTAAAGGGGGCTAGCAAAGGGTAATTATGCAGGGTGGCTAATATCTGGCCTTAACTCAAAAAAAAGAAATGTGTCTCTATCATATGTGTGTGAACAAATCAAGCAACAAAAATAACAATCAAGTCAAGTTCTGAAGCAAATAACATGCAAAGAAGAAAACACACTGAATAAAATTATCTGTTTAGGCTCAATTCTCACACAGGGATGAGAGTAAAGAAACCATGAAGCACAAGCAGATTTAAGACTAGCAAGTATTAATAGGCAATGCTCTAAAGGGTCATATACATCAAATTGTGAGTGACATATAAAGTGAAGTGACAACTAAATTTATAGAGCATAAGTAGTAGGCAACAGTCAATAGTGGTAATAAAATAAGAGATGAAGCAAAGGCTTCACAAAGTCATCACATTAACGTACAGAAAATGGTTCAGTATAGCAAGCTAATAGACATAAAAAACAGTAACAAAATAAAAAAAAGAAAAAGAAAAACACAATCTCAAATGTAGATAATTAGAGTAAATGAAAGGAAAATTCATACCTTTGAAGGAGAAATAGAACACTTGGAGATGTGCGTTGAAGAAGAAATTGAGATAAGAGCAAGAGTTAGGTGGAAAAGATTGAGAAAAGTGAAAATTTGAAACTGAAAGGGGTTTGAAACCGCCTGGCCGCTGGCCCTTTTTAATTTCCACTGCAGGGATCCGCCCGGCGTGATTCTCTCGCCGCCTGGCGGGTTTTTTATTTTTTTTCGTCGTGCATGCTCGCCTAGCGGCCTGTGATGTATTCATCTATCGGCGCATGTTTGTCCAGCGGACGTGTTGCTCGCCCGGCGCCGATGCGGTCAACATTTTCCGAAAAAAATTTTCACCCAGCGACTTACGCATCCGTCCGGGGCTGTGGGGGACTTCTTTTTTCGAAAAACATTCAGACTAGCATGCATGAAAAATAGTAATAAAGTGAAAAAAAAAACAGAAAAAAAAAGTCTAAAGTACAGTCCAATCCTAGTAACTAGAGGCAACCATCAGTAGCTGCCTCAGTAACCGCCATCAACCTTATCTCCAATGGAAGGAAAATCCAAAATGTTGTGAATCTCTAAAATAGGACCTAGAAGTACTTAAACAACCAAATTAAGTGAGAAAGCACCAATAGAAAAAAAAATGAATCGAAGAAAAAATAAAATGGAAGAAAATAAAATAAAATAAATGACACAGGTTGCCTCCTGGAAGCGCTTGTTTAACGTCGCGAGCCTGACAAAACCCATTAGGGTTCAGTTTCAAAGAGGCTGATGTGTTTGGTTTGTAACAAGCCCTGAACATTTTAAATTCTCTGCCACATCTATGGCCTACAACAACTTGGAAGTAGTCCAATAGGAGGGGTTCTTTTGGGTTTCAAATATTCTAAATGTCACCTCCTCATCTTCAACCTTCATGTCATTTTTCTCCCCTAGACATCAATTTCCCTTCTGTGTTTAAGAAAGGTCGCCCAAAAATTATCGGGATGTCCTCATCTTCTTCCATGTCCAATATTATACAATCTATGGGGAAGAAGAACTTATCCACTTTCACTAATTTGTCTTCTATTATACCTCGTGGATAAACGATTGACCAGTCTGCAAGCTGGAATGAAATGTTAGTAGGCTGGAGTTCTTGCAACCCCAGTTTCTTGAAAACAGAATAAGGCATCAAATTAATATTGGTGCCCAAATCACACAGTGCGTTTTCAACATGCAAGTTGCTTATAGTGTAGGGAATTGTGCATTTCCCTAGGTCTTTAAGCTTAAAAGGCAACTTTTTTAGGACAATAGCAGAGCATTCCTCATTGAGACCAATTGTCTCAAAATCCCCAAGTTTCTTTTTGTCAGAAATAATTTCTTTATGAAACTTAGCATACTTGGGCATTTGAGCTATGGCTTCAGTAAATGGAATATTTATTCGCAGCTTTTTGAAAATTTCTAAAAATCTATTGAACTGCCTAACATTTTCTTCATCCTTACTTCTCTGAGGGAAAGGAATACTTACCTTAGGAAGGGTAGTCACCTCCTTCCCCTTTTCTTCTCTTCTAGCTAGGCTCTCCTCAATAAGAGCTTCTTTTTGTGGTGGAGGTGTTGGCTTCCCTTTTCTTTGTGTCTCCTTTAATGCTTTACCACTCTTAAGAGTGATGGCTTTCAACTCCTCCTTTGGGTTGGCTTTGTCTAAGTAGGTAAAGACATTGGAGTCCTCTGAGACATTAAATAGCCAGGTTAGCTATTTGAGTCTCCAAAGCCTTCATTCCTTCATCACTTTTGGCCATGTATTGCATCATGATGTCCTACAAGCTAGGTCTCTTCTCCTCGTATCTTTGACTTTGATTTTGCATATGAGGGAGCTTGTAAACATTTTGATTTTGGCTCTTCTGCTTTCCACCCTAAGAGAAGTTAGGATGGCTTTTCCAGGTTGAGTTGTAAGTAAAAGAATACGAGTCGCCTAGAGCTTGACTAGAGTTGCCTACAAAGTTTACCTCCCCAACAGGAGGGTTGAAGAAAGTGCTCATCTGGCAATCCTTCCCTTCATGGGCCACCTGGCCACACTGATCACAAGGGGAAAAGGCTGCCTGAGTATGTTGGGCTTGAGCCCTCATTAGGATTTCCAATTGCTTGGTGATGGTTTCCAATTTCTGCTCCATGGCCACACTGCCCTTTACCTGGTGTACTCCAACTGGCCTTTTCAGGATGTGTCTGTTGCTAGAGGAGCAGTGATAGTTGTTTGAAGCCTGGTCTTCTATGATGGCAAAGGCCTCATTAAGAGACTTTTTAAGAATTGTGCCCCCACAAGTAGCATCAATGGAGAGTCTATTTTAGGTTGAAATTCTGCTGTAGAATATCTAAATTAGTTGTCCACGTGAGTATCCATGATAGGGGCATTTTCTGATTAAATCTTGAAAGCGCTCCTAAGCCTCAAATAGTGACTCTTGCTCATATTGAACAAAATTCACTATGTCCTTTTTCAGTTAGCTTGATCTTGCTAGAGGGAAATATTTTGTCAGGAACTTCTAGGTGCACTGGTCCCAAGTAGAGATAGATTCTTCTGGCAAAGAAAAATGCAAGTCCGCCGCCTTTCCCATTAAAGAGAAAGGGAATAAGCCAAGCTTGATAGCGTCGGGTGAGACACCGTTGTATTTTACTGTGTTTGTAATCCTCGGGAACTTCTTCATATGGCCTAGGGGGTCTTCAAATAGTAGGCCTCCAAATTGCCCTAAGTTTTGCACCATGTTGTTCGCCTCCACAGTGGGGCGGTGAATGCTGTCAGTTACTCCTATCTAAGGGGAAAAGTAATCTTGAAGGATTTCCCTGGTTCTTCTCCAGCCATTGGTCTCCGCTCTATTCTTAACTTGCGACAATGTCTTTCAATCTCAAGAATAAATTGTAGCTCAAGCTCTTGAGAACGGATTAGCATAACCCAGTAGAAGAAAGGGATGCAAAAGAAAAGAAAAACTAGATTCTAAATAGTAAAATACAATCAAATAAGATAAAATAGGGACAGATAAGATAAGAAAAAAATAAGATAAAGTAAAATAATTCAAAATAAAATAAAATAAAAGAGTAAATATAAGATGAGATTAAATAAAATAAAATAAAATAAAATGAGATAAGATAAGATAAAAATAAAATAGAATAAAATAAATATATTGCCTAATCCAACTAGAATTTCTCTTTCTTGATATCGCACAATCAGTCCCCAGCAACGGCGCCAGAAACTTGATGCCTCTAGAACACGCTTAAGGGCAAGCGTACCCTATCGTTGTAACATCTTGTTTTTCTAATGCATGATTAAGTGTTTTAATAACTAAAAGTAGAAATTTGATTTGTAATCTAGGTGATTAAAAAAATAAATGAATTGTTGTTATGTATAGTATATAATATGTAGTGACAGTGGTGTGTTTATTTGAAATACTATTTTGAATTTAGGAAGCTTAAGATATGTGCTTGAGCCAATATAGGTATGCTGTGAGTGTGATGTTGGGTTTTGAGAGAAAAAACAGTTGAGTTAGACCAGTTAGGGGTTATAGGGAGTGGTTTGATGAGATTTGGGCCTTAGTTGGCCAAAAGTTTGTGTGAGAACTCCAAGAGGTTGAGTATAAAAGGAGGAGAAGGGGGGAAGAGTTCCTCATTCTCTCATTCTTTTTCTCTCTCATCTCTTCATTCTTTATCTATCTCTCTCTAAGATTTCTTGAGTTTGCGAGGGTTGTAAAGGAGTTGTAAGCTTAGTTTAGCGCTTGTGGTAAGAGAAGGAACAAATCTGTAGAAGATTTGGCTCAAGATACCGAATCCTCAAAGAACTTAAATTCAAATTCGAAGACTTTTAGAGGTAAGGGAAGCTTACTCTTGGTTGATTTTGTGGTTGTGGATGTTGATATGTTGATTTAATGCTTTGGAATTGGTTGATTTCTATGAATATGTTGTGTATGTGGATTTTGATATCAAAATGGGTTTGGAAAGGGGATTTTGAAATCTATGGATGATTTGTGGAAGAAATTGTTATGTAATCAGTTAGAAAGATATTAGAAGTAGTTAAAATTGTTTTGTGATGCTTGTTGTTGATTGATTTGGTAAAAAATGGGTGTTGGTGAGTGATTTGTGAAGAAAATGATCAAAAATCGCACCCAGCTATGGATAGCTCGCTTAGCGACGGAAATGTTCACTTAGCGAGAGAAAAATAGATTTTGCTTTACTTTCTTATCATTTTTGTTGGTTGTTGATGACTTTATTGACTCCTATGAATGTCAAATGTATATTTTAAGATAATTGGATGTTCAAATGTCTTTCTAAACTAGTTTTTGGGTTTTTCTTTATTATTATTTTTGGAGATTTTATTGATAAGTTATAAGTGTCTTGCTGAGCGAAACATATGTTCGTTGAGCGAGAATTCTACCTGAGACTTGACTGCTCTCTGGAATTGAGTTCGCTGAGCGAGACTTATACTCGCTAAGCGAGAACCTTCGAAAAGGAAAGTGTGCTCTCTGTATGAAAGGTACTTGCTGAGCAAGCATATGGATCGCTAAGCGAGGGTGTAATTCTATTTTGTTGTGTGAGAATTTGTAAGAAAGTGATAGTTGGTTGGAAGGTTGCCTAAGTAGGAACCTCCACTAGTTGTAGAGTGTTGTGATAATGAGATGTCTTACTGGTTGACCATGCAAGAGGCCGAATTGGGCGTGCATGGGGTTGATGGTGATTGTTGGACTACAGGTAGTGCTGAGTAGGCTATGTGGTGATATGTTGATACATACATACATACATACATATATATATATATATATATATATATGATGATTATTGTGGTTGAGTTGATTGTTGAGGTGATACATGTATTTGCATGCATATGTTGTTGGCTAAGGTTGTGTGAGTCTCAAGCCGTGTGCAGGTAGGCATGTAAGGTGGATGGTGACCAGAGTTGGTACTCAGATGGGCCTCTAACCTAGTGTTTGGATAAGAAGTGTAGTCTGGAAGCTAGGCCTAGGGGATGAGTGGAGGGGTAATCCTGTAATAGGGCTAAGGCAGTGCAGGCCTTGTGTCGCAGTATACCACCACCCACATTCACTTATCCTAACAACCATAAGCTTATTCAACTGATCAAAGTTTTGGCAATCCCTGAATAATGCTTAGAAGGCTATGGTAAGGGGTAAGACCACCTGACTGATCACCCATAATGTAGAAAATCTCTCGAGAGTCATGTCATTTATACATTGACATATAGGGTTGATAGCATGTTGTGTTGTGTTGTATTGTATGTAGACCCATTTCTTTGATGATTTGGATTCCATCTTGGTATGTTGATGGTGTGAGAATATGAATTGTATATATTATGTTGGTTTTTGTTTCGTAAGCTTACCTTTGCCTTGTTTTATTGTTGGTTGGATGTCTTGTTGTTGTTGTTGTGTTGCTATGACTGTAATGATCACATCAATTTGGCGTGGGAGCAGAGGGTAAAGGTTTTGCAGATTCAGCTTCCCACAGTTGAGACATGAAGGTCTCCATGGTGATGGTAGAAGGCCCTTTTTAGGTGGAGCTTTCATGGAAGGTCTTTTCTTTTTGTTTTGATGTATATGTTGTATAGCTGACTAGTTATAGGGAGTTTTGTTTTGTGTTTCTCCTTTGGCGTTGTATATAAATGGGCCTGTATACACTATTATCTCATATCTTGTATATAGTAGAGTAACATGTGGATCGATTATTATTAAGTATCTTTATATATATATATAGGGGTTTGTTTGTAGTACTGTAGCGACAGAGGGTCATTACAATCGCAGTAGTAACAATGGACTTGAGTTCATATATCGTACCCAAGGGACTGATACGAAGTACCTTTCAAAGAAATTCCTATGTACATTGTCTAAGTTATTCAAGTTTTATGGGTTGAGTTCAAAGAATTAAAATGCAAGGGGTTGCAAAAAAGAATAATTAAAATTAAATTGGATTTCATTGAGTTAAGAACCTAGGATTATGGGTTGACCTATGCCTTCAATTTCCTTCCCCTCAAGTTAAAATGTAATTTTATTTCCATGTTCAATTGTCAATATCCCTCTACCGAGTTCTTTCACAACCTTTGACCATGGATTGTAAAAACTCTTTTCTGTATTAAACCCCTAGTTGGTCATGCATTGGTTTAATCCATGAAAGGATTAGGAACACAGAGGGTGAACGAATTCGATTGAGAGCTTAGTTCACAATTTGATCATGCTACGTCCAAAACCCAATTACCTTAGAGGTCTACCAATTAATTACGGTACGGTTGCCGATTAATTAACTGATTAAAAACATGCAAGGAGTGATGAATTCCAAACAATATAATGAAAAACACTAAGGCAATTCAATTGAAAAAAAAGGGAAATAAAATTAACTATCAAAATGGGGTTCTAGTTATCTCAAGCATGGCTACACCACAATCCTAGCCTAGGGATTAGATCTCCATAACAAAAGACAAGCAACCCATTACAATATATATCATTAGAAACTAAAGGTAAATTTTAACAAAAAGGATGGCCTTCAATCTTTGTCCACTAGAATGCAAGGAGAATCCTCTAAAGTTATGGGGGAGTCCTTCCTCCATCAAAATCCAAGAGAGACGGTAGAATTTTCGAATGGAATTGAGTTTCCATCTATTTGTAATGTATCTCCTAAATTTCAAAGAAAGAGGCTTAACCTGGTCCGTCTCACACAACCGAGGCCCATTGAGAATTAAAATAAAATTAATTTAAACCTTGGACCTGCCTGGCGGGGTCAAAAACTCGCTGGGCGGTTTTTCTGAAGAAATCCGCTCCGTATTGGCACTAGGCAGGCTACCCCGCCGGGCGGGTGCTACTAAAGTAAGTCCTACCGGACGTGTGTGACTTTGTGCACTCCATTCTTGTCTTCTAACCTCCTTTTTTGCCGTTCCTATGCTTGTAGGCTTCTTTTTCTATCCTCCCTTTAGTTCTTACTTCCTTTAAGGCCTCTTTGACTAGCATAATACTCCTCTGTACCTGTAGGTTGTATATCTTTTCTCAGCTTACCTAACTACTTTTCACAAAATCCAACAAAATCAAGGTAATTCATGCAATTTTAAGTAGAAAGCTTAGAAATGTACATCACAAGAAATCTTTCATTAATGGTCTATTTTCTCACAAATTTCCTGTGAGCTAATGCAAAAATATGTGAACTTGCTTTATAAATCTACATAAAATGTAGATTTATCATTTTTGTACCAAAAAAAAAAAGTATCAAGGAAGGAAAAAGAGACTTAGAAAAGTTAGATTCACACATTATTCTTATTCATATATAAATCTGAATTGCGCAATGAATCAAAAAAAAAAAAAACCCCTAATTGCACATGCATTAATGCTATATTCAAATATGTTACACATCATTTTAGCATTTTTTTTTATGAACCTAGAGTATTCCTTAGCCGAAAGCTAAGGATTACTTCTTTGAGGTATTGAGATCATTTAAGTGACTAACATCCCCCAACAGATGTTTTTTCATATACATAGACTTGGAGATTGAACTCTAGGGTATCATTTTAGCATGTTATCTATGGTTGACACAAGTTTATTAATAAATACTTTTGGATGAGAATTTATGAATGACATTTTTAGTAAAGGAATGGTTTTTCATAAATACATTGCTCAATCTAATATATGATTAAGGGTTCAAAATTCCCAGGGTTTGTGTATTGGTAAAAATTTGTTAAGAGAGGTCAATCCCTTAAATACATCCTAATATTTGAATGATTAGTTCTTAACTCTCAGCTGGAAGTTACTCTGAGTTCAACCAAAAACTATAAGATTTTATCTCATAATCTTCCCTAGGGTTTTAACATTTTTAGGTTCTGCTCAGAGTTTGATTATAATCAATATAAGGTCAAGTTTAGCTAGATCAAAATATTCACCTAAGTTTTAACCTTTAAAAAAACTCTCAATTATGATGGGCTCTATTGTAATTGATGTTATTCCTTTTTTTTTTTTTTTACTAAGAACGTAATAGAATTTTATGTTGTACAACTTCTTTCTAACTTGTAACCTAAATTAAAAGATATTTAATTATTTTCTTTTAATTAATTATTGACATTCTAAAAAATTCGCTCAATAAAAATTATAAAAGATGATTTAAAACACACACATGTTTAATTATCTAAAAAATAGAAAAGCTAGACAGTAAAATGAATTTTATGCTCATCTCATAGGAAATATTTTATGTTTAATGTATCTTACTCATTGATTTTTTGAATTTTATACATTGTATTAATTTTCTCATATAAAGGAAAAATATGCATCTAATGTTGGAATTTTATATTCCAATAATTAATATAGACTAATATTATAAGACAATTATATTAGCTATTTATCATTAGTGGACTTTATTTTATGTGGTCAAATTAAATGAACCTATTAGACTTCTAAATAAGATGATATGGACTTAAATGAGCAGATGTTAGTATTAGCCTATTAGGAGAAAATAGGAACCCTATTAGGTTAATATACTATAAGAAGGTTATGGTTCCCAATATACCGAATTACTGAAAACTCATTCTTCATTTTTCCCATCTGAAAAGAGGCTAAGGTCCCATTGGAAACTCAAGAGATTTGGTTGAGGAAGAACTATAAAGCCACTAGCTCTCTTTGTTTGTGTTCATGATTAATTGCCTCAAAGATTTTATGAAAACGCTTAGATCAAGAACCGACTATAGATCCAGGTATTTATTCTAATCTTTAATAATTAGGCATGTTGTAGATGCTAGGGCATTTGATAAATTGTTCTAGGATGCATACATTTTTTTTTTTTGGTTTCCGCATAAAAAATAAAGAATTATAAGTAAAGATTAAAAATTCTCAACAAGTGGTACCAGAAAAGTCCTCATCGTTTGATTATTAAGATTATATTTCCGAATTATTTGATGCCTGAATCCAGGGATTTTCGATTTTGAAAAACAATTTATCTATCGATATGGATCGTGATGCTATCGCTCCTGGGCTAATATAATAAGCCTATGTAAATAACAAGTTTATTGTGTCAGTCACTTGATAGACTATCTCCCAATTTTCTAATTGAAATAATGTCAATGCACAGAGACTCATGTTTTTTTTTTTTTTTTTATGGCTAATAGACTTATAGCATAAGGGCCTATTTGGATAAGCTTTTCTAAAAGAACTTATAAAAAAGAGCTTATTTAGAAGCTCTATTATGAAAAGATCTTTTTAAATAAGCTAATATTGTGTTTGGATAATACATTATTAAGTACTTATTCAAAATGATAATTATTTAAGAAGCTGAAAATTTTAGCTTCACCATAAGCTCTACTGGGAGCTTTTACTTTTCCAAAAGCTAAAAAAAAATATCCATCCAAACAGCACTTTTTACATAGCAAAATACTTATTCCAAAAGATAAGCTCTTAAAAGATCTTTTAATATGTATCCAAACAGACCCTAAATCTTGGAATTTACCAATTTGAAATTGGTGTCACCTTAATGAGGAAAATAATTTCATATGGATCCAAAGTAAGAAGCCACTAGAATACGATAAAGATTTGAATCCAATAAAGGTTTTCAAAATCAATTGGCATTCGGTAAATATTTGAATACGGTGCTGAGGCTTTCAATTTAAAAAAAAAAAAAAAACATACTTGGAAATTGATTTTGATTCAATATATTTATATATATATATATATGATCAATTTTGATATATATTGATCATAGATGATTTGGTAATAAAGGCAATGCCATTAATGAGTTGCAATTTTCGTGATTTGCATAAATCAATTTCATTATATTATATGGAAATTAATTTGGATCATGTATGTATTTGAAACCCGTGAATCAATTATATTAACGTATATTGATTTAAAATCTATGATTTACATTTTGATTACATATCTTTTGAAATCTTGACATTGATATCTAATTAAGATGCATATATATAGATAAAAGTTTCTTGACATTTGCGAATCATTGTTAAGGCAATGGAATCAATGATTTCATTTATTTGTGGTATATATATATATATGTAATTTATTTCATAAATAATAAGATTGAAGTCAATCGATTTTGATATGCTCGTAAAGCAATATATATTTATATATATATGATTTATTATGTTTCTAAATTGTCCAATTTACTAGTATATTGTTGATGTATGTAAAAAATTATGGAATTAAATGAGAAATTAACGTCAAAGCTTATGCATGATTTGGACAAATTTAGACCCTTCCCATTTTTATTAATTGTCTGGTAATTTTGGTTGGATTAATTGAAACAACATGTTGCCAAAGTAACATCTTTGCGTAGGTTGATTTGATTGAATTTACATAGATGTTGCGTGCAATTATTCATGCAAACTGTGCTCGACCCAAAGGAAGACACAATTTAGTTGGATAATTACATGCCTGCGATGGTAAACGTGTGGTGATCATAAAGATTGATTTTCCATGTGAACAATGTAGTGTCCAAAGATAACCATTGTTTGACAGGACTTATCACCAATGTTTGATCATTGCATCGAGAGTACCACTTGTAATTAGTTCTTTCAATCCAAAGATTAGGGATTAATGATGCGCTAGGTATCTTGTTTAGGTCTTCAAATTTTCCATAAAGATTGATTTTGCATGTCTTATTAGTTATCTTTTGACATACTCACTGATATTATTGTATGTTTATTGTTCTCTCTTTAGTTGTTGTCATTATCGCTCCTAAATTCACTACTCAAATCAATGGAATCCTAATGCTAAATGGGACAAACTTCAAGTCATGGAAAGAGGCTATAGAAATTGTTCTCAGCTGTATGGACTTGGACTTAGTACTGAGGATGGAACGATCCATTTCCATTCTGGAGAACTCTAATAAGGCAAAAATTGAGAGGTGGGATCAGTCTAATTGAATGTTCTTCATGATCATCAAACACTTCATTCTAGAGGCGTTTTGGGGCTCAATTGCTAAGAACAAAAATGCCAAGAAGTTCTTGGAGGCAATAGAGCAATTATTTGCGAAGAATGATAAAGTTGAGATGAGTAATTATTTGGCTAAACTCATCTCTATGAGGTATAAAGGTAAAGGGAACATAAGTGAGTACATTATGGAGATGTTTTATCTCATTTCTACACACTTTGGGCAATTCAAAGTGAGTTATAACACTCAGAAGGACAAATAGTCCCTCAATAAGCTTATATCTCATTGTGTGCAAGAGGAAGAGAGACTGTAGAGGGATAAGACTGAAAGTGCTCATTTGGCTTTGACCTCTCAAAATAAGAAGAGGAAGAAACATAAGTACTTTATGGCATAAGTGCTTAGGCCACATCTCTAAACATAGAATTTAGAGGCTTCTGTAGGAGGAAATTCTTAGACTCTTAAATTTATCAGACTTCCAAGTCTGTGTTGAGTGTACTAAGGGTAAACAAACAAACAAAAGGAATTTAGATGCTAAAAGAGCAAAGGATGTCTTAGAACTAATACATATGAATATCTGTGGTTCTTTCCCTACATATTCATGGAATGGACAAAGGTACTTTTATTATGTTCATAGACCGATTACTTGAGGTACGGTTACCTTTATTTAATTCATGAGAAGTCTCAGTCTCTAGACGTTTTCAAGTCTTTCAAAGTTAAAGTTGAACTTTAACTATGAAAGAAAATTAAGACTATCAAATCTAACCATGGTGGTGAATATTATGGTAGATATGATGGATCAGCTGAACAATGTCCGGGCCCTTCACACTTTTCCTCAATGAATGTGAAATCGTTCCACAATACATTATGCTAGGCAACCCAGCATGAGTGAAGTTGTAGAATGGAGAAACCAAATTCTTAAGGATATGGTAAGGAGTATGATTAGTCATTTTTCTCTACCAAAGTTGCTTCAGGGTGAGGTATTAAAGACTGCAATTTATATCCTTAATAGGGTACTAAGTAAAGTAGTTACTAAAACCCCTTATGAGCTATGAATTAGGAAAAAGCCCAACATTAGGCACATGCAAATTTGGTGATGTCTAGTTGAAGTAAGGCTTTATAGGCTGCATGAAGGTAAGCTAGACTCAAGAACAGTTAATTACTACTTTGTTGGTTATGCTGAATGCTCTTACAAGTATAAGTTTTACAATCCCACTACAAGATCCTTCTTTGAGACGGCAAATGCAAGATTCCTTGAGGAGGTTGAGTTTGGAAGGGAAGGAAACATAAAAAGTGTTGTCTTTGAAGAAGAACCTATCATTGACAATGACCAAATCTTTACACCTATCATTGTTCAAGAAACAAGTCTAATAATTAATAATGATGTTATTCCTAACATCATTCAAGAACCAGAAAACACTAAGATTCCTCCCCAAGCACCACCTATAGTTCAAACTAAACAACCTTAAGAAGTGCCACTAAGAAGATCCATTAGGGAAAGTAGAAGTGTAATTTCAGATGATTATGTTGTATTTCTTCAAGAACATGAGGATGGCATTGGCTTGACTGAGAAAGATTCGATCAACTTTAGACAAGCTATGCAAAGTTCTGACTCTCAAAGTGGATTGATGCCATGAATGATGAGATGAAATTGATGGCTGACAATGACGTTTGGGATCTCGTCAAATTTCCTGAAGGTGCAAAACCTATTAGTTGTAAATGGACATTTAAAACCAAAAGGGATTCAAAGGGTAATGTTGAGAGATATAAAGCTCGTCTTGTTGCCAAAGGCTTTACCCAAAAGGAAGGCATTGATTATAAAGAGACTTTCTCTCCAGTTTCTTTGAAAGACTCTCTTAGGACTATAATGACACTTGTAACTCATTTTGATTTAAAGCTACATCAGATGGATGTAAAAATTACATTTCTAAATAGCAATATTGATGAAAATAATCTATATGGTGCGACTAGAAACTTTATTTCAGGCAATCCAAAGTCCATGGTGTGCAAACTAAAGAAATCCATCTATGGCCTTAAACAGGCATCCCAGCAATGGTCTTACAAATTTCATCAAGTTATTACCTCCTATGGTTTTGAGGCAAATTTGGTTGATGAATGCATATACCAAAAAGTTTAGTGGGAATAAATTTGTCTTTCTAGTATTATATGTTGATGACATCTTACTAGACAGTAATGATAAAGGCATGTTGCATGAAACCAAGAAATTTCTCATGAAAAATTTTGAGATGAAAGATCTTGGGGATGCCTCTTTTGTCTTAAGAATCTAAATACTTAGAGATCTTTCTTGAGGTATTCTTGGGTTATCACAAAAAAGCTATATTGATACAATTCTGGATAGATTTGGCACGAAAGATAGTAAACCAGGAGATACACCCATTGCTAAGGAGACAAGTTTAGTCTTAAACAGTGCCCTGTTACTGATCATAAAGAAGGAGAGGTACAAAAGATTCTTTATGCTTTTGTTGTGGGGAGTCTTATATATGCTCAAGTTTGCACTCGTCCTGACATAGCATTTATAGTAGGAGTCTTAGGGAGATATATGAGTAATCCCGGCATGTAGCATTGGAAAGCAGTGAAGTGTGTGATGCACTATCTGAATAGAACAAGAGATTACATGTTTACTTATTGGAAGTTTGACAGTTTAAAGATCATTGGGTACTCTAACTTTGATTTTGTGGGATGCCCTGATGGCAGACACTTCATATCAGGCTACATCTACATGTTAGTTGGAAGAGTTATTTCTTAGAAGTCTGCCAAACAAACTCTTGTAGCTTCTTCGACCTTGGCAGCGGAGTTTGTGGCTTGCTATGGGCATCAAACCATGGGTTATTGCTGCAGAATTTTGTCACACGCTTGCGCATGATTGACACCATTGAGAGGCCACTCAAGATTTATTGTGACAATAAATCAGCAGTGCTTTACACCAACAACAATAAGAGTTCTACAAAGTCAAAATATATCAACATCAACTATCTTATAGTTAAGGAAAAATTTCAAGAAAAACATATTTCAATAGAACATATAGGATCAGATGCTATGCGAGATGATCCACTAACTAAGGGCTTAACACCTAAGGTCTTTCATGAGCATGTTGTTCATATAGGTGTTGTCACTAAGGTTGCCTTAGTTTAGTGGGAGTCCTTCTTTTTGTTTTATGTTTATTTGATACACACTTTATGTTATTTCAATTTTTTTTGTAGAAATAAAGACTACGAGTTTGTTAGTCTACTTGTTTGTATCTTGTTGTGTGAAAAATTATTTTGCACTTATGGACTTCGAATTGATCCCACTGAAGACTAAAGTTGGACTAGTTTGAAATAGACATGATTGAGATCACATTGCATGTAATTTCCATGCTGCTCATCTATATTGATCTATGTCATTAAATGTATTGATGTGGTGGTCATTAAGGTCTAGTCACATTTTACAGGAGTGACAAAAGCCGTGATGGTTCCATTATTGACGCATAAGATGGACCAGATTATTAAAGTGGAAGTTTAAAGATAAGTAGCGTACAGACACGTGCCTAAAGAATTGTGATGTAATTGTTACAATATGTAGCCCAAGGGGGAGATTGTTGGAATTTTATATTCCAATAATTAATATGGGCTAATATTATAAGACAATTATATTAGTTATTTATCATTAGTGGCCTTTGTTTTACGTGATCAAATTAATTGAGCTCATTAAACTTCTAAATAAGATGATATGGGCTTAAACGAGCAGATGCCAATGTGTTCTATTAGAGGATAATAGGAACCTTATTAGTTTACTATAAGAAGGCTATGGTCCCCAATATATCAAATCATTGAAAACTTATACTCCTTTCTCCCCATTTGAAAAGAGGCTAAGGTCCCATCCAAAACTCAAGAGATTCAGCTGAGGAAGAACCATAAAGCCACTAGTTCTCTTTTTTTGTGTTCGTGAATAATTGCCTCAAAGATTCTATGAAGAACGCTTAGATTAGGAACCGACTATGGATTTAAGTATTTATTCTAATCTTTAATAATCAGACATGTTGTAGATCCCGAGACATTTGGTAAATTGTTCTAGGATGCGTACCTGTCTATTTTTTTTGGCTTCTGCATAAAGAACAAAGAATTATAAGTAAAGATTAAAAAACCCCAACATCTAATCTTCTTGTTAAATATCAATATGGTATTTAATATCTCATGAACTACAAAAATATAAATTAAAAGGTAAAATATTAAAATATATATATTTAAATTCCCATCACACACATACATATTTGCAACTAAAAACAAAAAAGTTAAAGAACACTAATCTTAACATTCCCATCGAATGTTGGGCTAAGAATCTTGGGCTAAAGCAAAATAGAAAAGGTTGTTTAGGCTAAGAGAATAAATTTTTGGTTCTCTTGTATTTATTCTTTTGATATGTACCTTATATATTAAATGAGAACAACCATCTTGAGCGAGAGTGTTTTTAGCTGCTATTTTTCAATGAGAGCATTTTTAGCTGTCATTATTCAACAAGAGCATTTTTAGAAAATTTTTAACCTCTTATCTCTTTTAATTTATTATTGTCAATATCTTTAGTTTTAAATTGAATTTCAATATTTTTTAAAAGAAATTATCAATAAATAAAAATTAACATTGTATTACAATAATTATTTATTATAAATTTAAAATATAATCTATATATTCAAAACATTTATTTATTGCAAATTTTAATTATAATATAGTCTATATACTCAGAGTATTTATTTATTATAAATTTAAGTTATATAAAATAAATATTTATTATATACAATGCATAGCTTAAAATATTAGTTTGCTATTATATAAAGAAATTTTAAACTAGGAAAAAATTATACATGTTAAGTGCAAAGAAAATGTTTCCAAACTAAAATTAGTTTTGAAATTGAATAATTTTATTGTTTTGTTAGCCTCTGGGCCCTATTTTATCATTTTGACCCAAAAAGAAAAAAAGTTGTTTCTATCATTTTTTACTTAAAAAAATAAGTTTTTTTTTATTTGGTTAAAAAGTTTCCTTTCAGTTTATGATTTTTATTTTTTAGTGTGTCATCACATAATCTTGCAAGAGTCATTTATAATCCAATAATTCAAAAATACACGTAAACACAAAGAGAAGAAATAGTACATAAATCCAAAAAGAAACGGAAATATGAAAAATAATACTACAACACACTGCATTGTTATTAAAATAAAAATTGTACGAAAGAATTAATAAAAATCCTAATCAAATTAAAATAAAAATTAAAAAATAATTTAGAATTTTAAAAATAATGAAAGTATAATTGATAACATAGTTGTATGGGGGATGTCATCATAACCATCAAATTAATAATAATAATAATAATAATAGTAAATTAGTCAAGGAAAAAAATGAACAGAACTTATATGAATTGATATAATTTTACATAAATTGAAAAATATTTAACACCTCACAGGAAAATATAATAAGAGTTTAATGGCTATGTATTGATATAACTTTTAAAGTAATTATTTTAAAAGTCAACCAACTTATTGCGGTGGTTTTGTGGTTTTTTCTTATATAATAAAAGTTTAAATATATTTTTAGTCTCTTAAATTTAAAATAAGTTTGTTTTTAATCTCTTAAATTTAAAATTAACTTTTTTAATCTTCATAATTTTGAAAAAAAAATATTTTAGTCTTTTGCTTAAAAGCCACATGAATCTGTCACAAAACCTACCAACTAAACCCAAAAAATATCACAACAAACTCAGTTAATACTACACACGCAGCTGACTCAATCTGTTTACGTGATCATGTCAATAACGCTGCATGTGGTCCTAAAAGACTACTTTTTAAAAAAAACTTATAGATTAAAAAAATTAATTTTAAATTTATAACTCCAAAAATATACTTAATAAAAAGTATATTTAATCCAATAATTGAATTTGAGGCGTGGCGTGGATGGACCATTTTCCTCCTATATTATCCACCTCTAGAACCAACTGTATAATTCGGAACCGTTTATCGCCCAATCATCCAAAATCGCTCTGCTTTTGTGTCGGCGAAGGTATGTGCGTACCGGTGCGATTGATTTTTCGTGCTAAGTTTCGAATTCGATTACTGCTTCTAAGGATTTACTTAACAATATCGTGATTGCATTTTGAGCCTTGACTATTCAATTTTGATTGTTTGTATGATTGCACCTTGCATATTTATGATTCACAGCAGAGGGATTGAGTTCACTTGAAAAGAATGTTAATGGGTGCTTTTAGGTTTCTTTTTATTTTCAGTTGTTAAATTCTCTGTATGGGTTGTTACGCATCTTTTTGCAGTCTGTGATTGTGGTGTTGTCTTTAACACTCTTTGATGCTTGTTTTTATTTTTAGTCATATTATTTAGTTCTGTTAATTCAGGAGATTATTGCCAATAGGGCAGTGTATGCAGAGACCACAGATATGATAAATTGAACTATAAACTAGGAATGGATTTCGCTTAATGTTGCTTTACATGAAAGGCATCCAAGTTGGTCTTTTATGATTTGAGTCAGCAGCTTAGCAAGTTGGTGTTGGTTGAAATTGAACTATGCTGTGTTTTGAGAAAGAGGGAGTTGGGGACTTGGGAATGGGGTTTGCGGAAGTATGATTTTGATGCTGTCTGACATTGTTGATTTTTTTTTAGGAGTTTCCTGATTATTTTTGTTCTTGTTGTAGGAGTTTTATGGGGGAGATTTAGAACCTCTCTTCTGAGTTGTGAGATATTGCATTAGGCATTATTTTTTCCCGCTTTTTTCTTATTAATGATTTATTGGGAGGAAAGGATGAGGGTTATAAGTTTTTACCTGGATCCCACTTTTAAGAAAGCACTTAAGTGCGTGAGAGTACTATGAGCATCTCATCCAATCTACCATCCTTAGAAATGGCTAACTTTGCCTAAGTAAACCAGTTTTGTTAAAAGCTGATTTAAATGATTATGGAAGACTAATTTTTTCGTATCTCAACCTTTAGTTTAAAAACATTTTTACACTGAATATTGGTGCCTATGTTGACAATTTGTTATTAGAAAAAACAGGGTTCATTTATATAAAGCAGTAGCCTCTGTTGATTGAATAGTACCCTGTTGAATTGGAGGAGTTAAAACAGAAAAAAAAAAAAACAAGGATATCTCTGTTTGAGAACCATGTATGTTATGTGAAAATTTTGCTAGATTACAGTTAAACAGTAAATTCTTCTTTTATATTATATATAAAACAAAGTCTTGGTAGTATTGCCTTGGAGATGAGAAAAACAGCACAAATATGTAAACTCTAGTCTAGAAACTGTTTGCTTGATTTATATCAGGTTGCTTAGGAGATTCAATGACAATAAGTCAGTTTAGCATCTTACCAGAAAGTATAGACTGTTTAGTGAATGTTTGTTGCTGAGTTTACCAATGAGAGGTAGTAGAAGGTGTCATGACCCTTAGTTACAAATAGGAGTTGTAACCGAAACCACATTATCGTAACTGAAACTTACCTTGCTAGTGGAGTTAATGATTGCGGATATTAAACTGTAGCAGAATTTTTTGCCAGCAGATTGACCCAATGGTTGGATCAAAGAGAGGAATAGTTTGGTTATAACATTCTATGCGTGGTTGACACTGTCCATATAATGTCACACTCATATCAGCTATGTCTGTAACTAAAGGGATCAAATTCCATGGTTGAGTTGAATTTATAACAACTTAATGTGCAATCTTGTTTTTCTTCAGTACCATGTCTTTCAAAAGACAATGTGTGATCCTATTTTGGATGTTCTAAGTTGTTGGATATTACATAAAACATAATAAAATTATTAATTTCTTGATTATTAACTTCTCTACATTTGATATTGTAATTACCAATTACAAATATGTACCTTTTAGGAATTTCATCAAACATAAGCACTTGAACAAATACATCCAAACAGCACTTAACGCAATTTAAGTACTCATGCAAGTGTACATCCAAGCACAAAACAACTTGTTGAGAAGTAGCTTTTGACATCTGTGCTTTTATGATAAGCACTTTTCCTGTAAGTACTTAATTGAAACAATTCATTCAAAACAGGACCAAAGTAATTTTAGTATTGCTTGCTGCTTCTACTCTGCACAAATATAAGTTAGGAGGACAAGCAAACCAAACATGTTGATTTCACTGTTTGTAATAACTGCTATAAAACATCACCTATGCTAGTTCCACTCAAATATCTTGTACAGGTCATAATTTTCAAAAATCTTCATTCAGGTTAATTTGTCATGGGAAACAAATTTGTCGTGGGAAACAAATTGGGGAAGCAAGAAAAGGATGACAAAATATTACTCAAGATTGTACCTCCTGTGGACCAAACTTATGCTAAATGGCTTGCCAGAGACCTTGCAAGAATTCATGGCTTTACTCCAAAACGTACTCGTGCAGTGGAGCCCCCAGAGCATTATGTAGAATATATGAAGTTGAATGGATGGTTGGATGTGGACTTGGATGATCCTGATCTTGCTCATTTGTTCAAGTAGATAATGTCTGTATGCCATACAGACGATTAGTGTGACTTTGTAGCTGCACTATGATTACATTAAATGTTCAGAGAGCGAAAGAAATGACAGGCACGTTGTTGCTTTGGGTTAGCTACAAAATTCCCGTAGATGGTTGTAATCTGAAATCCCTGGTGTCGATCACCAGTGGGTACAGAAATGTGTTAACGTGTTTTCAATATGCTTGTTTATTCAATCATATGTTCTTATTGTGGTGGCATGAGAAGGTACGGGACTCCACACTGGGTGACACTGCAGCTGGTACCCATTGGAGGCCTCTACCATGTGGTGGAATTTCTTGGTTTTGGTGGATACATATAATATTGAGGATTTTGAGAATTGTTACCAGTAGGATTTCGTTGGTTTTGCAAAAAAATTATGTAAGACTGATAATTAAATTGATTGAGATTCATTTGACAGAAAAAAAAAAAAAAAAAAAACAAGAGTGGGGCTTGATAATAACAGAAGAATGGAATTGTGGGGTGAGAAATTGTATACAAAATGGTGTAAATTAAAACATTATTTAAGGTGAAAGATCGTGCAACGGTAATATAATGGTAATATTTTCCAAAATTTACTCTCTCTCTCTCTCTTAAATGGTAATATTTGAGAGAGAGTGAAAATATCTCACCACCTACCAATCTCATTCACAATCCCAATTTCTCTAGAAGCTTCTTTGCCCAACTCTCAATCTCAAATTCTCTCATTAGCTTATCAAAATTACTTATTGTCTTCCCCCCATCTCTCAATCTTGGTCCCCGACCTTGATCGTTGTTGAGAGCCAGAGTGGCAAGGGCTAAGGGTGTTCACGGGTCGGTTTGGTTCGGATTTAGGGGGGGGAAGAAATCCGAACCAATCATTTTTTATTGGTTCGGTTTGGTTCGGATTTCTCTATTTTTTTCACTCAATTCGAACCAAACCAACCCGATCAAGAACGGGTTGGTTCGGTTCAGGTGTATCGGTCCATCTTATAAAAAATTGCAAAAAATTGTTTTGAAAAAAATAAAAAATTTATGGCTTTAAACAAAAATTGATAATAATCTTGTCATTAAAAGAATTTAAACAACATATTTTGTAGTAATTGGCTTACACCAATTAAGTAATAGTAAAAAAAATAGGAAAAATAAGAATGAAAAATAGGAAAAATAGTAAGTTAGATCACTTCTTCGGTTTGGTTCGGGTTCATTGGGTTTGAAAGCCCAAATCCGATGCCCGAACCAATCATTTTCGGGTTTCATTGGTTTGGTTTGGGTTGGACCCGATTGACTTGAAAAATCCAAACCAATTTAATTGGTTTGGTTTGGATCGTCGAGTTGATTGGGTCGATCCGAACCGATGAACACCCCTAGCAAGGGCAGCAAGTGGTTTGTGCGGCTATGACGAGGCTACAGGGGTTACGATGTTTATGTATTTTGACGTGCTTTTTTTCAAGTTCTCCCAGAGTTGAATCTGTTATGAATTGTCAGTTCTTTTGGTTCTTTTTCTGTTTTGAGTTGAATATGTTGTTGTATTGTTAGCTGTATTGAACCTGTGAGTTGAATATGTTGTTGTACTGGTTCTAAAATGTTGAATCTGTTATATTTACTGTTTTGTTCTCCCTCTTTTGGCTTTGATTCATTACTATTTTTTCCCTCTTTTCTGCATCGGTTGGTTGATACTGGTTGATGCAATAGAATGAATTTTTATTTTAAGCAACTGTGTTTTATACTAACAATGGAGCTTAATTTTAAGGAACTCTTCCTACCAGCTAGACCAACTCCAACGAGGATAAGGAACTGTTGCTTAGGTTTAAGTAAATTTATAAGCAGCCAACGATAAAGATGCTCCAAGACGATTTGATCACAATGAATAGTAATAGTGACACTAGGAAATAATTATGAATTTTGTCAATGAATTGCAAGAATAATGTTCGGTGTACAATTTCATTGACATCACCTCACATCTATGTGAGGTATCAGAATCAAGTGTAGGTATTTACAAATATATATAAAAAAAAAACAAATATAATTAAATGATAAAAACAATACATTTAGAATAAACAATCAATTTAGTCTTTTAAATATTATCCTCTCTCTTGTATAGTCTCTAAAGTAATAAAATTACATAAGTAGTCCCTCAAGTATTAAATATCTATCAATTTGGTCATTGAATTAGTATTTTTTACCAACGGTAAGGGACCAATTTGATTGATTTTTCAACACTTGGAGGACTAATTATTATAATTTTTTATACTTAAAAGACCATTTATATAATTTTATTACTTTAAGAACTAATTAAGAGAGAGAGTAATATTTTAGGGATGAAATTAAGGGTTTACTCAATTATATGTGATATGCATGTGGCATTATTCAAATGGATATATGTACCCAACATTCTAATTAAGGGAGGCCTCACTTAAGTTATCATGTGCTACTCAAGTAAGGCTCCATTAAAATGGGAAGAGATAACATGCTATTAAGCAATATTTCATTAAAGTGGTATGCTATTTGTTATATCGCACAAAAAAATATCTTGTGCTTGTACTCAATCTGAGTGTCTATTAACAATGTCGTGCATGTGTTTATTATATCATTCTTATTCAATACTTTTATAAAAAAAATTCTATTATTTTTATTAATCAAACTAATAATTTAGAAAAATTTTATAAAATTTAATTAAATAAGAGTTACAATAATAGTCACATTAGAATAACAATAAACACTCCTTTAGTGTCGACTTATTAAATTCTTCAAATTTGAGCTGTTGCTTGCCTACCTTGAATTTTTGAGAAATAATGCCTACACAAATAAAAAAATTCATAAAATTTAATCAGAGTATACCCAGTCACCGAGTCACCTCCCTTTTTGTCCCCCACTGTTGCGTCACCCCCTCCGTATCCCTTGTTGCTAAGTTGCCCCCTCCCCTCTCCCTTGTCACTGAGTCGTCCCTTCCCCCTTCCCTTGCCGCCACGTTGCCCCTTCCCCCATACTCCACCACGTTGCCCCCTGTCTCTCCCGCCACATGACCACCACATCACCCCCACCACCTCGTGGCCACCGCACCACCACCACCACCACGTCGCCGTAGCTAGCACCACAACATCACCAAACCACTGTTGTGTCGCCACCATTGTAGGTAACCTCTTGTATTTTGTAATTTAATCTCTCTCATTTTCTATTTTAGATGCATATTATATTGTATTTGAATTATATATTCTTTGATGTTTGTTGTTGTTATGTTGTTTGATGTTGGTGGTTGTTGTTACTCTGAGTTTGAGATGTTCTTATGGCATTATTTTGCTCTTAAGTTGAGTTTGATAGGTTAAGTAGGTCCTTAAACTATATGGGAATTTTCATATAAGTCTCTAAATTATTATTATTTTTAATTAGGTCTCTAAACTAAAAAAGTAGGCCCAAGGGTTAGTTTTTAGCCACTTGAAATTGCCAAAAAATGACTATTTATGGCAATGTTAAAAACCTTAAGAACTCAATTAAATATAATTTACAAGATTAAGGACCTAGTTAAGAAAAAATTAATGATGTAATTTTGTTCCATGTATTAATTATTGATGTTGGGCTTTTGATGTTGAAATTTTATGCTTGAAGTTTGTTCTATTTTGTTGTTGCTTGAATATTATTCTGAAGTTTTATGCTTGAATCATACCCTATCTTGTTATTGTTTGAACATTGTTTTGAATTTTTTTAAAATTTATTTGAATCGTGCCAATTAGAAGGAGAAAGCGTTGGAGTGAATAACCAACATTTTTCCCTTCACAATTTAAGCCTCCATTTTAGGAGGTTTCTAATTAAATAAAATCTCATATTGAAACACTCATTTTTGGGGAGTGTAAGTGTGAACTGAGAGAAAACTAGTAAGGTTTCTCTCTTCCTAATTTATTTGAACCTCTATTTAGGGATGTTTCTAATTAAGAAAAGCGTCCTACACGTTGTCTCTTCCAATTGCCACCGCCCACCGCACTTGGCATTGTTTAGAGCTTTTTCATCTTGTGGTTCAAGACTTGTCACCTCTTCGTCATCCTCAATGTCATCATCATGTCCATTGTTGCATCCTGCAAATTCCACCATTCAAACTACCCACCCAACTCAAATCCTTTATCCCATATTTGAATCTCCATTTGCATTCATTATTTTGGAACCACCAATTTTTAAAGTAAAAGTCGTGCGAGTAAATGATGTAGTTGTTGTCGAAGAAAATGAAGGAGAGAATAAAATAATAGACCTTTGTGGTAGTTCTGATTTTGTTATGAATGAATAAACCCAAATCTTTATAAATGCTTGCTAAAACAGCAAGTGCAAGAGCTATTTTAATTGTTCTAGGTAGATGCATAGCAATAGAGAAAATACTTTTCAAAATGGCTTTATGTGATCTAGCTAAAGGTGAAACAATAGGTAAGGCTAGCCAAGTCAGCTCGAACCCGCTTGCTAAAATATAAGGCTTGGGCTCTAAATTTTGAGTCCAAATAAAATGCAAGTCTTTTTAGCCCGATTTGATAAAGCTTGCATCATACTCGGGCTCAGGCCGGCTACCTGCTTCTTTTAGATTTTACTAAGAAAAAAATGGGAATAAGAGAAGTTTAGGAGACTAAATAGTTACTAATTCATTGTCTTAAAATTTTATTTGTTTGACATAGGTTTTGATATTTGATTTTGACAAAAGCTACTTATAAAATTATAGTACATAATTCTAAATTATATTTTATCTTATTGAGTTACATATATTTAAGATGTTTGGAGACTTTTGAAACTTAATTTATTTAAGATAGGCTACTTACAGAGTTACAACACATGTATTACATTTTTTTACCTTTTGAGTTGCGTATATTTACAATGGTATAAGACCTTTGCAACATTTACAAACTCATATGCGTAAACCATTTATAATACATACTAAAACCAATTTAGTGATTATCATAATATCACATTTCAATCTTTTTTATAAATATAATAATATAATAAAATAATTATTTATATTTTATTTATTACACTAAAATGAATATGTCAATAAAAATAATTATCACAATATATTTCAATCTTGAATTTTGAAGAAAAATAAAAAATTCAACAAAAAAATAAATAAATGGTGAGCTGACCTGAAAAGCCCATAACCTGTATAGGGTCGAGCTTGGGCATCAAATTAAAAAACTAATTAAATTTGGGTCTTTTTGGTCCAGCTTGTTATAGCCCGTGGCCCGCATCAGGCTTGTTCGCAATGGGCTGGATTGCCCGTTTTGCCTCCTCTAGATCTAGTAAGGAAAACAAACCTTGATAACCATTGCAAGAAAAAACCCCCTGTGTTTCGTATGACTCTCATTCCTCATGAAATGATTTATCCATAGAGTACGGTTTTCCCTTTTGACCAAATATTTTAAACAATCTAAACACTACAATTTCTTTTTCCCTGCACTAACTATTTACCTCAATTAAGTCACCATGACAATACAAAAATATCTCACAATTTGCTTGCTCTCATTCTAATTGACTAAATCCTAAAATTAATTCAATAGGCTTTTCAAATACCTCGTCAATTTCAACAATTGTTTTGTCTTTACTCGGGTTAAAAGTTGACCACTAGCAAATTTTCTAACTCAAATTGTTGTCATTAAAATTGGAGTCAAACCATGTTGAAAGTTTTTGCATTGGCATGGTCCTTTAATTGAGGTAAAAAGCTAGTGCAGGGAAAAAGAAATAAAATAAAATTTGATTGCAGTGTTTTGTTTCAAATATTTGGCCAAAAAGGCAAATCATTACTCCATAGATGAAGTCTTTCATAAGGAATGAGAGCCATGTGGAGCATAGGGGATTCTTCTTGAAATGGTTGTCAACGTTTTTTTTTTTTTTTCTGCTAGATCATACAAAGTTATTTTGAAAAGTGTTTTCTCTATTAACCTTAAGGTTGTGTTTGGATGAAGAATTTTAAAATTTCAAAGAATTTGAATTGCTTTAATTTAAATTTCCTTCATTTATGAAATGTTTTGTTTGGATAAATCAATTTAAATTTTTAAAATTTTAAATTCTAAGTTTGGATATGACATTTTAATTTTCACCATATACAAAATTAATTTTTAAATCTATATTTAAAAATTGAAATTTTAATATTAAACTTTTTCGAAAATAAACGTTAGTCAATTTTTAAATATTTAATAATTCACAAATAATTTTACTATTAAATAATATTTAAGAATTTAAAAATATAAATATTGATACTTTTTACGTTAATATTGATAAAGAGAAGAAAAAGAAGAAAGAGGAAAAGAAGAGAGATGGGAAAGAGAGGAAAGGGAAATGAGACAGAGGGAAGAAAGAAAGGGGAGAGAAGAGAAGAAAGAGAGTGAAGAGAGAAAGGAGAGAGATAAAAAAGAGAGGTCATAGAGAAAAAGAGATAAGAGAGAAAGAAGAGAGAGAAGGAGAGAGGAGAGAGAAAATAAATACAAAGGTGAGAAAAAGTGAATATGAGAATTTTCAAATTCTTACTTTTTTGGTAAAATTTGAAATTCTACAATTTTAGGTAATCAAAATACCTTCATAAATTACTAGAATTGTAATTTCTTACTAAATTCTCTATCTAAACAACATATTTCACGAGGTATTTTAAATTCTTTATAAAAATGAATTATCCTCTTAAAATTCCTCATCCAAACACAAGGTAAGAGATTAAAATAGCTCTTGCACAAATTGTTTTAGCAAGCTGTATAAGGATGTATTTACTAATCCATAACAAAATTAGAAATGCAACAAATGTTCATTATTTTCTTCTCCTTTTCATTTTCTTCGACCATGACTAAGCCATTTACTCACATGTCTTATACTTTCAAAAACAACAGTTTAAGAATGGTTTGTGAGAATTGAAATTCAAGTTGGGCAAAGAATTTGAATTGAGTGGGTGGTTTGAGTGTTGTCCAAAGTAGCGTCAGCCATGTTTAACGCAAACTAGTGTCGACTTAGAACCAATGCTAGTTTGCGTTGGCCATGAAGTCAACACAAGTTTGCGTCAGTTTTACATCCGCCACATGAAAGCTAGGGCTTAACATCGACCATTTTTTTTTGTCAAACTTCCAAATTAGCGTCAGTTTTTGGTTGATACTAATTAGTGTCAGCCAAATGTTGGACACAAATGCTTAGCTTCAAGCTCTGGAGAGTTGGACCTTTGGTTGCCACAAAGCTGACTCTATAGTCGATTTAATGTCGGGTTTTGTGATTTAATGTCGACTTTTGCATTTTAGCGTTAGCCTAAAACGCAAAATTCTTGTAATGATAAGTCAAATTAGTTGAAACCACTCAATTAAAAGTTAATAACAATATTATCTCACCAAGACAAAAGGATTCTAGTTGTTTAGTGTTTTTGATTTCCAATTTACTACCATCTTACATCTAAAAAATATTCATTAATAATAGAAAATATGAATTAAAAATAAAAATACATACGTTTCACTTTAATTTAAAAAAGGGGATAATACATTAGTAGGTCCTTGAACTTTTAGGCAATTTTTAATTAGATCCCTATACTATAAAAATTTGTAATTGAGTTCTTTTAAACCCTTTTTAATTGGGCCCTTAAATTGATGTGAATATTCTATTAACTTGGACAAAATATTCCTTGGTAAGGACTCAATTAAAAAAAATAGTATAGGGACATAATTAAAAATTATATAAAAGTTTAGGGACCTACTTAATAGTTTAACCTTATTTTTATTTTTTTATCTTGATTTTGCCTTGTTTTATTTTAGAAAAAAGGAAAATTTATAAAAAGGGGCAGAGAGCATATTTCAATATTCAAATGTTATTGCATTATTATTATGTGACTGAATTGTATTTTTGGTCCTCCTATAATTATCATTTCGCGATTTTGGTCTCCCTATTTTTAATTCCTCAATTTTAGTCCTCCAATTTTTAGAAATTTTGAATTTTAGATCCTCCTATTTTTAATTCTACAATTTTAGTCTTCCAAATTTTAAAAATCTTCAATTTAAGTCTAATGCCACATCATAGTTAACGTTGAGGCATTAATTGTCAACAGACGAACATTTAATAGTTAGATCAAAATTGTAGATTTTAAAATTTGGGAGGTTAAAATCGTAGAATTAAAGATAGGTGTGAAGTATTTACTGGTTTTGTCGATAACTAATCTTTGCCGAAAAATTTGGTTAACCACTTTTAATGAGGTATCTTCTCCCAACCACCTTTTTTTTATCCACAAGGCTCAAACTCCAAACCTTACTAGACTAACATAATGTCAGTAAATTAAAGGTTAAACTATTGAGTAGGTCTGTGAACTTTTAGGCAATTTTTAATTAGATTATTGTACTATTTTTTTTAATTGAGTCTTTAATCTTTTGAATTTTTTTTAATTTGGTCCCTGGGACAAATGACAATCAAATGGAAGTTAACCACAAGGACCCAATTAATTTTTTTTTAAAGATTAAGGACTCAATTACACATTTTTATAGTATACAGACCTTATTAAAAATTCCCTAAAAGTTTAGAGTCCTACTGATGTATTATCCCTTTAAAAAATTAACAAAAGTTTACATAATGACATATTATTTTAATCATTTGTAAATATCACATTATATTAATGGTAGTTGAAGAAATTTGGGCGTTGATTAACTAGTTAAGACAACTAAAAATTTTCTTTGATTAAATAACTAATTAAAGAAAACAATTATTTTAATTTTATATAAGATTCATAAAAGATGTTATAAAAAAAGATGAAGGTACTTAACTCCGTGAAAAGGGTAAATGTATAAGTTGTCTTTTTTTTTTAAATAATAAGAATTTAAATTTATAATATAGGAGTATATACAAATAGTTTACAAGTTTGAAATCTATTAAGTATTTAAAATGTAGGTTTAATTGTATATTTAGTCCCTCTTCTTTTTTGATTTCACAAATTTGTTTTTGGATTTAATTTTCATGAATTTAGTCTCCTACTAATTTAATTTGCAAATTTGGGTGTAACATTAACTCTATCAAATCGGTAACGACATGATGACTTGACATTATTATGTGGATGATGACGTGGTGTGTATGGATTATGTGACATTTTTTAAGGCTTTATAGTAAGTGATGTGGCTGGATTTAAAAATAAATGAATAAAATTCATTTGAGGCATTATAATAAAGCCAAACGGTGTCATGCTGCTAGACTTCCCTTCACATCTTCTTTCTTTTACTAAGGCATCAACAAGCTACTCATGAGATTCCATTATAAAAGGAAGTTACTCCATTTGTTGCGTAAGTGAAGATGTTGTGTCTATGGGGGTTGGGGGTGGGAATGACATATTGATCAAAAGCTTCTTTTACTTGTTATTTGAGATTGCAAACAAGACAAAAACAATGTCGTAGTGTTGTTGAAGCTTAGTCGTTGACGTCTTAACCAAAAGAAAATCTATGCATCGCTTTATGGTTGTTGATCCTTTTAGTTAACGTATTGGAAAAGGTAGGTTAAATGATGAATGAAAAGCTAAACATCTATTTGTTCATGTAGGGGTGAGGGAAAAGAAGATGTAACTTCTTTGAATGGTTTGTTGAGATTAATGTGTGTGAGAAGAAAAATATGAGGAGTTTGTTGAAGAAGGTGGATTAGTTGAAGATGATGGGAAAATTTGGAAGGTTGCTGCATTTGTATCTTAGGAGATTATCATTGCCCTTTTGATTGTGATTGTAAAAATTGCCAGCTAATGTAAAATAATTTTTTTGTATTTTGAAGGAAAATGCCTTAATTAGGGGAACCTTTAGCAGATTGTAAGTTATGTTGTCAAATAGTGGCAATAGGGCTAGATTTTGTGACTTGTAGTTTTCTGAAGCACTAATTATATGTACAATGGTGGTTTATGTCAATATAATTATTTCCCTTAAACACAATGATTCTTTTTTCCTATGATTGCATTTGATTATTGTTTTTTTGCATAGTGGGTGGGAGGACCTATGATTGATATTAATTTGAGCATGGTGAATTTGCAATTTTTTACTTAATTGAAGTACCTATTAGATATTGTAATAGTATTGAAAATGTGGATATTCAAGCATTCATTCATTAATAATTTTGTCAGTGTACTAATATTCAATCAAGGAAAAATCAAAATCAAAATAATTTTTGTTGAACCAGTGATTAATAAGCAAATTATAATATTGATAGTATTAATAAAACTTTTGGGAAATCTTGCAATGTTTTACTTGATTTTACAGTGAAATGCTTATAACAATATATAATAGTACTAATATTCAAGCACATTTTACTGATATTCAATAATAAACCAATCTTACTGAACTGGTAAATGTAAACTAGAATATTCATTCATCAATAATACTATCATTATGCCACACTCCTAAACTAGGCAGTGTGTCTTTTAAAAAAATTCTAACCAATGTTTACTAATTGCATTGAACCATGATATGATTGTTTATACAAAAAACATACCTAATCTAGTCTTTACATAAAACACCTCTAAACCAGGCTTTACATACTGTAATTGTACCACTCTTTACAAAAAGCATTACTAAATTGGTCTTTACATTCTTAAATACTAAATAAGCATCCTATGCCCATTTCATTTTATGATGCTCTCTTGGGTGCCAATTTGTGCACAGCCTTGTGAATTGGTATCAACAGTAGGTTGGCTTGTAATAGCACTTGTGGTGACTGGTTGTATAGGTCCAAATGCAGGTCCAGTTATTGGTGCTCTAACTTTACTCTTTGCTTCCCCTTGGTTCCTTTTTTTTTTTTTTTTATTTGCACCCTTAGGGATCTCTCTATCAACAATAGTATTTTCTTTACTTGTTTTAACATTTTGTCTTGGTTGGTCACACTTCTTGCACTTTATTGTGTTTGACAATCTAGGAAGCTGATAAGGATTGTGTGGCTCATTATTGGTCTTCCTCCTCTACCCTTTAAGAATGCCTAGGGCCATTTTCATCTGAGGTAGGTTTACAAGATCAAAATCCACCACGAGCTAGAGCCTTGGCCCATTAGAGGGCATAATTATATGTGAATAAATGGCTAAAAATGTTTACTTTTTGCAATAGATAGATAAGACAAATTTTAGTATATCAATCACACTATACACACAAATAATTGTCAAGTTATATTGCAAAACCTCATAGATAGATTTACAATATATTTGTCATTATGTTTTGGCACCTCAAATATAGAAAATGCATAATCTCCAGCCTAGTTAGGATACCACCCATTAGCGCTTTTTTTGCTTTCTCTAATAGTTGTTGTATCATAAGGCAAATGTTTCCACTATACCTAAGCATGGTGTCCCTTAATCTCACAAATTTGTTAGTCATGTATAATTTAGTACCCTTAAACAAACTAATTATGGGTTTGTCCTTATATTCAAGGATAGCCTTGTTGAAGGCCTTACACATATTGTTTACTTGCAAATCACAGAGGGTGTATGTGTCAAAGTGAGATCTTGCCCATATTGTGGTGGTATGTCCATCATATATCTCCAAGCTTGTTCATTCATTATCTTCAAATCCTTTATTGCTCTATGCCGTTTCGGAATTGTAATTGCCCTACTAGTTGTCCATAGTAATCTCTTCATCTCCATCTTAGGGCATCTCTTGCTCTAGTTACCATATAAGTGCTTCATGTAAAGTCTATGCTATACATTCCTTCTGTATAGACTTTGTAAAATGGGAACTAATCCATGCATAACAAAAAGCATACTATTAAATTCACAATGTAATAGAGCATGAATTCTCAATGTAAAAAAAATTACAAATCACCTTTTGTTGATTAAATCTAAATATATTTTTTTTGTTGAATTTCCTCCAAATTAATCTTATAATAGTAAATCTAAAAACCATGACCATAAGTCTTTTGTTTTAGCTTCCATAATTGCAAAAGCAATTGGTATCATATGGTTATTTCCATCCTTTCCTATAGCTGAAAATAATTGCCCACCAAATGCCCTTTTTAGAAAACAACCATCTAGCCTAGTTAAAGGCCTGCATGTGACCCAGTCACAAAGGATGCCTTGCATGCTTCAAAGCACATATACATCCTTTTAAAAATTGGACCTTTGTCCCTAACTTCACATTTGATTATAACTTATCCTTTGGGTTGCTTTCTTAAGCTTTTTAGCATAGCTCCGTGGATAATGGTATAGATCACTTATTGCACCCCTAATCATGTCAAGGGCCTTTTGCTTTGCTCTATATTCTTGATGTATAGACAATTTAACATCCCATTTTTCCTTTACTTCTTCAATTAACCCTTTAAACTTCATGTTTAGGTTATTTAGCAAAGTAGACATTTATTTCCTAGTAAGCCACTTTATTTTTGCTTGCCTATTTTTGACAATCTTGTGACATATGTGGGTGCCATTAACACTCATAACTTGAAAGTAGTCATTAAAATTTGACATACAAATCCTTAGATAAAAGGGTCATTTCTTTGCACATTTGATTACAATCCCTTTTTTGTCATTCTTCTTGAAGTGCAATTTTTTTTTTCCCACCATGGCATACTCTTTATTTGTTTCATTGACAAAGTCTTTGCTATTGAAAACTACCCAACTTGAAATTGAATTGTAGCACCATCTTCAAGCATCTTAAATCTTATGTAACTTGGTCTTGGTTCATCATCTCCATTTTGGGGGGGGGGGGGGCCTCTCTAATACATCTAAGTCACCATTTTCATCATCAAAGTCTTCAATAGTAGTTTCCTAAAGATTCCTTGATGAAACAGGGGCTCCAAAAGTTGTTTCAATCCAACTAGGAGTGCTATAAACATCAATAGTTGGATTTTATGTCTGAGGTAGCAACACAAAGGTCCAAACTCAATTCTCAACAAAGTCATTGTCATCAAGTGAAATATCACTATTACTTCCATCTGATGAGTTCCCTACATTGTTTTCATCTTCAATCGTGTGTTCATTATTTCAGTTTCATCACTCACCTCCACTTCAGGTTTGTTGCTATAAACTATATGATCACCTGCCACATCTTCTTACCCATGAACCCCCTTAACTCCATCAACATCATTCTGCCCTATAACCCCATCAGCATCATCCTACCTTACAAACCATTAGCACCTTCTTGCCCCTCAAATTATCTTCCTTATTGTAACGACCCAACTGTTGCTACTGAACCACTCTACTAAACAACTATCCATCTTCTAAATAGGTGAATAAAAACCATAACATAAAACAATATATAAAGTCCTATATATCATAGAGAAACGCATCTATCTCTCCTACTGCCATACATGCATATATGTACGACTGTCAGCATCATACATAAACAAGTATGGGATAACATCAGCCCATATCAGCAATATCAAATATACATCACCGAGGGAAAGGGATACAAAAACTCACTCCCTATAGCTGGTCACTTTATACAACCCTACAAAAGAATAACTATATGTATATATAGCAAAAGGAGGAAAAGGCTTGGCTCTACAAGCCAAGCGTCTCCATCATCATAGCTCTATCCTCAGCTTTGAGGAGCCGGATCCACCAAAACACTATCGCCTACTCCCACACCAAAAGATGTAATCATCACAGTCACACCAACAACAGAGAAACCACAACAGAAAACACAAGGCAAGGGTAAGCTTACGAGAACAAAGATATAGTACATGTTCACCACAATCAACAACAGATGCTCAAAATTCATATTCACATGTATACATACATATATATCAGACATCCACAAAGCTAACATCTTTAACTATACACCTCACATCATACCAATTCATCACCACAACATGTCAATGCATGATGACACGACTCTCGAGAGATTTACAACATATCGAGAGATCAACCAGGTCTCACCCTCTATTGTGGCCTATCCAAGCACCATTTAGGAATTGCCAAACTCTAATCTATGGATAAGCTTAATGGTTTGTTAGGATGAGTGTATGTGGGTGGTGGCTTACCGCGACATAAGGCTTGCATCGCCAAGGCCTTCTGTGGAGTCGTCCATCCAATCGTCCCCGAAGGCCTATCGTCAGCTACCCCACGTCTTATCCGGCACTAGGTTGGAGGCCCATCTGAGTTCCAACTCTGGTCACCATCCAACTTGCGTGCCTGCTCGTACCACGGCATAAGGCCCATCGTTAGCTATCTCAGTCGCCAATTATGCATGAATGCATGTACTACACACCTCAACCACTACCAATCAACGTACCACAATATATATACATATATCAATACAACTAGTGGCAAGAGGTCCTTCGTCAGCTACCTCACATGGCCACTCAACATCCATCAACACCATACAAGCCCCAAACCGGCCTCAAATATAATAAACAAGTAAAGCCCTATCTAAGCGGCCCACCTCATAAGAAACCTCATACAATAATATCATACATAACAAGTGGAGGTCCTATCCAAGCAACCTGTCACTCTAGGGCCCTATCCAAGTAGCCACAAGCCAAGGGTGTAACACTAGTGACAACACATACAACAAGTGGAGGTCCTATCTAAGCAACCTACCACTTCCCCATGTTCTCACCCTTAGACTCACTCTTGGAGTCCTTTTCAAACATGTCTCACATAACAACAACTTCAAAATTAGGCAACAACAGAACACTGTATTTGCTCAGCGACCCACATGCTCACTCAGCGAAGCCCTTACTTACAGAGGACCAACTTCCCCTGCGAAGGCTTTTCACTCAGCGACCATGAGTCTCGCTCAACAAAACAGGGTCACTCGCTCAGCGACAACTATAGTCACTTAGCGAATCCGTTCCAAGGACTTCTCCCAAAATCCTCTCAACCACATTTTGCTCAGCGAATAGCCATTCTAGAGAATAGCCAAAAATCTATACACACTCTTCGCTTAGCGAATTCATTGTTCGCTCAGCGACTCACTTGCAACAGAAAGCACCATTCTCTAGGGCTCCCCGATTTGCTCAGTGAGCTCAGGGTTCGCTCAGCAAATTATTTCCAAGTATTTTGGAGTACCACACTCACTTAGCGAGCCATATACTTGCTCAATGACCTTTCTTGTGGAAAATTTCCAAATTTCCATGATCACTCGCTCAGCGAACAGGCCATCGCTCAATGAGTCTCCACATTCATTAAGCAGTCTCTACTGCTCAAGAACACTCACTCAACGACTCAAGTAGTTGCTCAGCGATTCCCCAACTTGAGAGTCACACTCTACTCCCAAGGCCACTCTCACTTAGTGATTCCCAAATGATAGTAGTAGAACTTTCATCGACAAACCTTAAAAATCAAGACTTTTCACTCATTTGTACCCCAAATCAACCCCACAAAGGTGTAATGTGACCACACAACAGTCCACAATCACATACTCTACACAAACAACAATCCATGCAACATCTCAACAATAAATCACCAAAGACAAAGGAAACCCATTTCCAACACATTTCAAACAAAACTCAGCGAAATCACATGTTTCAGTTCAATCCACAACAACATATGCATACTACAGCATTCATACAACAAATATTATACTAATGTAAGCTTCCCTTACCTCTTAAGAGCTCCAAATTTGAATTTGGGGAAAGAGGGAAAATGAGAGAAACTAGACTTTTGAGTCAAATCTCCAAAAAATCTACTCTCCTCAGTTCACTGACCAGGAATCAAGGCTTGAATCTCTTCTGCACTCCAAGCAAGTTTGAGAAAGATCAAGAGAGAATGAGAAAGGTAGAGAGAGTGTGTGATGAGAGAGAGGAACTTTGTTAAAAATGGAAGAGGAAGAGGTCTCAGATACTTAATACTCCCCTGGCCTCCCAAGGGCTCTGGGCCCACTAAAGCCCATGGTCTACTCAACCATCCCCCATTACTCATAACTCAAACAAACACCAATGACACTGTCAATTTGGCTCAAGCACATTTTCTCAGTTCCCTAAACTCAGATAGGAATTCCAAAACAACCAATACAAAACAACAACAACAACAACAACTCATACAAGACAACTTATTCAATATCATATTAATTTCCACTTTTAATTATTAAAACACTAAGTCAACATTAGAAAAACAAGGTGTTACACTTATCATCATGAACATTACCACCTCTTTACCCCAAAACCATATTAGCACCTTCTTGCCCCTTATCATAATCTTCCTCAACGTCATGAACATTACTAGCTTTCTACCCTTTATTAATATCTTCACCCTAATCTTAAATATTCTTTTCTTTAACCATAATATTTTCTTCTTCAACACATTGATTACAATTACCTCTTCTTCTTCAGAAACTTTCTTACTTTTTCTTGTTTACTAGCTTCCCAAGTACAACAAGTGTATCAATTAGGTGCTCCAAGAACAAATCCACTACATCAGTGCCTTTCACATCATTTGCAAAATTCAGCACATCCTTGTCATAGTTTAGTTTTCTTAATCTCCTTTGTAGACTGAATTTTGGATGCTTGTACCATAAGCACTTAAAGGAGTTGTATACTAAACTTTTTATTAGTTTTGTGATGTTACTGTATGACACCTCATCTAGGTCCCACTCCCAATCTGTCTCTTCCACTGATCCTTTCACATACTGAATAGAAGGAAATAAATAAACAAATTTGCATGGTGAATCCTTAATTTGATTTGGTGTTACTTACAAAAGTTTGTAAAAGCTGATTTCATATCAAGGACCATCACATTAGAAAACCACAATTTCAAACCACAACATAATTTATTCGTTAATATTAATGGACTACCAAATTAACAAAACCCAAGTTTTGGACCCCATCCAAAGGACTTAGGCCTATAGTAGAGAACAAAGCCAGTACGTTGCCCAACATCATTGAGCCCAATTGTAGGTTTATAAGACCTAACAAATCGTAAGGATTGAGAATTTTTTAATCCTATATGACTCTTATGCAATTTTGAAGCATGGGATCTGATATGTAATTTGTTGCCAATGCAGAATACAAATCATGAAATTCACCCCTATAGGTGCTTCCCATGCCTCATCACGCAAGAATTACTACTATAACCTATGAGAGAATGGTATAAAGGCCTCAAGTAGACTCTCTAACTTCTACGCTCTTAACCTTTTCTACGCTCTTAACATCCTCCTACAAACACTAACTTAAACACTGGAGTCCTTATAGGTACACCATCAAAATTTGGCTTGCTCAAATAAGCAAAAAGCAGTGTTATCAAAGCCAACTAGGACTGGTCGGACTAGGAACCAGACATATCACTAATTTGAGTAGCATGTTAGATCGGAGATGTAGTTGGCCCAATAGGAATTGGTTACACTTAGTCGATTTTGGGGAAAAACAGTGACTCACCAGTTCATAATAATTGGACGGTCAAGAAAAAAAATTCTTACTGTGCGCCCTTGCCGAAAAAGGAAATAAGAGAGATAGAAAGCTTAAACCAAAAACGAGAGAGAAAAAAAAAAAAGAAGTAGAATGGAGACAATGAAAATTAAAAGAGGAAGAAAAGAATCTACAATTTTTCTCTCTTCAGGTGACTATGATATTGTCCTTTGACTCCTTTCCATGCGTTTCTTGATTCAAGAACGATGGGGTTATGCGAAGTGTGCTGGCTGCTGGAGGCTTTTTGTTTTCGTTAGTAACCTTATGTATTAATGTTCTAGTGTTTCACTAAATGGGCTAGTTTATGACTTCAGGCCCACAAAAATTAATTTAATTTACTCATTTGGGCTCCTTCGTTAGAGTACTTATCTAATTGTTATAAATTTCTAATCAAGAAAATTTTATCTTATATTAATTATGTGACTTTAAAAATTTCCTATATGATTGAACAAAATTTTCCCTTAATATATTATTTGTTATATTTTTATTCTCAGTATTAAACTAAAAACAATCTTTTTACTAAAAATATATTTTACTAATTTCATACTCAAGTAACTCAACCATTATACATATACATATATTAGGATTTTTTAAGTACAACGTATTTTTTTTATAATGTTTTTAGTATAATATTTATAGGTCATAATTTTAAAAAAATTAATATATACTGGTTCATGCGATTCAACCAGTGACTTATTGGTTCGACTATTGACCTAGTGTTTTGATTGAGTCAATCACCGATCTGAGCCTAATAACAGTGGCAGAGAATTTGTTTGAATATTCTACCCCTAGGTTGGTGCAAAACACATATTAAACTTAGAAAAAACCCAAGTCATACGACAAAAGTAACTTAAGACATGAAACTCATTGAGCTTATTAATTATTAGTAGTGTTATCTTATGTGAACATTTTAAAAAAAAATGTTATAAATGAATTTTTAATCATTCAAGAGAATAGTAAATATATGAGTGGAGAGAAAAAATATTTTCAAATCTAGACAACAATTGTTTTAAGATTATTTTTTTTACTTTTATATGTTTTACAAAAATTGTTTTATGCCTTTGAACATTTGCACTTATCATGAAATAACAAAATAAATTCACGTCCTTGCTAATTATTATAAATACTTATATAGAAAGAATATTAAAAAATGAAAAATATATTAAAAAAATATGTAATTTTAATATATCCACCAGAATAAATGTATGATTTTAATATCAAATTTTAATGTTTATGATTTAATATCACAATTTTAATTCACTAAAGTAAATTTATTTAAAAAGGAATAAATAAACATATGATTTCTTTGTCAACAATAATTATTTAAATTAATAATTTAGATGATTTTGATATTAATGGGAGAGAATAAATAATAACTTAACATAATTAAATAGATATTTTTATAAATAAAGATAGACATATCGCCTAATTTATCTAAAATAAACTTGTTTAATAGAGAATTAATAAAAATTTAACATAAAATTCTTTATAAATAACGATATGCATGTTGCCTAAAATAAAATTTTTTAATAGAGAGTAAAAGAATTAACATAAATAAATAGATATTTTTTATAAATAAAGATATACATATTGCCTAAAATAAGGATATATATATGTCACAATTTACTAGAAATAAACTTATTTAGTCCTTGATTAAACGAAAATTTAACACAAATAAATAGAGATTCTTTGTAAATAGGGATATGCATTTTACCTAAAATAAACTTATTTAATAGAGAATAAATAATAATTTAATATAAATAAATACAGATTTTTTTTTGGTAGAGATTAAGTATCATATATGAGACAATCTTGCTTGACTTGAGTAGGATCACTATGGGTGGCAATTTTTTTTTTGTAAGTATTTAACGCAATTACATACCTAAAATTCAAACTCAAGAATAACATTGGTTAAGTTAGAACAATCTTATGTTAGTTAATCTACCCCCGGTGATAGAAATTCTTTATAAATAATGATACAAATAAGTAAATAATAGAATTGCAAGTAAAAACTTAAAATCAAGATACTTTTTATAATATATATTTTAAAACAAATATCATATATATATATATATATATATATATATGGGTCAGGATCCATTAACACCAGGTGTCAAAGTTGGTCAAATTATACCTTCAATAACTTTTTGTAGAATGCAAATTTAACCAATCCAACCGTTAAATTTTATGTTTTTATTAATTAGATTAAGTATACAAAATTTCATATAATTCCAAAATTATTTAATAGTTCATCACACCACTTTATTTTAACGTACAATATAATATTAAAATATATGTAAATGTTCAATATTAGATAACATATATAGAAAAGTCCAAATGATTTGAAATTTGTTATACATGATTATGAAGATAATATCACACAATTCAATGGTTGGATTGATTAAATTTGCACTCTACAAAAAGTTATTGAAGGTGTGATTTGACTAACTTTGACACCTGATGTCAACGAATCCTGACCGTATATATATATAAGAAGCATTTCAAATGAGAAACTTTTACAATGAGAAAATGAGAACTTTCAATGGTATAGCCCTTGGATCATAATTAAACAAATTTGCGGCTGATATTAAAATCCAATTAATCACCTCTTATGAGACCATCATTGTCACTACTTCTGCCACCACTGCCACCACCATCATCGTCACTGCCATCGCCGTCGCTGGTGGCGGTGACGGTGGGTGGCGGCGACAGTAGTGGCAATGGTGGTGGAGGTAATGACGGTGATGGTAGTGGTGGTAGCAGTA
Organism: Spatholobus suberectus; assembly: GCA_004329165.1. NCBI lineage: Eukaryota > Viridiplantae > Streptophyta > Magnoliopsida > Fabales > Fabaceae > Spatholobus > Spatholobus suberectus. The sequence continues at coordinate 32,828,598 of CM014733.1, forward strand.
ACGGTGATGGTGGCAACTGTGAAGGTGGTGATGACATCGGTGGTGGTGGTAGTGGTGACAGTGGTGGCGGCAACAACAGTGGTGGTGGTGACGGTGGTGGCAATAGTGGCAGCGATTGTAGTGACAATAATGGTGGTGTTAGTGGCGGCGGTTGTGGAGGCGAAGACAATGGTGGTCTCATAAGAAGTGTTTAATTGAATTTTAATTTCAGTTATTCATGTTTTTAATTGCAATCTAATGACTACTATTAATTGTTCTCATTTCTCATTTTAAGATGTTTTTCATTAAAGCGCCCCCCTATATATATATATATATATATATATATATATATATATATAATGATGTTATACAAATTGTTATTCATTAAGTTAAGAAAACATATTAATATATTTATATTTATTAATAAAAAAAGATATAAATTTTAAAAATATATAAAAATTAAAGTATAATTTATTTCGTTTTGTTCAAAGCACACCAGATCTAATTTTTGAAACCCATACTTGTCAAAATCAGTTGCTTGTACAATATGGGATAATTATAACTAGATGGGATGAATCCTAGCCCCAACGACAATCACCGTAGAATTGAGAGTAAAATTCTGGTAAGGCACGCAAAGTTAAGAGAGGTAGACCCCTTACCTTTTCTCATTTGGTACAAACCGCGTGATGTTGGCTACCAATGCATGTGCTTGTGAACTTTTTCATTGTCTTCGTGCTTATATAATATATTTTTTTTTCTTAAGGCTCTCTCTATTGTTCAGGTCCCGAAGTCAAACTGTACAATTTCTGATCTCTGCATCCCAATCCAATGTATCAATAACTCAATATGGCTTCAAGCAGCGGTAAATGATTGACTATTTCTCTTCCTCAATCTACTGTTTCATTTTTTTGTATACAAATTAAATTCGCATCTGAAACCAATAACATTAGCATATCCGCGTGTGTTCACAGGTACAGTTATCGTGGTCATGGGTGTCAGCGGGGCTGGAAAAACGTAAGTGTCAAACTCCAATCCATCTAATGAAATAAACCTCTTATATGAATAAGATAAGCATTTCATTTCATTTTGTTATTATGTTATTTCGCTAGCTTGGACCAATTGAGTTGTTTCTTAAATAATTGATCCTTCACCGAGGGTGTGCTTCTTCCTTCTCCTTTGTTAAAGTATAAACTTAACAATAGCAAACTAGAGGGATGGGGAGGGAATGGAAGTAACTAGATGGAACCCACAGGCAGTGGATTTGATAATAGGATTGAGAACATTACTTGTGTTTATATGACAGGAAGAAGTTGAATATATATGTATCTAGGGACTAGAGACAGAGCTAGCGATTTATTTTTTGAGACCAAATATAAGGATGAAAACATATATTAAAAAAATTAATATGTTAAATTCAACTAATAATCAAAAGATTCATAGTCATTAATACTTATATGAAATAAGGTTTTAAATTGCAGTCACAATTATGATTTCGTCAACATTCTTAATATTATAGAAAATTGCAAATAAATATATAACCGCAATTACGATCATGATGCAATCACAACCTCAAAATCCTTGATGTTGCAGTCTCAATCGCAGTTATAGACCATTTTTAAAATCTTAATATAAAATACAAATTCCAAGAAGAGAGTATTTTGCTGGGGGTAAAACCAAAAAAAGAGGTCATAATAAATGTGTAAAGGATTTGTCTCCGACTACAAGTGTAGAATGAAAAGTGAGAGTAAATCCACCATTGATTTCAATTAAGTACTTCATCATCTTAACTAATTTTATATCATCGCAGATATACCTTCACTTTGTCACTTTGCACATTTACTTTGCAAGAGTTAAATCTTTTTTTTTTCCCCCCTTTTTATTAACATTTACTGACATCTCTATTGAAGAAGTTAGTCTCTTCAATTTCTTTTCAAATCAAGTAATATCTTTCTAAGTAATGAAAAGTTATTATACATAATATATGTATATTATAGGTTTTTTTTTTTTTTGGGAGAGCCTTAACCATCCCGTTCTTATACTACCCTCTGCCTGTAAGGGGACAATAGCAGACACTATTAGTGTTTTGTACGGTAAATGTCTGCATCTATGGAGCGTAATCTTCTTGAACTCTTTCGTTACTTAGAAGATAACCTTTATCTAACTAGGTTAGTAATTATCATCCTTACTTGTTATTGCTACTTCCTTTGATGATAAAATTTTAGACATCATTACGCAGCACCAAAAAATAGACATTATTATGCCCGCTATCATATCGGTCAGCATAAGAAGGCATGACAATTATTTTTATAGAAAAAGGATGATCATTCTTAAATATAGCTTCTGCAAGTGATTGCTTGCTCTGGTGATGATATGTGGGACATTTAACCATTTTTAAGTTGTTGAACGACACTGATTGGTTTACATATTTTGTTGCAAAACTTATCTATTGGATATTTCTTCAACAGCACACTAGGTCGGAGGCTGGAAAAAGAGATGAAATATAAGTACCTTGATGCTGATGATTTTCACTCTGAATCAAACAAAGGTGTGTATATATGAGTATGCAAAATTGCACACGTTTCATGCATATTTGGCTGATAAAATAGATAGGCACGTTGATTGACCCTCAATAAAGGATTTGTTTCTATCTGTTTCCTTCATTCTTTTATTTTCTTTTACTTTGTTTCCACCTCATTTCTTCCAATGCAACAGAAAAGATGCATATGGGAATCCCACTTACAGATGAAGACCGGATGCCATGGCTTGAATCACTACGTGATACCATAAAAGAATACTTAAATAACAAAAAGGGTCTGATTCTTGGTTGTTCTGCTTTGAAGAAGCAATATAGAGAAGTGCTTAGATCAGGTGACCCTGGTTATAAGTGGGGCTCTTATGCAAGTGCTGTTAACTTCATTCTGTTGGATGCTCCTGCTGAAGTGCTGAGTGTTCGAGTAAATAAGAGAGCTGCAGAAGGAAAACATTATATGCCTGCATCTCTTCTGCAATCTCAGTTAGATTTGCTTAAGATTGATGAGTCTGAGGGAATACTTAGAGTTGATGCTACTTTGAGACCCCAAGCCATTGTCAACACCATCCTAAACATGCACCAGTTTCAGGGCTGTATTCAATCATGATCTTGTTGAACGTAATTGATAAATTGAGATCACTACTTCAGGTTTCAAATATGGTTGTTGTACAAATAAAAGGAAGAATATGACTATGCCAAAAATAGGGGAAGAAAATGAAGCAGAGCGGGATAACCAGAAGATAAAATAAAAAAATACTGTAAATATGAATTTTTAACATTCCTTGGATTGATGCATGCATTTCGGTTTCTTTGTCACCATATTTTGTACATATAGAAAGATGCAAATTTAAATCAACCATCGTTTTCTGACTGAAATTTTTTTCTTATAATTATTTAATTAAACTTTGTTGACGCAGCGATTGTACACATATTAAGTTGCTACTTGATAGTGCATTGTCCAAACTACAAAAAATAATTTGAAGCATGATTTAATCTGTTCCGATCCTTGATTTGCTTTTGTAAAATTCATATACTTCGAAGTTTATAACTTAATTTGCAATTGGCCTTCAAATTGTAAAAATTCTTGAAACTTTTCTCTATTGTTTTTCTGAAAAATAATCAAGTTGCTACCCTTGCATACTTCTCATACAAGAATTTTCTGCATAACATTAAAATTGGTAACTAAATTTAATTAATACAACAACCATCATCTTATCCCATGAGGTTAGCTAAATAGATCACACAATGCTATTGAACACATTTAAGAACCAAATTCTCAAGAATATTATTCACCATGAAATCTTTTTAACAATATTCTTTACCTTGTGTTTGGATGAGAAATTTTAAGAAGGTAATTCATTTTTATAGAGAATTTAAAATACTTTATTATAAAATATGTTGTTTGAATAGGAAAAAAGTATTTAATTACTTAAAATTGTAAAATTTCAAATTCTACTAAAAAAATAAGAATTTAAAATTCTTTATACTTACTTTCTCTCACTTTTGTATCTATTTTTTTTCTCATCTCTCTTCTCTCTCCTCTTTCTTTCTCCTCTCTTCTCTCCTTCTCTCTCCTCTCTCTGTTCTTTTTCTCTCCTCTCCTTTTGTTTTCTATTTCTCTATTGGCTCTCGCTTTTATCTCTCTCTTCTCCCTTTCTTCACTTTCTTTCTTCTCTCTTCTCCCCTCTGTCTCCTTTCCCTCTCCTCTCTCTTCCACCTCTCTCTTTATCAATATTAATGTAAAAATAATATTTATATTTTCAAATTATTAAATAATATTTAATAGTAAAATTATTTGTAAATTATTAAATATTTAAAAATTGTCTAATGTTTATTTTTGATAAAATTTAATATTAAAATTTTAATTTTTAAATATATATTTAAAAATTAAATTTAAAAATTAATTTTTGTATATGATAAAAATTAAAATGTCATATCCAAACTTAGAATTTAAAATTTTAAAAATTTGAATTGATTTATTCAAACAGAATATTTAATAAATGAAAGAATTTTAGATTAAAACAACTCAAATTTCAAGCATTTTAAATTCTTTGAAATTTTAAAATTACATGTCCAAACACAACCTAAGTGTCTTTCTTAGTTTCTCTCAACTCCTTTTCATAGCCTAAAAACCAAGCTATCGTTAAAACTACCTTCAGCAGATTTTCTGTCATCTTTTTCTTAGTAGATACTAGACCAATATTTCTTCATATACAATCATTCGAGGATTGTATACCCAAAAATATAATTTCAGCAAAACAAAACATCAACAGCATCAAAGAAAAAAAAAACAATAAAAAAAAATTAATTGAGCAAGTCATAACACTTATCTGAAATCTAACAGCAATTGTAAACAACAATTAAACAGCTAAATTTTAATAAAATGTTCCTAGAGGTGCATAAATTGAGCTTGGCATTGCATGTGATTCCTCGGCAGCACCTCTTTTGGGGAAGGGGAGAAGTGAAGAACGTACTTTTCCTTTTTGTCACCCCAGCAAAGCTTTTATTTTTTTGCCTTGGCAAATCTGAGGCAACGGTATTTTTCACCACTTACTGTAATTTCAAGAGCTCCATCTTGGTTATCTTGATTTGACGCAGTTCCCATTAAGACACTTTTCTCTTTCTCAAGATTGTCTCTCTCCATCTTCAGCCTTGCTTCTTGACGAGCAATCTCAGCCTGGAACATTCAAAAATTGAAGGCAATGAAGAGGATTGTTTTATTGTTTTCTTTAATAGAAAGATCATAAATGGGAATTTTATACAACGGAAATATTTGTTTGATAAATGGAAATATTGTTAGAATGCTTAGTCAATTTCAATCTTCTCTCTTTTTTTTCTTTCCCAAAGGCAACAATATGTATGCTTCATGAGTAATATAACACAAATCTTTACAAAACATAAAAACCTGGCTCCGAGGAACGTGTGTGAAGCATGTTATTACTCATTAAGCAATAAAAAGTGCTGTGTAGAGTAGAAATGCCTGAAAAATATAATGCTCTAGTTTAAGGAAGAAACATTCAACAGAAAGAGGCCCATCTGGTGAGCATTTGATAAATTGAATGCAAGAACAATGATCACTAAAACTACATCCCAAAGACAGATTCCAAGGGCAAAGGAATTTCAACTTCAGATCTAATATTAACTATTAAGGGCATAAATCAGATTCCAGAGGCTAACTGTGACACCTGTTTAACTCTTAATTTCATTTTTTTATATTATACATTTAATCTGTTTCTCGCAACCAGGAAGCAACTGTTTTAGTTATATTTGTTATCTCTAGCTTCAAATTTCAGGGCATTTTGTTAACATAGATTTGTTTCACAATCATTAGTTGAGTCATCACTCTCATCAAGGGGTTTATCATGAATCAAACACTTAAGTCCTATTTGGATAAACTCCACAATAAGAACTTACAGAGAATAAAATAAGAAAGTAAAATGAAATAAGCTTCTCCCATAAATTAAAATTAGTTTATACATAAGCTAATTTGTAGAAGTTTTCTAATTTAACTTCTCTAAAAGCTGATTTTAATTTATACATAAGCTAATTTTAGCTTATGGGAAGAAGTTTAATTCATCTATCTTCTTATTTTCTTTTCCTATAAGTGCTTATTGAGATGTTAATCCAAATAGGACCTTAGTAGACAAATTTGGGGGCTAGAAAGCTTCATTTATTCAGATTATGATAGTTAAAGAATCATTTCTCCGTATAATGCTCGGTGCTTAAAAGCCACTTTGCTTTCTTTTTTCAATTTCAGAAGCAGTTCACTAAAATTGCATCAATATCAATATATCTAGTACCAAAAGCTCAAATTAATCTACCTTAGATTGTGATAGTTAAGAATTACTTCTTTAAATGCCTAGTGCCTAAAAGTCACTTTGCTTTCTTTCTTCCATTTCGGAAGCAGTTCACTAAAATTGCATCAATATCAATATATCTGGTACCATCAACCTCAAATTGATCCACTGCATTTCACTTTGTCAATTATTCACCTAAAGAAGAAAATCAGCATTTGTCTAGGATACAGTCATTTCTCAGTCAAGCAAGGCCAGCAGGGTAAGATAAGATACTCACCAGTGTAATGCAAGCTCAGTAGCTCACAATTCAGAAATTAGGGAAAAAAAAAAGAAGCTACATCTAGATCAAATGTAGGTCGTACATCCCATCAAAAGTCAAGTGAAATTGGCATTGCTATCACAGATCTTGCATCAAAATATCAGAGGAGTCACAATGATAGAAAATTTAGGAAAGGATACAAAATACATACTCAGATAAACACTCTAGGGGGGGGGGGGGGGGCTGTTTTGAAAAATTACACATAGTTATCTGCAGTGCAAACAGTATAAGATTGAGGGAACAAATTCAATAAAATTATAGAACATTGCAAAGTAAACAGAAGTTCAAGAATCTACAGAAAAATATTTAAAAAGTTGAACACAGTAAAATTCCCATTCTTTTTGTTTATTTTTAGATGAGTTGGGAACCTAGTAATTTAAGCCATAATTCAAGCACAGCCATTTCCATGCTCAGCAGATACGAGGAATGTATTCAAAGTTTTACCTATAAAACTAAAATAGAAACAACTGTATTCTCATTATATCTCATCAACCATAAACAGCATTTTACAACCATTTGCACTTTTGATCGATTATTGTGAATAGTACTAAAGCCTTGCAGCAACAGTAACAATATAATTTGGTTCAACTTTTCTCAGTAGTCTGCATAACAATGACAAAATTATATGTAAAAGTGATCAGAGGCAAAGCTATGGGGAGTGTCCCAATGACACAACACAGTTGGTAAAGCTGTACGACAGGTAACATGGATTCAAACCGTGTAATGCAGTCCATCCCCTTCCCATGCCCCTACGGGCTTCCTCGAAGGCCCACCTCTGTGGTGAGTCCTCCCTTGAACCAAAAATGAAAGCTAAGGCGAGAGTCTAATAGTTATTCAGTATGTACAAATGATAATTAATTCCGCTCCACCAGGAACTAGCTCAGGTAGAGTCAAAGATCATAGCTTCCATTTTCAATTCATCAAAAATGCAATTAATTACACTTCATTACCAACAATTAAAAATAAGAATTTCCTGTAAGCGTAAATGACAGAAAACCATAGTCATTGTGTGGAGAGCATTGCAGCTATATTAGTCCAAAAACTTGAAATATTCAAGCAGCAGCGACAAATATATGTTGTTACATAGTGAGAGGTCAGGGTTTTTGCATTTTGTTCATTATCTTCCTCTGCCCATCTATATAGGAAAATGAAATGGAATGCAAAGTGCACAATACAACAACAACAATAGCCTTATCCCACTAGGAGAGCGCACATTAAAGTAAGAAAAACTAAAATGGCCAAGAATTTGAGAGAAATGGGTATTCGATACATACCTCACGACGAGAAAGATCAGCCTTCCAAGCAGCTTCACGCTCAGCAACCTCACGTTCGCGCTCTTCAATGTAACTTTGCATCTCTCTGTCCTTCATGATCCTATCCTGAATATCAGCATCTAACGCTTCCTGCAACTCTTGGACAAACTTATCTACCACTGCCTTTATTCGCATAGACATCTTGTGCTAAAATCCCAACCTGAGAAATGAAATTCACTTATACATTAGTTTAGCACATTTCGAAGATACTTTCTTTTTGTGAGCTTCTTGAGAAAGCTTTAGAGCCCACAGAACAATCATTTCCTCAAAATTAATCCAAACTCAACATTTTTATTTTTTTTCATTTCAAGCCCACAGAACAGGTTTGCAAAGAATTTTCATTCCCCTGAATTTCAAATTGAGGCTTTCCAATGAAGGCTACCAATGAGAACACAATTTCAAATCATTAAAAAATGAAAATTCATAGACTTAAAAACAAGCAACAGAAATATAAATACACCGAAGGTTACTAGCTCAAGTGGTTTGGCGCTTGAGTTCTTTAACCAAGGTTTGGGAATCGATCCCCGGCTTGAGCATGGCGCCACAACCGGAGGCACCACTTTACCCCGAGAGGGGTTGACCCGGTGGGATGAGAGATTAGTTGAGTACAAAAAATAAGCCTTGGTATCTGGTCTAACAAAAAATATATATAAATATACATGTTAGCATCTCTCAAGGTTCTACAATATTCTTTGAAATACCCTAACTTGTTGTCAATAGAATATGAGATAGAAAGAAAAAACAAAGCGAAAACAATGATGTATACAAGAAAAACACACCTCTTTGTTCCTTTTTTTTTTTTTTTCTCTCTTGAACCCTGTTGTTCTGTTTTTATGCGAAAATCACAACGGTAAAAAAAAAACTCTATAATTTGCAGTTTGTGAAATTCAGTTCAGTCCAAACTAAGCCTCCAAGAACTGATTTTATATAATCAAAACGGAACCCCATAATTATTTGGTTATGGTAAAAGGTATGAGAATTGAGAAGGCGTACCTCAACGACGTCGTTTTTGGAGATAGTATTTGATATATTGTCTTACTTAAGTCTGACATATGCTCATTGTTTCGCTTCGTTTGAGTTTTCTGTTACAACTAGGAAGCCATCACAACTCAGCACAGTGAAACGAAGCCACACGCGAAAGGAGAATGCGTGAACCAAGTTGGAAACTGATTTTGGGTCTTAAACTCCCAGTCGAATAATGGGGAAAGAATTTTGCTATTTACACTCACTCTATTTGCTAAATACACTTCCTCTTTTTTTTTTTATTATAATTACCCTTTATACCATAAATACCTTTTTATATAAAAAAAGATATAAATCTTATTTTATATGCTTTATCTCCATTGTTTTTTAAACCCTTCTCATCTTCTCTCCTTTCTCTTTTCTCTCTATCAAAGATCTTATAATTTTTCCTTAATCTAGTTTCATTGTACTCATATATTCAATTCAACCGTACACATAAACTATTTCAATCAAACTGTTGATATTATGTGCGATAAGATAAGCTGTAATCTCTCTCTCTCTCTCTCTATTTTTTTTTCAATTCTAGAAATTACATTCTAAAACACAATATAATCACTATTTCGAAAATTACTTTTCCTAAATAGTGATTATATTGCCCTCTACAAAGTACTTTTCAAAAAACACCAAGAAGAGAAACAAGAGGGGGAGTGTGGTGAAACCACAAGTAAGGGGGTACAGTGTGTTGGAACCAAAGACGTAGAAACGTCTAAACTCTCAATGTTTTGAAGATAACAAGCTTATTAATGTTCAAGTTTGTGCTTAAAGACTAACTCTGTCACAGCTAAGAAGACCATCCAGTAGACGTGTTAAAGAAGACCGTCCAATAAAACGTGCTCAAAGAAGACCATCCAATAGACGTGCTTAAAGAACATCGTCCAATGTAGATGATCGTCTAAAGAGCATGTTCATATATCTGATGCAAGCTTCCAACGACAAATATTCAAACGGCTAAGTTCTATTCTGAACGTCCAATTTATTTATGCTAGTTTTTCTTGAAACTAACATATTACTATTTCTGTGATCTAACGTTCAAATTGTTTGAAGCATTAAATAACATCAGAATCATTCTAGTGCAAGAACGCAGCAAAATCAGATAAAGCAAGTCAACTTATCAAGCTACTGAGACGAATGAAGAATGATCAGAAAAATAGAGCGTTAGCACAGTCTTGCACTTTCCGTTTTAGTGCAAGTCCAAAAGTTGCCGCGCCTGATCACTCTGAAAAGATAGTTTGCACGCTCTTCTTTGCATAATGAAGTCAAGTCTTCACAACGAATCTTTTCTCTGAAGACTATATATGTATCAAGGAAGAACGTCACAAACAGATACATACGTGCCTGGTGTAAAAATTCCTAGTTAACATATTACTTCTGAACAATTGATAGAAGCGTCCAATGGACGATAGCAAAAATCTTTTAAAGTTTTCAAAGTGTGCTTGAGCTTTATTTTTTAAATCCTCACTACATAAGCTGATATTGTTTGTATAAACACTTGTTATGTTGTAAAAGCTTAGAGAGACTTAGTGTGAAAGAATACTTGAGTTAAGCAATCTAGGGTGATTGTGTTGTAAAACCTGAAGAGGTTGCGAACAATACTTATAACCTAAAGTTGATTAGTGAATACCTTCTGGGTGAAGGGATTGGACGTAACTCAGGTTGAGTGAACTAGTATAAAACTGTCTGCGTTCTTCTTCTCTCTATCCCTACGCTTAAAAACGTTTTCATACTGATTAACTTGTTTCGAAAAAGTTTTTAAACGCACAATTCAACCCCCCCCTTCTTGTGCACTTTTTCTATTTCACAGTGAAATTGAAGGAGAGGGAATGCAATAAAATTACAAGTGAGAGAGTATGAAGAAACTAGAAGGGAAGAATGTGGTGAAATCATAGATGAGAGAGTATGGTGAAATTAGATGGGGGAGTGCGATAAAATGGAATGAGCAAGAAGTGATGTTTGAAAAAAAGAAAAAATTTATTTATTTAAATAATTTTACATAAAAAAAGGGAGTGTCTTTAGTAAAAGAGAGAGTGTAAATAACAAAAGCGTAAGGAAAAGGACTTTCATTGGGCCTATGTTGTGTCCCACTTCCTATTCTTTAATTTTGGCCCATACATTATTTGTCCTTTTTTTTTTTTTCGATTAGGGATGTTAATGGGGTAGGGCGGGCATGGGCAATAGCTACCTGCTACCCGCCCTGCCAGATAAAATCCATAGTCGTACTCGCTCCATTACCCGCGCAGGTATCTGTTAAGCGGATACCCGCAGATATTTTTAATATTCATGGATATCCGTGCATATTTTTAAAAAATAAAAAATAATAACAAGTAACAAATTTATTTTGTGTGTTGTGGACAATTATAAAGTTATGCAAATATCACTTTAAATTTATAAATTTAAATTTATAAATTAAAGAGTTATTATTTAAAACAATCACTTTGAACATAAATTTTAATTATTCTAACAATTTTTCTGAAAAAAATATAGTTTAAATGCTCACAAATTTATGTTCCTTTTCTCTTGTAATATAATTGTATAAGATTTCTTTCGTAATGAACAATCTTTTTGAAAATTTTGAATAAATTTATGTAATTTTATCTATATTAATATGTAAGGGTATTTAAGTAAATATATAATTGCAGATAGTGGTATCCACAAGTATGGGTATCATGATACCCGTACCCTCCCCGTTAATAAATGGGTAGCAGATATATCCGTTTAGAATATTCGTGGGTACCCATTTAAAGTATTCATTTTCTACCTATGACAGATTTTGTCTGCAGATATCCGCGGGCACAAGTATTTTTGCCATCCCTATTCTCGATTCTTTTGGCTTATGTGTCAATAGAAATTTAGAATGAGGGGCAATTCCAGAATTTAATGGAAAGAAATATATGGTGAGTTTCATTCCTATATAAATAAAATGAGACTACTAAGCACATGTAAGTGGCATGTATATAAATAAAATTGAGATTTATTTATATTTTAAACTATCGTACATGACTTTTTTTTGTGCTTATATTCCAGATAGACAGGCCCGTCCCTACCAGTAACACGACCAACTTCTTGGCATGGTGCTGCATGGGTCATGGGCGGTAGGTTTATTACACAAGTGGGTTATGTGAAATTAAAACCTTGGAATGCAACGCTTTGGTTAATTTAGACCTCTTTCCCTCTTCCCTTGTCAAAATCTTATGTATTTCAAAACCACGCTATCATCTCTTTGATATGCTCATGAATGAAGAGGTTGCACTCCCTCACTTTGCTTGGCCTCAAAGCAACCCATTGCCAAGCAATCAAGTTAGGCTCCACCGCAGACCTTTACACCGCCAACAACCTCATAACTTCGTACACAAAATGCACAGAATTAACCTTTGCTCACCAACTGTTCGACGAAATGCCCCACAGAGACACTGTGTCTTGGAACGCCATCATTTCCGCTTATGCAAACTCCGGTCACCTGGGCGCCACGTGGAAACTCCTCTGTGCCATGAGAAGGTCTACACTCGCATTTGGCAGCCACACATTTGCGAGCATTCTTAAGGGTGTTGCCCGTGCTAGGGAGTTTCAACTCGGGCAACAACTGCATTCTGTCATGCTCAAGATGGGGCTATCAGAAAACGTGTTTTCTGGTAGTGCCCTCTTGGACATGTATGCCAAGTGTGGGAGAGTTGACGACGCGTATGTTGTGTTCCGGAGCATGCCGGCACGCAATTACGTGTCCTGGAATGCACTAGTTGCCGGTTATTCGCGAGTTGGCGATTGTGACATGGCGTTTTGGGTGCTACGTTGTATGGAGTTTGAGGGTGTAGAGATTGATGATGGCACAGTGTCTCCGCTTTTGACATTGCTTGATGGTATTGAGTTTTATAGGTTGGCAATGCAGTTGCATTGTAAAATTGTGAAACATGGGCTGGAATTGTTTAACACTGTCTGCAATGCCACTATCACGGCATATTCGGAGTGCTGCTCTCTGCAAGATGCTGAGAGAGTATTTGATGGTGCTGTTGCGTGTCGTGATGTGGTCACATGGAATTCCATGCTTGGTGCTTACTTGATGCATGAGAAAGAAGATCTTGCATTTAAAGTTTTCATTGATATGCAGAATTTTGGGTTTGAGCCTGATGCTTACACTTACACTGGGATTGTCAGTGCTTGTTCTGTGCAAGAGCATAAAAGCTGTGGAAAATATTTACATGGGTTGGTGATAAAAAGGGGGCTACAAGATTCTGTGCCTGTTTCTAATGCTTTGATTGCCATGTATATCAGATTTAATGATAGGTGCATGGAAAATGCATTAAGAATCTTCTTTTCCATGGATCTCAAAGATTGTTGCACTTGGAACTCCATTTTGGCAGGGTATGTACAAGTTGGTTTGAGTGAAGATGCTTTGAGGTTATATTTACAGATGAGATCCCTGGTCATAGAAATTGACCACTATACTTTTTCAGCTGTCATAAGATCGTGCTCAGATTTAGCAACTCTACAGTTAGGTCAACAGGTTCATGTCTTAGCACTTAAAGTAGGCTTTGATACCAATAATTATGTTGGTAGTTCGTTGATCTTCATGTATTCTAAATGTGGGATCATAGAAGATGCTAGGAAATCTTTTGAAGCAACTTCCAAAGACAATGCGATTGTTTGGAATTCAATCATCTTTGGGTATGCACAACATGGACAAGGAAACATTGCACTTGACCTCTTTTACTTAATGAGAGAGAGAAAGGTGAAACCTGATCATATAACCTTTGTTGCAGTTCTAACTGCATGTAGTCATAATGGGCTAGTAGAAGAAGGCTGCAACTTTATAGAGTCTATGGAGTCTGATTTTGGTATTCCACCACGAAAGGAGCACTATGCTTGTGCAATTGATCTCTATGGTCGGGCAGGACATCTTGAGAAGGCAAAAGCTTTGTTTGAAACAATGCCTTTTGAACCTGATGCAATGGTATTGAAAACTTTATTGGGTGCCTGTAGATTTTGTGGTGATATTGAATTAGCTAGTCAAGTAGCAAAAACTTTGCTAGAGCTGGAGCCTGGGGAGCACTGCACATATGTTATACTCTCTGAAATGTATGAGCGTTTCAAGATGTGGGATGAGAAGGCTAGCGTAACAAGGATGATGCGAGAAAGGGGAGTGAAAAAGGTTCCAGGTTGGAGTTGGATAGAAGTGAAAAATAAAGTGCATGCTTTCAATGCTGAAGATCATTCCCATCCCCAATGTGAGGAGATATACACACTACTACAACAACTAAATGAGGGAATTAAGTTGTTCGATAATTTTGTCAATCCAATGTTGTTACTGCAATGTTTACATAACCTAGATGGTTATGATGATCAAAAGTTCTTATGATTCTTGTATTTTGTTTGCTGGATTTGGTTGGAAGCTTTCAAGGATGGTGTGCACAGTGTCTTTTCACAAGATGCTGATGTGAACTTCATGACTAAGGGAGATATCAAGTGTGTGCACCTTTTATGAAGGAAAGCATGTTCTCATTATAAAATTTGCTCTTGCAACTGCATGTTGAATACTAGCAATCGGAGACAACGAACTACTTGAATTTGGTCTAGAAGCAATGAGTACATAGAAGAAGACAGGTATCATATGACTAGAGTCAGCTACTTAAGCAGTTAAATGGAGTCAACATGAAGTATCTGTGCAGAGTTTTGAATGGTATTTATTTTGTTTCCTAGGTTGTTTCTATGACTGATCTATTTTACTGATCATTTGAAACCAAAACTACAACTGCAATGCCCAAAGCACTAGAAATTCTCACAGCAGTGGAAGAGGAAGGCACTGGGGACAAGGAAGTTCTTTGGGGGCAACGATATTTGACTAGTGGACATAGTGTATGAATTGTGAAAGCTTGAATCATTGGATGGAAAGCTTGAAGTAAATTATGAAAATAAAACTGACTAAGTCAAACAAATTTGCTAGGTTGCATGCTTGGATTTAGAATATTAAACAAGTTCTTTTGATCAAAGAAAAGCTTCCTGAGATCATGAAAAAACATTGATCCATCTTGAAAAGTGAAGGCGGGGAATATAAATGAGTCATAAATAATGCTTGGGGCATACACTTCACATTGGAACTTTGTGGCGGAATGGGGAATGAATTTTATAATGAGATTTTGCGACAGAGCTGATACAAAGAGCGAGACAAACATAAAGACCTTAAACAGAATAATTGAATCACAATTGCTTCTTGCATTTCAGTAAGAAACACATCACTTCACATTACAACTCAGGCAAAATAAGGAATGGCCTCCGAGATTTTCACGTGACAAGCTCATGCAAAGAGAGGAAAGATACAAAGACCTTAAACAGAGTCCCACAAAATTTGTCTTTGTTTTTATCTCTTTCTTCACATGAAAGGTAATGTGAATATCTCATGAAAAGCGTACAAAAAAGAACACCAACTATAATCAGATAATGATAACTGCGCAAATGTAAGTTTAGGTGTGTGCATGTTGGTAGTCGTAGACATGCTACTAAAATAAATATGGTTGATTGTCTTCCAAAAAATATATTGACTACCCCAAAACTAGTGTAAATAATAAAGCACTGACAAATTAAGATTTTTCTTTAAGAATTCAACTCTTCTAAAATAAAGGATATATTCTGGAAGATAAAATACAATTATAATTGTTGATTAAAAATTAATAGTTGAGTTTTTAATAACTTCATAATTTATAATAAAGTGCATTTTAAAAGATAAAATGCAGTTATAACTGCTGATTATAAAATCAATGTTTGAAATTTTAACTTTAGTTTTTCACAATTGTAAATGTCAATTTTCTAATCAACAGTTATAATTATATTTTTTTTCCTTTAAAATGTATCCTCTCTCTGTCTCTTTATCTGAAACGTTGCCATGTCTTTGTTCTTTTAAACTTTTATTAACTTTATAATTTGGCCCCTGATAAATATTTTGATTCCATTGAATCTTATTGTGATCATTATACCAAAAATTCCTGCATTCATCTTTGTTCATTAGGAGGTGGCTGGGAACTTCTGAAAAAAACAATAGATTTAACGAGACCAAGTATTTGGTAATTACGTAAATTTTAATAACCGATTTTTATGGAAACCAATTTTAAGTAATGTTTGCCCAACTTATTTTCGACTTTTCTTCAATTTAAAAGAAGAAGTTGGGCCAAACATTCTTTAAAAGCTCATAAAAAAATAAGTAATTTATTCTTTTAGAAGAAATTGAGAATAAAGGCTTTTTAGAAAAGCTAATTGGAGGAACTTTTGAAAAGCTTATGTGGAGTTTTTTTATGCTAGATCTCATCTCACTTCGAATCCTATCTACCTATATTTTATGCTACCTTTTTTTATTACTTTGTTGCATACTTACATTTTGTTGTATACCTATATATATATATATATATTTTTTAGGAGATGTTTTTATTACATGGTTTCCTATACCTTCTTGAACATGGTCTCAAAGTTATTTTCTTTATTTCTTTGCTTGTTTTTTAATGATTGATTATAATGAAATTCTTATTTTTTTATTTCTTTAAAAATATTTTTAAACAACAATATAGAATAAGTTAAACATTTTATCATTTATAACTAATATTTACATTTATTTGATTAATATTATATATTGCAAATTATCACTAAAATACATTATTATTAAATTAAATTTTGACATTTTTAAAAATTAAAAGTTTTAAATGTGATTTTAATATTTTTATTTATTTTGTTATCATTAAAATAATTTTATGTAAATTAAATTAAATTTATTAATATTTTTATTTTTATAAATGTACTTTTTTTATTGGATGAAATAACTATTTTTATACAAAATTAAAGTTTTTAATTTTGTTACTTCTACTTTTATTTTTAATTTCTGATTTTTAGTTTTAACTTAAAAGTGACTTTTAAATAAAATAAAATTTGAACATAACACCCTTAAAAATTCACTTCAAATTTACTCCAACTTTTATTACCCTCTTTCTCTTCTTCATTTTTCCTTTCTCTATTCTTTTGTTAGACCTAAAGGTGGTTATTGAATAAGATATAATTACGGGGACATTTGCTCATCTATAAATAAATAAGCATATGAGTAGGATTAAAATAAATTTAAAATTAAATAAAATCCGGTATGAAACAAAATTTAAGTTAATAGAATCTTATAAATATAAAAGTGACTTTCTTTTTTGGTAGAGGCCATAGGTATTATTTACTAAAGGAAATTTTGTTCGAGTCAAGTGGGATCATTGTGTGGAGCAAAGGTCTCTTTCCAAGTATTTAACACAACTGCATAATTAGAACTCAAAATCACTAATTAAGCTAGAATAACCTTGTATCAATCGCACTTGATGGTAATATAAAGTGACTAATTTATCTCAATGTATTAAAAATTACACCAGACATTGAATTGGTAATTTTTGTGTGTACAAACTGGTAAAGATATTAGTTTACAATTACCAGTTTAATTTTAATTGAATCATGGTCAAATTAGTGATGAGTAAATATATTTTTAATATTATATAATATATTAAGTAATAAATTTCCATAAAATCATAAAAATTCAAATTACGTAAAATTTTAAGTCACCATAAAACAATCATATTGATATTATATGTTTTGCATGACAAATAATTCATATGTGAATCTTACATGTGAGTCTTTGTTTATCTTAAAAAGTTCAATAAAAAATAATAAAAGACCGCTACCCTTTTTATTAGTTTTGATCATATTTTGATTCAATTTTTGTTTTTCTAATTTTTAGGGTTGTTTGAACTGATTATTTAACCACTTCACTGGCTTTTTTTTTAACCGTTTAATCTTATATATGTTTTTTTTTTTTACAATTCAACACCAATCACCTCCCTAAAAGAGGAGTCATTAGTGTAAAAAAGGGAAAAAAAATAAAATCCTTTCTACATTGGTTGTTTTTTATTTTCCAGATTGATTCTATGAGAAATGTAGAGTCAGTCGATATAAAAAAATGGATATTTTCTAGATTAGTTCCAAAACTGATATAAAAATCACTTTTTAGATCGGTTGAGACCAGAATTGGTATAGAAAGTCTCTTTTCTAAATTGGTTCTTTTCACAATTGATGTAGAAAGTGACAACTATTGTAGAAATTAAACTTTATAAATAGATCGATTCTAGTCAAAATCAATCCAGAAAATGACTTTCTAAATTGGTTATAGTCACAACCAATGTAAAAAATATTTTAAAAAAATAATAAAACAGATAACTTCCTTGATAAAGAAACAACAGATACAAACTACTACAGCAACAACTTTAACATCAGTTATTTGGGAGATTCTACTATAGAAAGTGGGACTTTTTTTACATCAAACTTAGAACTTATGTAAAAAAAAAACACTTTCTACATATATTGAAGTTTGAACCGATGTAGAAAGGTGTTACTTTCTACAGCGGTTATAGTCTTAATGAATGCAAAGTTATATTGTGTGTTTATGTGTGTGTGGTTGTGTGTCATGCATGATTGATCTTTATCCTTGATGATTTGATGGTGATAAGCTCTAAATCTAAAACTTAATAGATTAACAAGTGATAACATGTTTTCATAAATTTAAAATTGAATCCAAGATGAAATAGATGTTTAAAATATGGTTTTGATTTGATAAAAAGATGATAACTTTATGATAAAGTTTTTAAATGATTCAATCTTATGTTTGGAACAATTTAATCTATTAATTTGGTTAGGTAATAAGTTAATTTTGTTGGTTTTTATGTTAGAAAGTTGTCTTGATTATGAAATAACCTGTTATGCAATTATGTAATCAATTATTCTTAATAAGCTAAAATAAGGCCATGTGCAAATAACTAATTACGTAGTTATGTAATTAGTTATTTTAAGTAACATAGAAAAGAAGGCTTGCGTAAATAACTAGTTACAAAGGGAAATAACTAGTTATTTCATATTTCTTTCTTTAAATTGCGAATCTCATTGCTCTTTTTCACATGATTTCCAATCCCAAAACTTTTGTGAGAGTTTCTCAACAAAGAAAACGTATTTTTCATCATCATTGCAACAAGTTTTTCATCAAATCAAGAGCTCACACATGGATTATCTTTGTGGATAAAGAAAAGTCATCTTTTGGGTAGATTTGCCTTGTGCTTCATTGTTTATATTCATCATGAAATGAGGTAATATCTAACCTTTACCTTGTGTAACTTTCGTTCTTGAGGAGAATTTTCTTAAGGTTTTTCTTGTGGTAGGGTTCCACAAGAATTGGATCAAGTTTTCTTGATAGGTTTTCAAGAAACTTGGTTTTTTGGTTGTCTTTGTGTGTGATTCTTTTGTTTGTACAGTGTGCTTGTAAACAAATTGAATTATATAGTAATAATACCAATCGGTTTGATTAGAAACTGGCTGTAGATCACAGTGGTGGTGATCGAACCAGTATTAATCTTGTGTGTTTCTCTCTTTTCTCTACCCTTCCTCACATATATTGAATCTTGATTACTTTATCAATTGCATATCAATTCATGATAATGTTGTTCATGTTTGCATAGTAAAGACAAGTTAATTGTTCTTATTCTATAACATCCATATCACCAAATCAAATTGATTCAAGGTTTTTCAAAATTCAAGAGTTTCATCTTTGAAAAGGCTTTGGGGTTCTTGCATTTTTTATAGATCCAATTTGCCCCTTTTTGGATCCAGCCCTTTTAATCAATATTAACCGATGTAGAAAGTCAATTTTTGTGTAGAAATTGACACATTTCTACATCGGTTTAGACTTTAACCGATGTAGAAAGAGACTTTCTACATCGGTTAATGTTTGAACAGATGTAAAAAGTCATTTTTTTAATATCTTGTCTTCTTTATAAAGTTCCCAACCTGTAAATTACAAACAGAAGACCCAGACAAATAGTTCAATTATATTTATATATACTAAAATCGAAATATCATCAATAAATATTAATATGAGCATTAAAACTATTCTAAACTACCTAAATACATTTTAAACAAACACCAATTTCATTTATTACTGATTTTTAAAAGAAATTTTGCCCAAGTGTGCCAAATGTCAATAATTGTCTCATCACTCAATGGTTCCTAATCAGTGAATAACTGCAACATCATAAACAATGAAAAACTATAATTAATGATACTTGTTAAAGTAAAATTATATTAGCTCATTCTAAGAACCCATAATACTTACTCAAACTATGGTCAACGTCCATTGCATCACGTAATAGCCACACTTATAGCCTCCATTTTGTCTATTACACTACAATTCAATATGAAATTTAATTATATCATGTAATTGTTATAGAAACTAATAAAATGTGCTTTTGAATGTCGCAATTGTAAGCTACTTACCTTGGGGAAAATCCATTGAAGATTTTATGATTTTGCTGTGGGCCTACCCTCCAAAATATTATATGCGAACATGATAGTAATTAAAAAACATATGAATGTAAAGTATCTTACAAGATTAAGACTTATAATACAAAGTAAAAAAGCAAATGTGTTACATATTAAAGCTTACACTTGTACTAGGTTTTGCATCTCTTTCGTGGGCTTTTTGTGCAACGAATAGAACCACATGACAACATTGTCCCTAGGACAAACAATCATGAGTTGCCAACGGGACCTACATTGGGGAACAATTAGTGACAACAATGACATAATTTAAAAGCAGTTCTTAACTTGTACTTAGTGATGGATGACAGGTGCCAAGTAAATTCGTTTCTCTAAATCATTCATCCATTTGGACATGTACGTCTCGAATTCTTCTTTCTTATTCCTTAAATTTTGAATGGATTAAGGCTTAAAGAAACTATATATATGTGCACTCCCCCTATCCATACTTAATCGATGCAGATACCTAATATGTTGAAATAAATGTTATTTATAAATCAATGATACTTGAACCTACAAATAAAATGTATTTACATCATCCATCACTGTATAATTGAGATGTTGAGTATCACATTGTCTGATATTATTTCCAAAATATAACTCAATTATATATACAATGGGATAGTATTGTCCTAACCAAAGAAAATAGCATCCTATTGCACCTATACAGGCTCAGTGTGGTGGTCCTTAGCTATATCAAGCAAGTTCACAATCGGATCAAATACGGGATCCAACATTTTTTTGGGTCGATCATCTTTCTTTGGTCCATCAATACCCTAAACAATAAACATAATTTAATATTTGTAAACACGGCTAGGTTATTTCAATTGTTAATAGAAAAAAAAAATAAGTAAAGAATATACCTTTGTTGAAAATGGCTTCACAAAATGTCTCACCCATGGAATGAAAGTTTGAGGGCTTGCCCCACTAACTCAACCTCCGTAGTGGGATAAGGACTCGAGAACCAGCATCTCGGACCTGTTTAACCACCACTCTCACGAAATCATCCTATATGGACATGTGGTGTATGGTTGACCCCCCCTCATAAACTCTCCCAATGGCCAGTAGGCGGAGAGGATCTTCATCAACTTACAACTCACACTGATATGGGAAGTCAGTATAAGTCTCCTCTCTTGACGAATCAATAGCAGTAATACAACTCCCTTTTATGCTGACATGGATAGCAGAAAGAGCTATTTGTGGCTCGATTAGAGCAACTTGTTGGGAAAGACCTAGAGATTCTAACTATTGGTCAAACTCTCGTCTCAACCTCTCTATAACCTTATCTATAATCTTCTCTATTAGGTTCTGTGTCAGGCTCTGCTTCAGTTAATCCATCACTTCCAAGATTATTGATGTTGTGGTGTGGGAATCATGTGAAGGTACTTCGAAGTAATACTGAATCCCCGCACTAACTCTAGCAATATGGACAAGGCCAAAATGCTCTGGTCTCCCAATGTCAATTGTTAGTATATCCTGATGCCCATGGGGAACAAAGGAAACTTGTATGTTTTGCTCAACCAGGGAATCCTACAACCAATAAATGAGAAATATGTAAGCTTGTTACAATTACAAATGCATCTCAAAATTAACTTACAATCTTGTTAGTAATGTTGCCTGACTCCTGAGTTGTATAATTGCCCAATGGTGTCATGCGGGCTTGCTTCCATTTCTAGGCATGTGTAGGTGGTGATGGAGGATCATTATCTGCTACAAAATCAAATTGGCCTAATGCTTGTCGTTGCTTCAACTTCACTTCCATCATCTTCTTCTTAAGCAAGTCATAACCCTCACGAGGCAATTTGTGGGGGGTGACATTCTTTTTCTAGATTCTCTATGACTTTTTTAACATCCTGTGAAAAATAACACACTATTAATTTCAGTAAAATAATAAAATAAAATATAAATGGAATTTTAAGAATAATAGCCCTAACCTATTAGCTAGGGTTTAGTTAACTCTGAATGAATTGTTGCCACATGTCTTCATCAAAACAATACTTTGGACAAGGAGATATGTCCCTCTTATTCCCAAATATGTAGCTGCTGGTGAGGTTTGTCTTAAATTGCCTCCACTTTGTAACCATAGATGAAAGTGTCTTCTTCCTCTAGGTTTCTGTATAAGGAATATCAAAGCTGGTCTACATTATAAATCAAAATTGAAGAGTTAGTGTATAATAATAGGATTGTAAAATACAATATATACCAAAACATGGTTTTATTAGGTGAAATGTCAAAAATATCTTGCCAAATTTGATTCTTGTTAGCCTCCCAATTAGGAGCTAGAATAGAAACATTCAATCAAGCTAAGACTCCCAAATAACTATTGAATTTACTTACATTTGGCCCTGGAGCTCTACTAGTCTAAGGATGTAAATGAACTTGTTAGCACAAAGGTCAATAGCAAGATAAACAATAAATAGATGATAGATTGATGATACACAAACACCAAGAAGTCCTTAAACTAAAGCAATAAACCAAGCAAGCCAACCTATAAGTAGAGTGTAAATAAGTTAGCACACACGCAAATTAGTATTAATAATTTCTAAAGAAAAATCGACAGAGTTTCTTCTATTTTCTGGTACTTTTCATATATTGAATTACAATATCAAAGGTAAACCTATCAGGTAATCCAATCCACAACAAATCCCAAATTCCACAAATTTAATTAATCAAATTAAACATACATAAAACATCACACTTAAAAATGAAAACAAATGCTAAGAAGTGGGTTAAAAAACCAAACTATCAAATGAAGCTCTCCTCGAGTGGAAACCTAAAAATAGATTTAGTTTTGTAGGATTGTAGTATTTGGTTTCATCTAAAAAACTTATACGGTGTGAAAGTTATGCACATTAGGAGTTTGAGAATCAAATGAGTTCTAGAAAGTGGATTTCTATGCCAATTGAGCTATGAATCCCTAGAGTTGTTGGGGACCAAAAAAAGATTTCATATGTATCAAAAGTGACTTGAGGGCTTTGGTTTGACTCAAAAATCCTAAGTAGTTTAGAAATGACATGTGTCAAAATTTTAGAAAATGAACTAGTCTAGAAAACGGGTTTTTTTGTGAAACTTGAGCTATGGATTCCGAGGGTATGTGGGACCTAAAAACATATTTAGATCACCTTGAAACTAAGTTGTAGACTTTGGTTTCACTCAAAAAACTTGAATGGTTTGAAAATGACGCAAATTGCAAATTTTAGGCCAAAAAAAGGTCAAAAGAATGGGTTTTCAAGAAGGAACCTAAAATCTATTGGAAGAAACTTGTAAGGACCTTAAAACAAATTTTTTACACATGAAAATAAGATTGTAGGAATTAATATCACTCAAAAATTCATCACAAATCAAAATCTGGGGATTTTCAGGACCCTAAATGAACTAGTTTTTGGTCAAAATGAACTTGGGGTCCAAATTAAGCTACAGAAGTTGAATGATATTGGATTTTTGCAAAAAGTTAGACTTTGGCATTACAAAACTGTAGATGAAAGTTTCATTTCAAAACAAGGTCTATGTAGGGAATTATGTAGTTGCAAAGTTGGCCCTTTTACCATTTTGAGTCACAGTTTTGATACCTAAATTAGGCAGTGTTGCTATGTACCACTTTGTCTTTGTTTTGATAGATTGGGCTCACTTATTTGGATATTATGTGGTCTCTAAATACAAGATTCACTTATAGGCTGAAGGTATTGACCTTTTAGCTTGAAGTTATGCTTGTTTTATTCATATGCATTCAATTTTCAATCACCAAGCATTACACTCACTTAGACATGGATTAACACTTGATCTAGGCTAAGTTTAAATACCTATGAGTCATGTTAAAACAGGAGAATCACCTATAGCTCATAGCTCATGCATTACAATTCAAAAAATTGTCATTAACAGTGAATTTACTAAAAGCTATCCTACACCTAAATACATTGAACCTGTCTCACCATAAAATTCACCAAAAACTTTAGAAAATTCCAAATAATATGAGGTCAATTGCATTTGAAAAAGGACATTTAAATCTTTAAGACTCACAAAGAGTTTTAGTTAACTCTTTGTAAATCAACACCAATTACATGTACAAAACAAAGTAATGCTAAGAAGGATGATTCAACAAGCTTTCATAATTCTAATTTCGAGCATTACACTTTCCAAACTCTTGATCATAGCTTGGTACTTATTCTAAGCTAACATTAACCTTATTTTAGGCACTATAAGTTAGGAGAATCATGCTATACAATAACTCATGCGTTCCATACCTCATTTACATCCCAAAGTTAGGAAAACTAACTATTGTCCTACTTAAATTACCTATTCAACATATCACAAAGAAAATACACTATAATTTATAGGAGTACTCAAATTAAGTGAGGCTAATTACGTTTAAAAGAAGTTATCTATGACTTTAAATGTACCAAAAAACTAAGTCAGAATTGCTATAGGATGCTTATATAGCAACTTAGAACACAACTATGCGTAGTAAACAATTTTAGCAAATGTAACAATTAGTCACATTGCCAATCATCACTAGCACACACTTTCTCTATTAGGCACAAGGCTAGACTTTGTTCAATTGATATATCCATGAGAATTAGTAGATTTAAACATAAATCATGCTATTATCCTTCTCCTAAATACACATATAGCAAGTCCATTATTTCTTCACTTTATCTTATTAACACTTAGTACCCCACTTTGTTCAATTGATAAAATTTCCATGGATGTTGTTTAACTCACAACCAACAACTAGTAAATTCAAATTCAAATTAAACAACTTTAATGTGATCTCTCTCTTCTCACACTATAGTAGTTAGCCAGTTACAACCACACACTCCATAGAGCCTAAAAACCACCTCAAATTCTTCTCTGCCATAATTATCCAAGGCTTCCTAACTTTATACAATAAAGGTAGAAACAACTAGAAGTAGCATCTAGTATATCTCTAACATACAAGTTACCAACTTCTCAATTTGACGACATACATATAACTCATACATGCTAAAGATACACAGAGGATTTATAATTATACCATGGATACATGCACAATAGAAACTCACATCATAACTTGCATAACTAACAATCACTTAGACACCAAGTTAATTGTTGTTTCTCAAATCTTAATTACACTACTTCATGCAAACAACACCCAAGCAAACAAAAACTTTAAAATGGAGGGAGGGGAATTTAAAGCCCAAATTATACAAAAGAAGAAGAAGAAGAAGTAGAAATTCCAAATATAGCAATAGAGTCACGCATTGGACAGTTACACTTCCCAATCAACATTTGCATACACCAATCAAGTGCCATGGGAATGAACCTAAGTAGTGTAAGCACCTAAGCAACTAAATAATAGAAACTCCCTCCAATAGCAACAGCAAACAAAGAAACAAGCATGAACCTAAGTAGTATAAGCACCACCAACATTCAAGAGAACAACCATAGTTGGATTCAAGAGAACAACAAAAGCAACGAGAAGGGTTGGGGAAGAAATACTTGGTAAGGGTTTATTGCTGTAGTGGCGTCGGGAATAACATTGTCAAAGGAGCGCGAATACAAGAATCACGAGCAAATCCCTTCTCAAGGGAGTGCAAACATAAGGGAGCACATCTATGGCAGCGGCATGGTGTTTTTTAGGGTCTTTGAGGGAGCACAGAGGCGGTAAAGCATTTTTGACATTCTTTGAACTAGCGCAAATGCCTAATGGTAAAGATGCGAGCAGTTAATTGAATTTTTACATTGGTTGTATTAACAACCAATGTAAAAAGTACTTATTATATTGGTTAAAAGATTAACCAATGTAGTAATAACTTTTTACAACGATTATTTCACAACCGATGTAAAATATTTTTGATATATTTACAAAATGCCACCGTATTTTTTTTACATCAATTGTTAAATAACTGATTTAGAAGCTTAATGTAAAATCCTTATTTTGCACTAGTGAGAAAGACATAAAAATAAAATCAATTCATAGTCAATATCACACACACACACCACACATGCGCATACATACAAAATAATGAATGAACAAAATAATATATTTATATAGCAGTAGTGTTAAGAAAGAAATTTGTCCATTGACTCCTAACTTCATTAAATTCTTATTCATAGAAGAGATCTTAAGTGTCAAATTTTTAGAATTTCAAAGTCATAAATTAAAGCCTATATAATACATGACTTTGAAAGTACTTTACAAAACTAATTAATTTAGGAAAAATCTAATTACCTCTGCAAAGGAATCAACAATGCCTACAAAGATGATGATAAACATATATCTCATCACAAAATAACTAGATTGCCAACTTGTTTACGACACTATAAATGAACATAAATTAACCAAAAACAAAAGAAAAAAATGAATGGCCTAAAACAAGGGGAAAACAAAGATGGAAGGTTCTACATTAGGTTTAAAACTACTTATACATGACATCTCCCATGTAGGCTTCTTCAACTGTTGTGAGTGCTTACCACCCATTACTTGATATATACTCATAACTCTACGATCAAACACATGCATGAAAATTATGATATACATAAATAAATTTCACAAAGTAAAATTTTTACAAATAAACACTTATTCATTTATCAAAGCCTTCAAATACTTTAAAGGTTGATGCCAAAGGAAGTAAGAGAATACGTCAACATTCTACTCAAGACAAATAACAACTAATTGCCAATATTGCCTGCATGGGTATGAATTAGTCAAAGTCTCATAATATCACATTACTTGCTAACTTTTTCTTACCCATGGTGATATAGTGCTAGAAAATAGTTCTTCATGCCCTTTCACAGACTACTACTAATGTACTCTTTTTTCATCTATAAATCATTCCCTATAGTTTGCAAGTAAAGTGGGCAAATGAATTCATACATATCACTTAGACACTTTGAGGAGTAAATGTGCACACCTGTGATATTGGACAGAAAAAATGTTTAAGTAAGAGTTAAATACTTAGTTATTCATTTTAAACCAGAAATTTACTTACATCATAAATAGTTGAATAATGGAGATACAAAAAATTTCAATCCTGTCCAAAAATTCCAATACATCAAGAACTTCATCTCCTCATCAATAAAATTAGCCCCCATCAAATCATTATAAATTCCTTCAATTCCATTATTGCTACACATAAACATGTAAGCAAATCCATTAAGGGTTGTGATATTAACCTTGGAGGGGATTCATTAGGAACAACAATCTTCAAAATAATTGAGCAAATATAATAAATATTTCTAGAGTATCAAATGATTTAATAAACAACAAGAAGATAAAATTTTCCATATAAGATATTCTTGGACGAGACAAGTAAAGGAGAGCATGAACATCATCTTTTCCTTCATGGCAACCTTTTGTTTTGCCATCTTTGCCCACATCTCCTCCGGCATTTATTCCTACAGCTACTCTTAGGCCTAAGACACAATATATCGCATCTTCTCCTTCATCCTCTCTTGTAACCATTCTCATGTCGACGTGACATTCAAGTGCAATAAAGTACTATTAAATTCCCACACCCTGTCCAATTGCTCAAACACAGCTAGAGTGCCTCGATCTCCTTATAATAATGCATAATATGTTGTTTTGACTAGATGATGCGAAGTTTCCTTGAGAACATTACTCTTCAAAAGAGTCATATTAATATACAAATAACAATCATAATTATCATTTACATTGCAAAAGTAAAATAATAATTAACATTTACTTACAATCCTTTCAACAATAAAATGAGTCCCCTTGGTTGTGTAGCCCCTACATTTTCTTTGGCACACCCTTTTTCCATTTCTTATAACGATTGGATGGGGATGGAGTATAAAGAACAACATATGGGTTCCAATGCTCCTGTGCATACTAGATCAACTTATTTCTTAGCATTTCAAATTTTGGATGTCATAAGTGAACTACAACACACATATACAAAATGAAATTAATAAATATAACAATTATAAATTATAAATTATAAATATAAATATAATATATAGTGACATACCATGATATTCTATCAATCTCGTTGTTCATGCACTCCTTAATTTATGTCATCCAACTCATTCTTCTAGATGCTCAACTTACTCTATCCCAAAAGGGCGACAAAACTGTTAAACTTTTTCCTATTTGGCTTTAATGGTTTTTAAAATTGGTCAAATCTAATAGATGTTTTGTCCTCACCACTACTGTGACTAGGGATCAACTCTTTCAAATGTGTGTCATGTCTACCTTTCTTGTTATACTAGTTGCTTGACCAAGAATTAGAATGATCAGGATTCTTTATGTATTGTCAAGCAAATCAACCAATTATGAAAAAAAAAAAATGGAAATTAACTTTGAAGAGCTTATACATAAGCTTATACAACATACTTCATATTTATTATGTTGTTCTAAAGTCTTTGTCTAAGTTTAAATACATATATTGTTAGCATGTCAAACAAAGGTTAAATACATATAATATTAAGAGAGCATTATTAATGCATATTCATTAGCAACATTGAGCCACAAATGAACCTCAACCCAGGTGGTGCACATTAAGGAACTAAGCCAACAAAGAATGATAAAGTGTCAAAGGTTTTATAATTTTCAATATATAGGATACAAGCTAGGGTGGGGAAGTGACACATGTGGTTTAGGGTGGAACAATATATTATAATTGTTAAATTTATTAATTAAATATTCAATAGTCAGGATTAATTACTTGTAACTGATGGTTTCATTTTTTAGCATTTAATTTTTTTTTGCACATTGGCCTTTTTGTTAAAGAGTTTTTGTATGTTGTATTTTACTCATTCCCCCTTATCTTAAATAGGCAGCATTTCATCTACAAATGGCAGAAATAGAGCAAGATGGTTTCAACTACTCACTGACAATTCTTTGATTCTTACCATATCTTTTTCTCCAATGGCTAAGGTCCTGGTGGTTTTGCACGTTTTAAATTTGGATTCCACTTTTTTGTTTTTTAGGTTTTACTTGACTACAATATGGTCGATCTAGTTTGGATGTTTATTTTCCTTGGGTCTTTTTTTCCTTTTCCTCAATTGTCATTACCATTTTGATGTGGATTTTTTCAATGGTGGAAATACAGGCTCTCATTCCCTCCAATGTCACTGTAGCTTTAGAGATAGTGCTAAAAGACATATCTAAATACAACCTAACATTTAAACATGTAAAAAGCAACAATGTCTAATCTCACCCTACCCTAAAGACATGAGACGCTCCTTCATCTTATGGTACCTAGTGAGATCAATCTTCAACCCATCCTTAATAGTCATAAGCACGATCTAAAACTCGGTGTTTTCTTGTCAATGATAAAGTCAGGGCCTAGTCAAGGGCACACTTGGTGCACCCCCAATACTCTTAGAGGGTCTCACCCATCCAGGCAAAGATAGTGGCGTTGTAATAGGCAATGGTAGCAACAGTGTGGTCCTCGGTGGAGAAGATGTTGTAAGAGCACTAGTACGTGGACCTCCACTCCTAAGGCGATAAGGGTCTCGATGAGGCCAATGGTGAATGGTGCTAAGGTTTTTAACTCATTTCAAAGAAGGACCTAATTTAGGTACATTTTGTTATTTTTAAAAATTTGTCACCTGGTTACAATATGTTATAATCGATAAAAATGATTAGACCACAATAAACTACTTGACTAGCTTCCTCACTTGAGAACTCTTCCATTATATAGGGACTAAAATGATAATATACATATTTTATAGTTGGACAAACAAACCTCATTGGGTAACATTATTATGTGACTAATTATGTGAGCAACAAATGGCAATGCACAAAGACAACATACACTAACAATGCAAACACAAAGAGCAAGTGCGAAAAATAAGAACAATGAAAACACGAGCAAATACAAAGATCAAACACGATAACAATGCACACACAAGCAAACAATGAGAACAATGCAAACACAAGCAAAACACAAAAAGCAAACACAAACAATGCAAATACAAAGAACTAACATGTATGTGAGAGAAAGAGAGAACAAAACCAAGAATGATGGCACAACAAATGATGAGAACGAGAGTAACAATAACAAACATTGAATCACAAGAATCGAGAGTAGTAAATGACACAAAAATAAGTAACAAGAACCCAAGAACTATAGAAGGAAATCAAAAGAATGCAAAGGTTTCAGAGGGAGATGGAGAGGTTTAAAAAGAGTTTTTAGATTAATGTATTATAATCGATCTAGAAAATCATACTAAAAATAAGTCTGTAAATAACTCATAAAATAACTTATAAAATGAAATTATTGTTTTTAGCTTTGTTTGTAGAGAAACCTTAAATGTGTGATCAGAGAAAGACTATATTAAGCTTAGTGTCATTAACCCCAACTCTCTATAAGTTTATTAAGCCGAAATTAGAACGAGTACAGTCAACAGTTTAATTACCAAACACTTTAGTTACATGTGTCAACACTTAAGTGATGAAAAATTAGATTTTTCTCTCCTTTGGTTTACTTAAACCGTCATCCCCCTTAGCATCACCATTCTCCTTCATTTCTCTTCTTCCTCTCTAAAGCTCTCCATTCCTCTCAAAATTCCTCAAGACGCAAGGTCTCCAACACGGTGATCAACCCAAGGTAAGAGAGCTCATCTTCTTCTCTCTTTCTCTTCCTTAATCTCGGCACCCATGCACCACCACCAACCTCCTTCAATTTCTCATAATCTCTTATTCAAATTCCTTCAATTTTACAAAAGGCTTTTGATGTAAACCACTAATTAGTGCTTACTTTGTTTTGATTTTGCAATTAGAAGCTTGATTAGAGCATAGATAAGCAAAACCCCCTCCTCTTCCTTCATGGAAATCATGGTCATCAATGGGTAAGGCAGTAGGGGGTAGATTAATTTGAATTTGAGAATGAAAATGACCCAAAATTGGGTTGTGATATGAATTATGTATTACTAATTCCAATTGTATGATTCTTGAGGACTATAATAATGATATGCTTGTTTGATTGACCACATAGAGCTTAGTTAGGCCTTGTATGATGTTCTTGATAATGCCTTATATGATGTTCTTGATAATGGAATTGCTTGAAATACATGTCAATTGCTTGATTACAAAGCTTAAAGATTAAATTGTAAGTTGTAGAATTTTTACTGCAATAGAACAACCTTTGTTTTTTGTGTATAAATTTCTGCATGGTTGGAATTTTTACATGATTTTTGGTAGAGAGATGCCTCTGTATGTTTAAAATATCTCTGTAAAATTTCATAACTTAATTCTATGTGATGAATATTTAGCGAATTTTTGATTGACCATTGTTTTGTCAAATCCTAACAGCAACTAGCCTCAAAAAAGTGCTCAATTAAACCCTTAAATAATTTTATAAAAATTAAAAAAAATTATATTTAGAAACTAGACATATTTAAAGTTAAGACTGCAAAAGATGGTTAGAAGAGAAATTCATTTGCTATGCCAAAACTATCAACAAAAATAGGGTATCACAATATGGTAGAAAACAAAAAATTTCCTATGATGTAATTGGTGTTCCAAAAGTTTAGCTTTGTGTTTTATAGTATGGGTAGGTAATTAGAATCATCAAATTGGTAATCAAAAGGAAATATGGGATAGAACAAGTGTAGGTTAGTGTCTTTTAATCATAATAAGCATTGGTTTGTTAATTGGTGGTGAGCTTAGGATGAATTACATGATTCGTAACTAATTAAATGGAATGAATGATTAGGACTCTTGAGTTGCTGGACATAATGTAGTTACTTGAACCTTTAAGTGTTAGACATGAAATTGTGATTTGCTATTGAGTTAACTAAAATTATAATTAGTGTTTTATAATGATAGCATATGTGAGATCTTATTTGGATATTTTATGACTTTGTCTATTAATTGGAATGAATTCAAAATAATCAAAGTTATGAGAATTGTATAACTAAGTGGTTTCTAATGGAATATTTTGATTGGAAATTAAGAAATATAATGAGATGGGAGTTCTTGAACCAAGAAATGAGATCCTTTTGTTAATTGGTAATTAATAGCATGAATGGTTAATGATCAACGAAATTGAATTCTAATATAGTAATCCTTTTGAAAAGCAAGTGGCAAATATAATTCTAACCTATGGTTTTGATTGAGGATTATGAACATGATGCTTAATTAAGTGATGTAAGAATGTATGTATTGTCTTTAGTTTTAAACTAAAGAGAAAAGTAATAACGAAAAGGATTTAATTTGATGGCTTTGGGATAGTAGGCCATTCAACCATCAACTCTTGTTATGTATATTATTCTTGATTGATATGTTGGATGGGTTTCCCTTTGTTGAAAATGTTTTCCCTACCTGTTAAGAGGTATTATGGAATATACCAAAACAAAGGAGGATTGGCTAAATTTTCTAGAAAATTATGATAATTAAATATATTGTTCTTGTGGATGTTCATACATTATATGCATATGTATTGATGTTGTGAACCATGCATTGATGACATGTGTTATGGATAGAGAAGCCACAATTTGGTATGTTGAGGAATGAAAGGCAGGGATCTACTTGCGGAGGTCTTGGGGGTAAGGTATCGAGCGGTGAAGGTTCCAATGGCCAGGGTAGCGCCCTTGAGCTGGGATATTCGCCTAACCAAGCTTGATAACCCCGACAACTACTCAACATTCTAGGATTGGTGTGAGAGTATACCTCTTTTTGGATCGTGAATGTCTTAAGCTGAAAGATTACTCGTTTCCTTGATGATGATGAGGATTGTACCTTGGTGTGAAAGGGGTATTATATTCCTAATCACTTTTCATGAATATTGATGAACACTAAGTGGATTATGGGCCCAGATGCATTGCATTAATGAGTATCTCAATAAAACCCCATAATTGATGTGGTATGGGAAGCATTAATTTCAAATGGTAGTAGCATAGACAGACTTGTAGTGCTACCATTTAGATTTATCGAGTAACGTAATAGAAATGCTTGATAGATTCAAAGAAAAATGATAGGTTATGCATTAAATCTTTGTTTGTGTGCAGCATGAGAGTGAGATGCATTATGTGTATGAAATGACTATGATAATTACCTATGTTGTGATAATGTGTTATGAGTTGTGAATGTGCTCTTTATTGAATGTTATGATGTTTGATACATGATTTTATAGTTTATTGTATGATACGACTATGTTAATGTTTATCATATTAGTTGTGTGATGTGGACTATGGTTTGGGTGGGTTTCTAAGTTTATTTGATTTCTTGATTTCAAATTGTCTAGTTCTTTCCCCACATTAATCTGTCCCTTCTTTTATCTACAAATGTTTGGAACAGAAATAGGGAGTAGATTGCTTTTTGGTTTGTACATGAATAGGTACATAGCTTAGAAGTGCATGGTATTGGCAAAGGAAGTACCCTGGTTGAGAGCTCTATTGGGATTAGAAGTCTTACAACCCCTAACCAGGATGGCATCAGAGTGGCATGGTGAAAACATGTATGAAGATGTAGAAGACTTGTTCCTCCAGAACGAGAATTTTTAGAATTTAGTTCTATCACACAAATGCATAAAAAGTTTAGTGTGGTGTCAAGGCTAGTATTCCTCTGAGAATAGAATGGTAATACTCTAATCTAGAGGAGTATTTAGTTGTGTAGTAGACCGTGCTATAGTGTTATTAGAATGTAATGTAAACATTTTTTGTGTTAAGAATATGTAGCTACATATTTGTAGAGTTTTAAATTGTATTTCATTTTCATTGATATTTGTTATCATGGTATTTTACTAAAAGTTTAATAGTAAAAAAACCCTTAGTTTGCTTTACAAATGAAAAGATTTTATGTTCTATGTTATGTTACACTTTCATTTTAAAAGCTTTAAAAAAAAATCTACCTTAATTTCTACTACTGAGCTATTAGAGCTCAAATTTTGAGTTACAAAAATGTTGATAGTTAAAGGTGTCACATTTTTACATCAGACTATGAACCGATGTAAAAAAGGCTTTGTACATCAGTTTCAATATGAACCAATATAGAAATATGTGACTTTCTACATCGGTTTAGCCTTTAACTGATGTAGAAAGTTGATTTTTATGTGTTGAAAGATGACTTAGTGACTTACTTTCTACATCGGTTAAGGCCATAACTGATGTAGAAAGTCATTTGTTTAATATTTTGTCTATTTTATAAGTTTCACAACACCTGTAAAATAAAAACAAACCCAAGCAGGCAATGTATGATAAATCATATGCAAGTATGCTAAATTCGAAATACATTAAAACATAATTATATAAAGTACCTCCTAAACACAATTCAAACAATTGTAAAGTCTTTAAATCCTTTCTAAATATATATAAATTTCATCTACAACTAATTATAAATTACCTCCTAAATACATTTGAAACAATCATATAAATTTCATTTACAACTAATAAGAAAATACAATTCTAAAGTACTTAAAATACAATTATAAACCACCCAAATATACATGTGCAGATGTAATCCAAGTCGGAGTTGAAGGATGAATGTTGATTGTTGAATATCTGTAGGTTTACATAAGAAGATAAAATGTTAGTTAAAACAGTAGAGTTATTAGCGGAGAATGATGAGTTGTGAGATATTAGGATTGGAAAAAACAACAGTTAAAGGGCCAATAGTATAAGCCTTTTCATTTCCAAATTATTCATCCCCAAAACATTTAATTTAAGTAGATGCGCTAAATAATTCAATAATTGACAACTTCTTCTTTTCAATTTTTTTTTCCTTGTTCTATTTTAAACTTACAAGTAAAACCAAGTGGTGGGTTACAAGATCCTCCACCCTCTTTCCACCTTTACAGCTACATCTTTATGAGGCCTCAAAAGGCCAACTCTTGGTGGCTATATGATACACGATAAAATTGTTGAAACATGACACTAATGTAGAAATTTATTAGTTCAAACCTTATTCGACACATTTGTGTTACTTTATGCTTAGCAATATCTCTTTCAAGCTTCTCAATCTAGCCTTTAAGATCATAAGATACCACACTCTCTTCCAACACAATCATCATATATGTCTCCTTTCTTACTTGGATTTGATTTCCTCTACTAACTTGATGAAGGCTAGCTCATGATGAGTTGAATGACACACAACGAAAGCAATAAAATTCAAGTAAGGAAGTCTTGTCATGATTTGATATTTTTGATGTATAAGACAAAATTGAGAACTTTGAAAGAGTGATTGCCCACTAGACTCTGTTATGAAAATTAATCTTATAACTTCTTTGAAATTTTACTTTTCTATATTGGTTGCAAGATCTACTAAAAATGTCTCTCTATATTGCAGGACATTACGGAGACAATTCTTGGTGGTAATATTGGTCTAAAACAAACGGGACAAATAAAATGAAAGGACATTCTATTTAACCTATTTGCTTCAGACCAATATCACCACAAAAACTTGCCTCCACAAATGTCAAGTAATATAAGAAAACATTATTAGTATATTTTGCAAACAATATAGAAAAGAGTAGAAAATTAAAAAGCTATAAAATAAGAGAAATATACAAAACAAAATATATTGAGCAAGCACTATTTCAAGATTCTCAATTGGTTCTTTTACATCAAAACTATCAAATCCTAGCAAGGCTTCCTTACTTGGATTTGATTGCTCTCAGTGTGTGTCATTCAGCTCACCATGAGCTAACTTCGATTGAGTTAGTGGAAGTAAATCAAAATCAAGTAAGGAAGGAGACATATATAATGGTTGTGTTGGAAAGAGGGTGTAGTATCCTATGATCTTGAAAGCCGAATTGAAAAACTTGAAAGAGTGATTGCTAAGTACAAAGTAGCAAATGTGTTGATTAAGGTTTGAAGTGATAAGTTCTTGATTGTGTTATGTTTCAACAATTTTACAGTGTGCCATTTAGCCATTATGAGTTGGGCTTCCTTAAACTCATGAAGATGCAGCAATAATGGTGGAAAAGAGAGTAGGGGATCCTATGACCCACCACCTAGTTTTACTTCGAAGGTTAAAACAAAACATGAAAAAAATTGTTAAAAAGGAAAAGTTGTCAACTATTGAACTATTTATTGCTTCTACTGAAATTAGATGTTTTGGTGATGATCTTGAAAATGGAAAGGCCTATACTACTGGTCCTCTAACCGTTATTTTTTCAATCCTAACTATGAGAGAGCGAAGAGTGGATTTGCGACTCTGTATTCTTTGTCTATCACTCGAGAGGAAAAAAAAAATTGCGTTTGAAAAAAAAACAAGAAAAGTGTTTTCTTGTTTGGAATGTATCACTAACCTCATGTTGCTTGCAAGACACGTAATTAGTGGGGACAAGAGAGCAAGAGAGGAAAAGGAACAATTTTGTGTTCCTAAAAAGAAAAACCAAGAAAAAAATGCCTTCTTGTTTAATTAGTATGGACGGGTTCATATTGGTTGCAGGACGCGTATTCGACATCCTCAAGAGTAACACAATTTAAATTAACAAATATGAAAAATTCACAGGAGGTCCAACTAAGCTCTACATGACCATTCTTATTCTCTAGAAATTCTGATAGCGTTTCCTTTATATTTTTAGTACTTTTTCATATTTTACATCTATTTAATCAATACAATATATACCATATATAAAACCACCCTACAATCCAATTAATAACTAAGAACATCATACAAGCCCAACTAAGCTTTATGCGACCAATCATGCAAACATACCACAATCACAATCTTCAACAATCGCCATACACTTCAAATAAATATCCTTAGATAAATTATTTACATACTATGATCAACAAGAACAAATACAAAGTAAAAAAAATCACAAACTATTTCAACCAATCACAAAATCCACAAGTTTGGGTCAAATCCAAAACGGTTTTTACACAATAGAGCACTAATTAAGGAGTTGGGAAAAATGACTTACCTGAGGTGTAGTGGCGGCGGCGGTGGCTTTGGTTGATGACATCCATGCCGCTCTTCACAGACTCCACAACATTATTGTGGACAGCGGTGACAATGGTGACGGAGTTAGCGGTGATAACGACGGTGAGGGTGATGGTGCGGGCGTGGAGGGAGTGGGGCGGAGAGAGTTGTCGAAACCCTTGTTCTGTTCCTTATTGTGGAGGCGACGAGGGTTTTTAAACACCTTGCAAGTCATTTTACATCAGTTATCTATTTAACTGATGTAAAAAATCACTTTCGATATCAATTAAAAGCTTAACCAATGTAGAAAGTAGTTTTTCATTGGTTAAGGAGATAATCGATGTAAAAATGTTTGTTTTATATTTACAAAATTGTCACTGATTTTTTTTTACATCGCTTCTAATTGAACCAATATAAAAAGCTAACGTTGTATGTGTTTTTTACACTAGTGGACATATATACGCCCTTGCCACAATGCACAACACAAATGCACTACCTCTACGTGCATCCCACTGACAACGAAATTGAGTGACACTTTGGACTTCCTAAGTGCTCCTCTAGTTTAAAATTTGATAGAATTAATTTTAAATTCTTGATTAATACAATTAAGACATATGTTTAAATTAAAACGTGTATTTTTTTATTACTAAGTGTAAAAATTGATTTTCTAATTTTTTGAGTAAATTATAGTGATACTCTTTAAGGTTTTTTTAGATTGTATATAATTTTTTTTTGTTTTTTTTAACGTTTACAACAACTTTTTTAATAGAGACACACGATATAATATTTTTTAAATAATTAAAGTAGATTAGTGTAATGTATAATGAATGTCAATATAATATTTTTCAGACAATTAAAAGAAATAGTGTAAAGATAAATAAAAAAAAGAAATATTATGGACCTGTTTAAATATATATTAAAAAATCTTTTAAAAGTTTATCTTTTGAAATAAACATTTGTTATGTAAAAATAATGTTTGAATGTATATTTTTTTCAACTTTTAAAAAAATAAAAGCTCCCAGTAAAATTTATAATAAAGCTAAAATTTTTAACTTCTCAAATAATTATTATTTTAAATAAGCACTTAAAAATATATTATTCAAATATAATATTAACTTATTTAAAAAAAATTCATAATAAAATTTTTAAATAAACTCTTTTTCTATAAATATTTTAAAAAAGTTCATCTAAACACGCCATCAGGACCCGAAAATTACCGTAAATTTTG
Source organism: Spatholobus suberectus (assembly GCA_004329165.1). Taxonomy (NCBI): domain Eukaryota; kingdom Viridiplantae; phylum Streptophyta; class Magnoliopsida; order Fabales; family Fabaceae; genus Spatholobus; species Spatholobus suberectus. The sequence continues at coordinate 32,866,958 of CM014733.1, forward strand.
TCTTCCTTTGATAGGGTTGAGTACTTCAACGTAACTTGTTTGAAACCCCAAAAAGGATATTAAAAAAAAAAACAAAGTATTATTGATTGAACCACTTTTCTTCAGAAAGGTCCTTTCAAAAGCACAGGATACCGCCACATGGCGACATGGTTTCTGCTTTTAGTCAAACGTACAAGACAAAGAGGAGGTCCTTGTACAGGTGAAAAAGCAAATAGTAATGATAGAGTGCCAATGGCAGAGCCATTAATTGGAGGTTATCAAATGATTAAACAGTTACTTTTGTATCTTAAGTTAAAAGGCATTGGCACTTTAATTTTTGAATCGAGAAAAATTAAAATAAAAAATTCTAAAAGTATAAATTAATAATTATATTAGTCTAAAATTTAAAAAGATGTGTGATTTAAATAATAATATTAATATATATTTAAAAATTAAAATAATAATAAATAATTAATTGTAGAGATTTATTTGATATTTTATAAACTTATTTGATATTCTTTTAATTTTAAATACTAATATAACACCGTCTACCACTTTTAAAAATTAAAATGACTGTGTTTTCGTTATCAAATACTGGGATGCTGAGAGGTCTGAAAGAAAAAGTCAAAAGAGGTTGGGGGGAATACTATGCATTCTGCCTATAAGTGAGGATTTTCATGAGTATCCTATATTATTGGGGGCACTTTCATAATTGGTTAGGCACCGTTTGAAATGAAAGTTGGATTCTAGGAAATATTGCTAAAACACTGAATTTTCTGTTGACTCGGTAACAACAATAAATACAAAAATTTCTAAAGTGCAGCTTATAAAACATAACAGATGATCTTCATGTGTTAAGCTTAGGTTTACAAATTAGAATGTATCTTATATGAAAAAAGAGATGTCCTCAATCCTCATGAGTGGACAATTCAAGGCCTCTACTGTAATGCAACTAGAAACTCTTTTCATAAGCTTTTGTTCTGTTCCATTTGCGTTTTGAAAATTAAATAATGTCATTTACAAGAGGAGAACATGTACATTTGATGTTCAGATTGTAACCATGAGTTTAGAAGTGTTAACAGACAACATTGATGATAATAGAATATCTCTAAGGACTCTTGTTAGTGAAGCTTAAAAGGTACTGTTCTATGATTCATTTTCTAAGAATTGCTTCTATCAAATAATGTAATTGACTTCTGACATTATGCTCCCCGGTCATAAGGTTAAACATCTATTAATTATGAATTAGCTTGGAAATCAATGGCAGAGAGAAAGTATCGAAAAGTAGTTGTTTCAAGGCTGTCTTATCATGTTAAAATTTCCTTTTTCTTATAAAATCTCAATTATTTATTTTGTTAAATTAATTGTTTTCACAAAAATTTAAAAGATGCTCTGTTTTGCTCAATTTGAACTATTTATATTTTTAATTATTTATTCAAATTCAATATTTTACTAGTATTTTAGCCTATGCAATGTACATAATAAATATTTATTTTATATAACTAAAATTTATAATAAATAAATATTTTTGAATATATAAATTATATTATAACTAAAATTTATAATAAATAAATATTTTTGGACTTTTATATTATATTTTAGATTTATAATAAACAATTTATATTGTGATACAAGATTATTTTTAGTTATTGATAATTTTTTTAGAAAAATATTCAAATTTAATTTAAAAATAAAGATGAAAATGATAAATAAAAAAAGATAGGATATTAAGAAAATTTTCTAAAAACACTTCTATTGAAGAAAAACTCCTAAAAACGCTCTCAATGAATAAGAACTCTTAAAAACACTTTTGTTTAAATAGTTTTCTAATTTATATAGAAGCGAAATTGTTTATAAAAAGTTATACAATTTTCTTATAATCTTAAAAATTGTTAATTTATATCGGTCCCGGTAACTATAATCTTAAATAAGTTATGCTACCTGTGTTGAAGATCAATCCAATATAGGATATCTTCCTTCTTTCCCACAAAAAGGTTCAGTTCTAAATTAAATTTGGATCGAAAAGCCTTATGTGATCCAATTACATGATGATTGATGAGTTTACTTGCAATATAAGTTTTGCTCTGTTCACTCTCGAAAATGTGACATTACCCATACCAATATTACATTGGTCTAAATGGAATTGGCTCGAATTTTTGGAATAAAGTCTTAGGATTAAGTTTTGTGAAGGAAAAAATTGTAGTTAGGAGGATAAACTCCAGTAAAGGTAGCTAGTCAAATTTCACGATAGAGATTAATTAATAATCGACAAAGGTCCCGTTTGGAAGAGTTTATAAACAACTTAGTTGGACTTAAATTGTGTTATAAGTGCTTGTGAAAGTATTTGGGAGCGTTTACAAAAATATCTTATGATTCATTCATAAGATGTTTTTAGCTTCTTTTTTTTTTTATAAGTTCTCCAATATAGCTTATAGGAATAGTTTATGTGAAGTTATAAAAAAACCCACATTCGAATCCTGCCGGAACCAAATATATAGAGATTGCATTTTTTTCTTCATTTTTTCGTCCAAATTAAACATTTTATTTTTTTTCCTTCACCCAAATTAACATAAATATTAAATTCTATACAAAACAAATTATAATTATTTGTTTCTAGTAAATTTGTTTTTATTTTTATTTTTATATGTTTCCTTCTTTTTGACTAAAAAAAAAAAATACAATTTAATTACATAAATTTATATTTTTATATGTTGCTAGTAATTTCTTTTATATGTTGCAAGTAATTTTTTTTATGTGTTTACTTCTAAAATGGTATGTAGTGATTGAATTTTTATAATGATTTACTATTTTTGTATACTTATATTTATTTATACATGTGAATGGTGAATTTTTTTAAGCTTATATCATGATTTTAAGATATATATGATTTTAATTTTAACACCTTAATTTAATATTTTAATCATTTTTTTGGTGAAAAATTTAATCATGTTTTGATTATTAAATATTTTAATTTTTAAAATTATTGATAGGTGTAGGGTGAATTTTTTTTGTGTGTGTGTATCACATAATTTTTTTAAAATTTATGAGACTTATTTTTTTTAAAATTAAAAATAGGTAGATGGTGACTATTGATTTTTATTTTTACTAATATTAGTATATTAATTATTTAGTTAATTTTTAATCATGATTTGATTTCTTTTAATTGTAAAAATGAGACATCTTATAATTGCTTATGTAACAATGCATCTGTACTATTCAAGGTCAGAGCTCGGCCATCTAAGTAGATAAGTCACATATCCCACTCGGCCTAAGAAGCTCGGGGCCTGAGCAGGCAAAGCTACATGGTCGTGTTAAGGCAATTACAAAGACATGCCTAGTGGGGAGTTACTCATGATGGTTACTAAGCAGTGATCGCCCACTCATTAACAATGTTAAAACTAAGTGAATAGAGAGGTAAGTAATCCATTCCTTAACATACGACTACTCAAATAGACTAAATTAACTTGAGCATCGGAGTGTCATACCATCTTGGAGAAAAGAGATCATCACACTCGAAGAATAACAATTCAGCGAAGGAGATTGGAAAGGGATGAATTCAAAAGGAGAGGTCTTTGCAAAGCAGGTTGGACTCTTAGGAATTCAACAGGTACATTTGGCGGCCCTTGTAGGGCCAAAGCAAATTGTCCTTCAGCTACTAGGTCCATATGGTAGAAACAAGACAAAGAAGCCATAGTACAATAGTGTAAGGAGGTCGAGAGGATTCTGTTATAGTGGAAAGTATAATGATCTAAGAGATATGAGCACAATCAAAAGCTATTTAGAGAAAGAATTTCGAGCGATGCCCTATGGAAAAAACATGAAGTAGATATTCATGCCCTACATGAAGAGAATGCAAACATTCGAGCACAATGCTAAGCGCAAGGACCTAATGAATAGATCAAAACCCGAGAAGAAGATGTTGAGTACGAAGTTGCCAATGCCAATCCACAACACTCTATACAAGGAACGAGTAGATTCAATGACACACAAGTGCATTCTCGGCCAATAAACCAAAGTCAAGGGTTTGGAGTAGGAAGAGTTAGGAAACACTCATTTGTAGATGGAATCATGGAAGCACCTTTACCTTTAGGGTGGAAGCCATTAAATTTGGAAAGATATGATGGCATAATAGATCCAAACGAACACATTGATGCAGACACCACATAGGTGAATTTGTTCACCAATGATGATGCCATTTTTTGTAGGATCTTTCCCACATCTTTGAAAGTACCTACATTAAGTTGGTACACTCAACTACCATTGAGGTTTATAGATTCTTTTGAGACGCTGGTGCAGGAGTTTAATGCTTAATATGCAACAAGCAGACTGCATTACACCACCTCAGCTGCTTTGGAAAATCTACGCCAAGCCGACGAGGAACCTTTGCACAAATTTATGGAGAGGTTTATTGAGGGTAGCAGTAAAGATATGAGATTTGAATCCTAAAGTAGCCTTGCATTCCATGTTAACAGCTTTGAAGCCAGGACCATTTGTAGATAGCTTGTGCAAGAAACCACCATCCAACATGGACAAGTTGCGAGCTAGGGTTGCTAGCAACATTCAGATGAAGGAACTTTCCAAATTCAAAAATAAAGTGAGATCTGAAGGTTAGAAGAAAAGGGAGGCCAGTAGTAAAGACAAATTAACGCCTGTGCATGATAAGTAGTTTAAGAGGATACAAATCTAAGGACCTAAGTACGAATTCTACACACCTCTGAATACCAGCTAAGTAAGGGTCCTAGTAGAGGCTTTTCACTCTGAGTTATTAACAATACCACCACCATCTAAAACTATCAATGTAGTAGATCAAACGAAGCAATGTAGATACCATCAAAACTTTGGTTATTCAACTAAGGAATGTTGGTGTTTACCCCTTGGCAAGTATACCAAATTGCATTTATAGCAAGGGTGAATAAGAGTATCGTTCCCACAAAGATTTGACTCAGTTCCTAGTAATTCCTAATTTTACCACTATTTAGATGCTTAAATGAAATTTTTAATCTGCCTTTAAACATGCAAATTTTAGCTTTAATATTAAAATTATAAAACTAACACTTTTTCTCTTTTTCAGAATTTTAGAAAACAGTAAAATTAAAAATGATTCTCTTAAATATAGAAACTGTTGTGGGTTCAATTAGCTTCGATATCCATCTCATGCTCTAAAAAGATTATCTATTCAAACTCCAAGTTTCAATGTTAAGAAGAGTCTACACAATTACTTATGATTTAATCCCTTAAACCATAAGCCTAATTTCCACAATCAACCCCTAATCCTTTAGGCAGTTCAATTGCAAAAATTGCATTAAGAACAAAAGCTCTATTTTTCCCTAATGGAGCAAATCTCATTCCTGAAACATGTCTCATTAGGTACTTGATTTTAGTTCAGAATTCAACTAGTATTTTTCCAATCACTAATCGACTCTTAAATCATTCAAAGGTTGATCAGGCCAAAGAAAGTATTAAGCATAGAAATCAAATGCTAACATATAACATTGGAATTCAAATAGAAACAAAGTATAATATTTACATTGAGATATCAATCTAGCTAGCCTACACCCCAACGATTAAGGAACTAGCCACTCATAATCATTTTACAATCCCTAAATGAATGTTCTTGTAATCTTGATCTTCAAAGCCTTTGGAAAATGTCTCCAATCCTTTAGCTCCCCCTCAATTCGCAGCAAAGTCCTCTAGAAAATGATCAGCCTCCTCATTCTTCTGAAAAGTCACTTTAAATAATGAAGGCTTCTCATTAATGCGTGCTTAATGCTATGCTCTAGGCGCTGGGTGCCCTTTAATCACTAATTCGCAGGGTCTCTGGTGGTTGGGCGCTAAGTCCCCTGAGGTGGGCGCTTAGTCCTCTAACTGGTAACCTTTCTGGCATTTGTACGCTTAGCCCTCTGAAATGGGGGCTAAGCCCTCACACTTAACTTCGATTTTCCTTGTTGAACTTGGGCTGGGCCTTCGACTCATTGGGTTCTCATCTTGGGCTAGTCCACAAAGTTTTTGTTGGGCTTTTAATCTACACAAAATAACATAGAAATAAGTAAAAACTATAAATATTCACAAAATAAAGAGAACTTAATTTTATTAACTTATTTCACTCAAAATATAACTAAAATTTAATATTTTATAAAAACTTAACCATAAAAACTTATAAATAATAAACAACTTTTATCATCTAACAGTTGGATGCTAAAGATAAGATTGAAAAGTTGATCAAAGCTGGACACCTCAACAATTATGTCCAACGCTATAATGCAGGCCGCAAGATATAGAGGTCGTGGTTGGTACCAAGGTCGAGATAGAGATGATAAGCAGAATGATGAATAGAAGCGAGATTAGAATGACCAAAGTGGGAACGACAACAAAATTCGAGGTGTGATAAATACTATTGTTGAAGGTTTTGCCGAAAAGAGACAGACAAGTTCAGCATAGAGAAGGCACCTGCATGCAATCTAGAATGTTAACATAGTAATAGGCCAACCTTGCAGAGCCATCCCACCAACTACCTTTTCTAATGAAGACTTTAAAGCAATTGATCCAAATCAAGATGATCCAATGGTGATAATGGTCGAAGTAGCAAATTTAGAGGTCAAGAAAACTCCTATTGATCAAGGAAGCTCGGTTGATGTTCTTTATTGGTCAACTTTCAAGAAAATGGAGATTCCTACAAGTGTTATCAAGCCTTACCGAGATCCACTAGTTGGTTTTACTGGTGAAAAGGTGGATACTTAGGGATATGTTGAGTTGCTGACTATCTTCGAGAGTGGAACTATTAAACAAAAGGGTTGGATCCAAGAGATGGGGTGGGTGAATTGGATCTTTCAAAAATTTCAAGAATTTCCAATTTCTTTTCAATAATGAATAACTAGATTTTTCAAAAACTTTGAATCTTATTGATTTGGTTATACAAATGGAGTAGAATTGGATCAATTTATCTTGAACTTTTCTATGCAAAGAGCCTTATGATTTTAAATGCAAGTGATCAAGATTCAATATACTAGCAAGAGGATAGAGGAAAGAAAAGAGCAAAGAAGATTTATACTGGTTCGATCACCACCACTGTGATCTACATCCAGTTTCTAATCAAACCGATTGGTGTTATCACTAAGTAATTCAAATGTTTACAAATACTATGCACAAAGACAAGAATTAAAATCAAACAAACCATACAATCAAGTTTCTTGAACCCTATCAAGAAAAACTTGAAACCTTTCTTGTGGAATCCTACAAGGAAGATATGAGAGACACCCTTTCAAGAACGAAAATCAAATTAAAAGAAGGTTAGATATCACCTTGGTTTGTGATAGATGGAAGACAATGAAGAACTAATCAAACTTTACCCAAGAAAAGACTTTTCTTTATCCTCAAGGTTGATCCATAATGGGCTCTTTGACTTTGATCCCAAACTTGTAGTGATGAAGAAGAATGATATGAATTTTCTCTAGAAAAGCTCTCTCTCAAATTTTGAAAAGTGAAGTTGTATTGAAAAATTTTGAAAGACTCACTACGGTTCACTTTATATAGAGAGCACATTGGAATAACTACTTATTTAGACTTGTAATCAGTTATTTTGTTCTTTGAAATCTGGAAAATGAAGTTTGAATGAGTTTAACTAGTTATTTTCGTTTATAACTAGTTAAAACAGAGGCCATTCATTTTTAGTTTTGCTGGAATAACTAGTTACATAGTTTGTAACTAGTTATTTCGCATAGGACAAAAATAGTGTTATATTATGTAACTAGTTATAGAATTATGTAATTAGTTGCAACAGAAATAACTGATTACATAATATTGTAACTAGTTAAAACAGAATACATGTAATTGATTACATATCAATTTAACTAGTTAAAATAGTGTATATATTTACTGTTTATGCAAATTTAAACGGATTTAATTGATTACAGAGCTAACTTAACCAATTAAATGGTTCTTAAACATAGGATTGAATTGTTCTAAAGCTTTAATATGTAGTTTTTACTTCCTATCAATTTAAAACTATGTTTTATCCAATTATACCTCTTTAAACTCAATTTTAGACTTATAAAAAAAACAAACTTCCACTTTGTTAAACCTTTAAGTCTTAAACCTTGAGCTCATTACCATCAAACCATCAAGGATAGAGATAAATCCTGCAAGACTCACAACCACACACACATGCATAAACATACATTACATCTTTGCACTCATCAAGAGGCTAAATCATCAAAACTATATTGAATCTCCTTAGGGGCAAGAGTAATTCTCTTTTTGCTTCTTCAGGAACATTGTCTCGCATGATTATAGTGAAGTACATCATTGTTGATGTAGACACATCATACAACATCTTGATTGGACGACCTACTCTTAATGCTTTGGGAGTTATAGCGTTAACACCCTATCTTGCCATAAAGTTTCCATCCACGCCAGGTGAAATACCGAGCTGATCAAAGGTAGAAAGGAAATACAACACAAAAAGCTTGAAGGAAACACCATACAGAATGATGTATGGAGAAGAGAAGCATGAAGCTAAAGTGGCAAACGTTAATGCTGTCAGTTGGTGGACCTTGACCCAAGAGCGGAACTTGAAGAACATCAGTGTAAGCCTTTAAAAGAGTTGTCTAATTTCCAACTCAGAAAAAAGCCTGGTCAGTGTACAAGTTGGGAAGGCAAATGGATGAGGAGTTGAAGTAGAAAATTGCATGGGTACTCACAAAAAACCTTGTCTTATTTGCATGGAGTGCCTCTAATATGCTAGGAATTGATCCTAATTTCTTGTGTCATAAATTGGCTATATGCCTAAAAGCCAAGCCAATATCCCAAAAGAAAAGAAAGCTTGAAGAGGAGAGAAGGAAAATAATAGAAGTGGAGACTAAGAAGTTAATTCAAGCAGACTTTATCAGGGAGATCAAATATAAAACATGGTTGGCCAACATTGTCTTGGTGAAGAAAGCTAATGGCAAATGGAGAATGTGTGTTGACTACACTAACCTAAATAAAGCATGTTCCAAGGATGCATATCCTCTACCCAGTATAGATTGATTAGTTGATGGAGCATCTAGGTACATAATACTTAATTTTCTGGATGCCTACTTGGACTATAACCAGATAAAAATATACCTTCTAGACGAAGACAAAATAGCATTCATCATAGAAGGAGCCAATTTTGTTACAAGGTTATGCCTTTTGGGTTGAAAAACGCTGGTGCTACTTATCAAAGGTTGATGGACAAAGTCTTCAAGCAACAAATAGGCCAGAATATGGAAGTCTATATGGATGATATGGTAATGAAATCTAATGACCCCGCTGATCACTTGGAGGACTTAGCCAAAATATTTAAGGAAGTACGCAAGTATAACATGAGGTTGAATCCTGAGAAATATGTCTTTAGAGTGGGAGGTGGAAAGTTCTTAGGCTTCATGCTAACCCATAGAGGCATAGAAGCCAATATTGACAAGTGTGAGCACTGATAAGCATGCAAAGTCCATAGAATGTGAAAGAAGTGCAAAGGTTGACAGGGAGATTAGCATCATTAACTTGGTTTTTACAAAAGATGGCAGAGAAGGCAAGACCATTCTTCAAGCTACTCAAGAAACCTTAGGAATTTTGTTGGGAACAGCAGTGTGAGAAAATGTTTAGGGAATTCAAGGAGTTCTTAGCCATTTCACCTATTCTAACTCAGGCTAAGCTAAGGGCCGAGTTACAACTTTACATGTCAGTGACAGACGCAACTATAAGCTCAGTGCTGGTTCAGGAAGTCAACAAGAGGCAGATTCTAGTATACTTTATGAACAGAGTTCTACAAGATGTTGAGAAATGCTACCAAGTGATTAAAAAACTAGCATTGGCTCTAGCAACGTCAGCAAGGAGGTTAAGACCTTATGTCCAAAGCCATCAAGTTGTCGTGAGAATAGATCATCAATTAAACAAGTATTGAGGAAGCTCGAGCTAGCAGGGCATGTGATTGCATGGTTAGTGGAGCTTTCCGAGTATGGATTAAGGTATGAACCTTGTGGGCCAATGAAAGAATAATGTTTAGCAAGTTTCATGGTAGAATTAACTTCTATCGAAAAAAAAAGATTGATTGGTGGACTTTATGTGTGGATGGGTCTTCAAATACCAAAGGCAGTGGAGTAGGGGTTATTTTGGAAGGACCCAACAATTTGATCCTTGAACAAGTTTCAAGGTTTGAATTTAAAGCATCTAATAACCAAGCAGAGTACAAAGCTTTGATAACTAGTTTGAAGTTATCCAAAGAAGTCAAAGCAAAGAAGTTGAAATGTCGAAGTGATTCCCAGCTAATCACTAGGAAAATCCTAAGAACATATCAAGCCAAAGAGCCTCAGTTGTAAAGGTAATACCACATGGTGAAACATTTAATTAGTGGTTTTGTGTAGAGTTCAACATTGAACATATTCCCTGAGAAGAGAATGCCTGAGCAAATATATTGTCAAAACTAGCAAGCATGAAGAAACTAGGGCAGCACAAAACAATTATATAAGAGAATGTCAATGCATTGAGTACAAAAATAGTCGAGGTGCTCGTAGATCAAGTAGCAGAAATGAATGGATGAGATCCATTTGAAATTACTTGACAAATGAAGTTCTTCTTGAGGATGAAAGTGAAGCAAATAAAGTGAAGTTGAAATCATGCTACTATGTCATCGGGAATGAAGAATTGCTCAAAAGAGGAATATCTTCCCTCTATTGAAGTGTTTAACCAAAACCTAAGCAGAGTACGCAATGGACAAAATTCATAGAGGAATTTGTGGCATGCACACAAGTGGTAGATCTATGGTAGCTTGGGCGATAAGAGCAAGGTATTATTAGCCAACCATTAGGGTAGACTATGCTAACTATGTAAAGAGATGTAAAAAATGTCAAGAGTTCAAATATCTACACCATGCTACCCTAGAGAGGTTACACAACATTATGTCACCATGGCCCTTCGCAATGTAGGGCATGGATATCTTGGCCTTTTTTCCTTTGGCTAAAAGACAGGTTAAGTTTTTGTTAGTTAGTGTAGACTACTTCACCAAGTGGATTAAAACAGAACCATTGGTAAGAATCACAATACACCAAGTACAAAAGTTCACATAAAAGGCTTTGATTTGCATACACGGGTTACTGAACGCCATAGTGATGGACAATGGCAAGCAATTCACTGATAAAGGTTATGAGAAGTTCTTGATGCAATTGGGGATTAAGCACTTGGTTACTTCTATAGAATATCCTCAAACCAATAGGCAAGCAGAGGTTGTCAATAAAGTCATACTCGGAGAGTTGAAGAAGAGGTTGGGAAGAGCAAAAGGACAATGGGCCTAGTAACTACCCAACATACTATAGGCATATCACTACAGGCTGCAATCCACAACAAAAGAAACGCATTCAAACTCATTTACGGAGCAATATGCTATGATTCCAGTTGAGGCAGTGTGCCATCAAGAAAAAGAACCCAATTTGACCCTGTAGAGAACGAAGAAGGTTTGAAAATGGAGCTAGACTTAGTGGAACAAGTGAGAGAAGAAGCCCATATCAGAGAAGAAGCTTGTAAGAGCAAAACAACTCAAAGACATAACTCCAAGTTGAAAGTCAAGAATTTTTGAGTGGAGACTTGGTTTGGCGAATGCGTGGCAAAGCAAGGAAAGACTCAATAGAAGGAAAGCTAGCATTGAATTGGGAAGGACCCTTTAGAGCAATAAAGAGCTTGAACAATGGAGGTTATAGACTAGAAGAGCTTGCAAGGAAGGCTATTCCAAGGACGTAGAATGCCACTCACTTAAAGCATTACTTTAGTTGAAAATCGAAAGGCTAGGTGATGTTACCCTCTTCACTATGGAAATAAGGCTAGTTGGTAGATAACGAGTAATTTGTTGAAGTAAGTCAAGGGTGAATGATAATTGATTTTTAGAATAAGGGGATTAAGAATGTTGAGAAGAGAGGAATAAAGTTGTTCAAATGGTCGAGTATGAACCAACTATCAAGTGGTCGAGTATGAGTCAACTACCAATTGGCCGAGTACGAGCCAATTCTCAATTGGCCGAGTACGAGCCAATCTTAAAGTGATCAAATGCAAAGATAGCCAAATTTGATCAAAATGGCCGAACTTAGTTCAAAGCAATATAAATACAAAGTTCGGTTGAAAAGAGCAATAAATTTAGCTTAGCTTAAGCATTTTGGAAGAATGACTAAGTCAAAAATATTTGGTGGAATAAGGTAGTTAAAAAGTTTAGCCTAACTTAGTCTCAAAATGACTAAGTTAGAAATTCGTGAACAATACTGAATTATGAGACATAGAAGGGTAAAGAAAGAGGTAAGTAGTATGATTTATGAAAGTAAATATATATATATATATATATATATATATATATATACAATTCAAGAGTTAGATACATCAATTCATAATCAAAAACATACTAATTGTATCAAAATTTGACCTACATTTAGGAAAAAGAAGAACAAAAAAGCAAACTAAAATTTAAGTGTTGGCGGCTTCCCCAGCATCTTTGTCATCTTCTCCACCATCCTCCTTGGAGATTTCGTCTTCATCCATTAGTTGGTCATCCTTAACATCCTTCCCAACATCAAACTAGGAAGGATTTGTTCTGATGAAGAGAATTTTGGCTTGCCTAATAGTTTTGGCAAAGCCCTCGACATATTCTTCCAATGCTTGGTGCCTTGTTAATTTCATGTCCTGGTTCAAGGCCTCTTTTTTTAAGTTTGTAGAAGCTAAGTCAATTTTTAGTTTTTGCACTTCTGCTTTGAGCTTGGCCAAATCCTTCTTGTCATTCTTCGCTTTGTCTTGCCAAGCCTTTTTCTCTTCATCAGCAAACTTTACTTGGCTTTCAAGCTCGGTTGTGTCCGCCTTAAACTCAACAATATTTCAGTAAAGCATTATTGCTAAGATCCATATTGGTCTTGGCAACCTCAACAAAAGTAGTAGTTGATTGGGTGAAACACTGCTTTGCTTGAGCCAACTCAGTTCCAAGCTCTTAATCTTGATTGTGGCCTTCTTGACCTTCTCCTCATTCTCATCACTTTTCTGCATCTAACAATAGCTAATTCTCGAATAGCGAGTTAAAAATACTTCAAAAGAATCCATGCTAGCAGCACGACCATTTTTTTCCATCATGGCTTTATCAGCTTCAGAGATATGCTCAAAGGTGAATTTTTTTTTTCAAAGTAAAATTAGCACCCCAAAGTGAAGGAACCCCTTTAGAAACATAAATATGGTTAAGGCGGACAAAAGACACCTAGTGGGGAACCTTTGGAAATTACTCTTTTGCGAGGAGGACGAGTAAGATTAGATTGAGGAATGGCAACTTCACTAGTTGAAGGTAGAATGTTGTGGTGGTGTTAGCCATTTGGTCTTAGCGATTGGACTATTGTGTGAAGATGAAGGAGGAGCTTCGGTGTAGGTTGAGAAGTTTTGAATTGAGGAATGGTGGAATCTGGTGGAACTGTAGCATTTTAACCCTAACCCGGCCCCATCAATTGAACATCGATAGCATCCCCCAACTTGACATTGCTTGTGTGTTGTGAATCTGAGCTGGAAGTCCTTTTTCTCTTTTTTTTTTTTTTTTGAGTGGTTAAGGGCAACGACCACAATCGTAGCAACATCCACAGAGACGTCCTTCTTCAAAGTTCTCCAATTGCTCCTATCCATAATCTCTGCAAGACCAAGAAAATAAAAGAAAGTGTAAGATGTTAAGAAGCATAAATTAATAAGCAAAGTACATCATTATGCCATTGAGTATGACACTCACTATTAAAAGCCTGGAAAGATTTTTGCTATTGGGAAGGTTTATGAGAGCTCGACAGGTAAGTGGCCAAGGTAAACTTTGAAAGAAATCAATGTCAATCCTCTCCATAAGGGTAATTGTTTCCTCGGGAATGGATTTAAATTTGTAAGGATTAGGCTAACAACATAAAGGGAACTTAGGTTTACCATCTTAATCAATGAAGATTTCTTCGAGATCCTTGCCCACATCAAAAGGTTGGACCCCAATAGAACTCACCCTTAAAACTTTGTAAGAAGAATTGAACAGGGTGAAAAGACCCTTCGTATGAGCGCTATTTAAAGAAATCCACCCAATCAACTTACTGGACTTCATTTGATAAAAATACATAAATTTGTATATGGTAGGCTTTATCTTGGCATAGGTGTAAAGTATTTGGAAAGCTTGTAAGGATGCCTAAATATTAAGGTGAAATTGAGAAGGGACCACGTTGAACTTGTTCAAAATACTACACTCAAAGGTGAAAAAAGGTAGAGTGATTCCCAAATCCTTAAAGAGGGCTTTGTACATATAAATGCAAGGTGCTCGGTCTTGAGGCACCACAAGGAAGACGTACTCGTCCACTGAGCACAGCTCGGTGATGATGAGGTCATCTCAAACTGAGTGCATAAGAGTAATAGACTTCATTAGCCCGGTTATGGACTTCTCAATTTGAAACTTGGTGGGGAAGGTGCCTACATCCCCGTATCCAAGAGTACTAAGGAATAGTAATGGGGGGACAAGATTTTTTTTGAAGCGCTCTTCTCTTTCTTTTCCTCAAATCCTCATCCTCCTCCTCAATTTTAGGCTCTTTGTCTACATCAACCATATTAGCAAGAGCAACTTCAGGTTCTTCATCCACAAGAACCATGAGGATTGGGGCATTTATAGGCTGTCCAACCATCTCTTCCATGGCCATGCCCTTGCCTTTCAAATCATGGGAGGCTTTCAAACTGGCTTCACCCCCTCTTAGGCAAGCTATTAATTTTTCAAATGAAGAAGTCTTAGAAGAAGGAGAATCAACAAAAGTAGTAAGGGTATGGAAGAGGATGAACCTTCGCTAATGGGAGTGACTTCAGGGGAAAACAAGTTTGGTGTTTAGAATCATAAGAATAAGAAGGGGAAACCATTATCAATAAAGAAAAAGGGTTAAGGTATATGGGGCATACTTGAGAAGCTAACAAGAAAAAGGAAACAATGGCAAGAAGAAGAAACCCAAAGCAATCAAAAAAGGAAAGTGAAATGTAGTACCGGTGCTATTTGTAAAAATGGCAAAAAAGGAGAAGGAGAAAACCCTATTTATAAAACCCCAGTTGACACGACTCTATACGAGAAGACGTATTAATGACCTATCATTAATGAAATATGGCGACGAAGCATTGCTGAATCCACGGTTGGGGGGCTATCTAAACCTCTAATCAATGACCATGACTCCTCGCATCATAAGATGCATGCAGCAATAATTCCTGCATGACACTCAAAGGTACAACTCTAAAAAGTCAATAATTATCAGTTGGAAGGCACACTCACATGAAAACAAAGCGTTTTAGCTATTTATCATTGAACTCATCAACAGGTAATATAATGTTTAACTTTCCAATTTGAAATTTCAAATTTTGAAATAGTTCTTATAAACTCGGTGAAAACGAGCATATAAGCTCCTTTATTCAAAATGAACTCGAGGCTTGGGGGGCTTGTGTATTATCCAGGTGGGAGCTCGGCCATCCAAGTAGATAAGTTGTATACCCCACTTGGCCTAAAAAGCTCAGTTGCCTAAGCAAGCAAAGCTACATGGTCTTGTTAAGGCAGTTCTAAGACATGCTTAATAGGGATAGTTACTCATGACGATTACTGAGTAGTAACCACCCACTCATTAACAATGGTAAGCTAAGTGAATAGAGAGGTAAGTAATCAATTCCTTAATAGACAACTACTTAGATAGACTTAACTAACTTGAGCGTCAGAGTGTCATTGTAGGTACCCCCACCATTCTGAAGAAAAGAGATCAGCACACACTCAAAGAATAACGATCAACGAAGGAGATTGGAATAGGAGGAATTCAAAAGGAAAGGTCTTTGCAGAGCAAGTCAAACTCTTAGGAATTCGACAGGTACAACATCCAAACACTTTAAATTGTATAAACACTTATCAACATATAGATATCTAAATGTAAACAGCTTATTGAATTTTAAGCACTTAAAACATAAGCTGTTATAGAATAAGATCTTAATAACAAAAAAGATATATATTTCGATGAATAGCTTATGAAAAAGATCTTAATTAAGTTGTTTTTCAAATGGATCCAAAGTCGATAAATATTTGCACCTATAATTAATAACAAAAAAATTGTGACGTTGCCCATATACTATAGTGTTAAAACATATACAATTATATGATTAAATATTGTACTACCTAGTCGAGGTAGTGTTGGTGTTGGTGTTTCCTTTTCACACATTATAAAACCAGACTTCATATTTCAAAGTGCATTTTACCTTCAACAATAGTCCTAGAAATAATGAATATTATTCTCAAGAATCAAAAGGTGATTAATTTTAATAGGAACTAAGAAAGAAATATTATTTATGATTGATTGATTTAAAGAAAACAAGAATTAAAATTTAAAGAAAT